>CM038681.1:574884738-575434524 GCA_021605205.1 Aegilops longissima
ATTGCCGATTTTATGATTATGAAATTTGGCAAATGGATGTAAAACTGCATTCTTGAATGGATTTCTAGAAGAAGAGTTGTATATGATGCAACCAGAGGGTTTTGTTGATCCAAAGGGTGCTAACAAAGTGTGCAAGCTCCAACGATCAATTTATGGTCCGGTGCAAGCCTCTGGAGTTGGAATAAACGCTTTGATAGTGTGATCAAAGCATATGGTTTTATATGAGACTTTTGGAGAAGCCTCAGTAGTTACAAGAAAGTGAGTGGGAGCTCAGAGCATTTTCGATATTATATGTGGACGACATATTATTGATTGGAAATGATATAGAATTTCGGATAGCATAAAAGGATACTTGAATAAAAGTTTTCAATGAAAGACCTCGGTGAAGCTGCTTACATATTGGGCATCAAGATCTATAGAGATAGATCAAGACGCTTAATTGACTTTCACAAAGCACATACCTTGATAAAGTTTTGAAAAAGTTCAAAATGGATCGTGCAAAGAAAGGTTTTTACCGTATTACAAGGTGTAAGATTGAGTCGACTCAATGCCCGACCACAGCAGAAGATAGAGAGAAAATGAAAGATGTTCCTATGCTTCAGCCATAGGCTCTATCATGTATGCAATGTCAGGTACCGTGACCGACGTATGCTTAGCTATAAGCTTGGCAGAAGGTACCAAAGTAATCCAGGAGGATCACTCGACAGCGGTCAAGAACATCCTGAAATACGAAAAGGACTAAGGATATGTTTTCAGATATGGAGGTGACAAAGAGCTAGTCGTAAATGGTTACGCCGATGTAAGCTTTGACACCGATCCGGACGATTCTAAATCGCAAACCGGATACGTGTTTTTATTAAATGGTGGAGCCGTCGGTTGGTGCAGTTCTAAACAAAGCGCCGTGGCGGGATCTACATGTGAAGCGGAGTACATAGCTGCTTTGGAAGCAGCAAATGAAGGAGTCTCGATGAAAGAGTTCATTTCGATCTAGGTGTCATACCTAGTGCATCGGGACCAATGAAGATCTTCCGTGACAATACTCGTGCAATTGCCTTGGCAAAGGAATCCAGATTTCACAAGAGGACCAAGCATATCAAGAGACGCTTCAATTCCATTCGGGACCAAGTCCAAGTGGGAGACATAGAGATTTGCAAAATACATACGGATCTGAATGTTGCGAGACCTGCTGACTAAGCCTCTTCCACGAGCAAAACATGATCAACACCAAGACTCCATGGGTGTTAGAATCATTCTTGTGTAATCTAGATTATTGACTCTAGTGCAAGTGGAGATCAAGGAAATATGCCCTAGAGGCAATAATAAAGTTATTATTTATTTCCTTATATCATGATAAATGTTTATTATTCATGCTAGAATTGTATTAACTGGAAACATAATACATGTGTGAATACATAGACAAACAGATAGTCACTAGTATGCCTCTACTAGACTAGCTCATTAATCAAAGATGGTTATGTTTCCTAACCATAGACATGTGTTGTCATTTGATTAATGGGATCACACCATTAGGAGAATGATGTGATTGACATGACCCATTCCGTTAGCTTAGCACTTGATCGCTTAGTATATTGCTATTGCTTTCTTCATGACCTATACATGTTCCTGTAACTATGAGATTATGCAACTCCCTGCTACCGGAGGAACACTTTAGGTACTACCAAACGTCACAACGTAATCGGGTGATTATAAAGGAGTACTACAGGTGTCTCCAAAGGTACTTGTTGGGTTGGCGATTTCGAGATTAGGTTTTGTCACTCCGATTGCTCTCGAGAGGTATCTCGGGCCTTCTCGGTAATACACATCACATAAGCCTTGCAAGCATTACAACTAATGAGTTAGTTGTGAAGATGATGTATTACGGAACGAGTAAAGAGACTTACTGTAACGAGATTGAACTAGGTATTGGATACCGACGATCGAATCTCGGGTAAGTAACATACCGATGACAAAGGAACAACGTATATCGTTATGCGGTTTGACCGATAAAGATCTTCAGAGAATATGTAGGAACCAATATGGGCATCCAGGTTCCGCTATTGGTTATTGACCGAGAATGGTTCTAGGTCATGTCTACATAGTTCTCGAACCCGTAGGGTCCGCACGCTAACGCTTCGATGACGGTTCATTATGAGTTTATAAGTTTTGATGTACCAAGGTTGTTCGAGTCCTTGATGTGATCACGGACATGACGAGGAGTCTCAAATGGTCGAGACATAAAGATTGATATATTGAAGCCTATGTTTGACTTCGGAAGGTTCGGATGAAAACAGGAAGTTACCGAACACCGGGTTACTGGAACCCCGGGGTCAATGGGCCTTGATGGGCCATAGGGAGAAGAGGAAGGGCCAGCCAGGGGCAGGCGCACACCCTCCCCTCTAGTCCGAATAGGACAGAGGGGCGGCGCCTTCCCTCTTCCCTCCTCCAATCCTAATCCAACTAGGAGGGGAGAGTCCTACTCGGTGGGAGTAGGACTCCTCCAGCGCCGCTTCTTGGGCTGGCCGCACTCTCCCCTTGCTCCTTTATATACAGGGGGGGGGCACCCTAACACACAAGTTGATCTACGGATCGTTCCTTAGCGTGTCAGTGCCCCCTCCACCATATTCCACCGGTCATATCGTCATGAGCTTAGCGAACCCCTTGCGCCGAGAAGTCATATCATCGCGAGCTTAGGCGGCCCCTCGTCGGTGGAACATCATCATCGCCACCACGCCGCTCGGTCGACGGAACTCATCCCGACACTTTCTGGATGGGAGTCCGGGATCGCCATCGAACTGAACGTGTCTGCGTAACTCGGAGGTGCCGACGCTCGTGCTTGGATCGGTCGGATTGTGAATACGCATTAACTACATCAACAGCGTTGTTATAACGCCTGCTTTCGGTCTCACGAGGCGTACGTGATGTACACTCTCCCTCTCGTTGCTATGCCATCACCATGGTCTTGCGTGTGCGAGGAAATTTTTGAAATTACTACGCTCCCCTGGGCCATTTTCTTCCGGATGATAGTGTCATTGTGAATTCTCCAATCACGCCACCAAGCTACAAGAGCTCGTGATGAACTATAATATGCAAGGGATGACCAAAAAATTCCCGAGCTCTTCGCAATGCTAAAAGCATGGAGGTAGAAATCAAGAAAGAGCATCAAGTGTTGATGGTCAACAAGACCACTAGTTTCAAGAAAAGGGCAAAGGGAAGAGGAAGGAACTTCAAAAGAACAGCAAGAAAGTTGCTGCTCAAGAGAAGAAACCCAAGTCTGGACCTAAGCCTAAACTCGAGTGTTTTTCTGCAAGCATCGACCCGAAGCGGAACTGCCCAAGTATTTGGCGGATAAAAGGATGGCAAGGTGATCAAAGGTATATGTGATATACATGTTATTGATGTGTACCTTACTAATACTGTGCAGTAGTACTGGTATTTGATATCGTTCTGTTGCTAATATTTGCAACTCGAAACAGGAACTACGGATTAGCGAAGATTGGCTAAGGGCGAGGTGACGATCTTGCTGTGGAAATGGTTCCAAAGTCGATGTGATCGCTTGTCGGCACGCTACCTCTACATCTACCATCGGGATTAGTTTTAGACCTAAATAATTGTTATTTGGTGCCGTTAAGCATGAACATTATATCTGGATCTTGTTTAATGCGAGGCGGTTATTCATTTAAGACAGAGAATAATGGTTGTTCTATTTATATGAATAATATCTTTTTTGGTCATGCACCCTTGAAGAATGGTCTATTTTATTGAATCTCGATAGTAGTAATACACATATTCATAGTGTTGAAACCAAAAGATGCAGAGTTGATAATGATAATGCAACTTATTTGTGGCACCGCCGTTTGGGTCATATCGATTGTAAAGCGCATGAAGAAACTCCATCTTGATGGACTTTTGGAATCACTTGATTATGAATCACTTGGTACTTATGAACCGTGCCTCATGGGCAAGATGACTAAAACGCCGTTCTCCGGAACTATGGAGCGAGCAACTGATTTGTTGGAAATCATACATACCGATGTTTGTGGTCCAATGAATGTTGAGGCACTTGGCGGTATCGTTATTTTCTCACCTTCACAGATGATTTGAGCAGATATGGGTATATCTACTTAATGAAACACAAATCTGAAACATTTGAAAAGTTCAAAGAATTTGAGCAAAGTGGAAAATCATCGTAACAAGAAAATAAAATTTCTACGATCTGATCGTGGAGGAGAATATTTGAGTTCTGAGTTTGGTTTACATTTGAAACGATGCGGAATAGTTTCGCAACTCACGCCACCGGAACACCACGGAGGAATGGTGTGTCGAACGTCAAATGTCGTACTTTACTTGATATGGTGCGATCTATGATGTCTCTTATTGATTTACCGCTATCGTTTTGGGGATATGCTTTAGAGGCGGCCGCATTCACGTTAAATAGGGCACCATCTAAGTCCGTTGAGGCGACACCTTATGAACTATGGTTTGGCAAGAAACCAAAGTTGTCGTTTCTTAAAGTTTGGGGTTGCGATGCTTATGTGAAGAAACTTCAACCAGATAAGCTCGAACCCAAATCGGAGAAATGTGTCTTCATAGGATACCCAAAGGGATTGGTACACCTTCTATCACAGATCTGAAGGCAAGATTTTTCGTTGCTAAATTCGGATCCTTTCTAGAGAAGGAGTTTCTCTCGAAAGAAGTGAGTGGGAGGAAAGTAGAACTTGATGAGATAAGCTGTATCTGCTCCCTTATTGGAAGGTAGTTCATCATAAGAAGCGGTTCATGTGACAACTACACCAATTAGTGAGGAAACTAATGATGTTGATCATGAAACTTGAGATCAAGTTGCTCTTGAACTTCAGAGGTCAAACAGAGTAAAATCGCACTGAGTGGTGCGGTAATCCTATTACGGAAGTCATGTTACTTGACCATGGCGAACCTACAAACTATGAAGAAGCGATGGTGAGCCAGATTCCATGAAATGGCTGGAAGCCATGAAATCTGAGATGGGATCCATGTATGAGAACAAAGTATGGACTTTGGTTGACTTGCCCGATGATCGGCAAGCCATTGAGAATAAATGGATCTTTAAGAAGAAAGTACCGACGATGGTAATGTAATCGTCTACAAAGCTCGACTTGTTGCAAAAGGTTTTCGACAAGTTCAAGGGGTTGACTACGATGAGACTTTCTCACCGTGGCGATGCTTAAGTCTGTCGAATCATGTTAGCAATTGCATTTTATGATTATGAAATTTGGCAAATGGATGTAAAACTGCATTCTTGAATGGATTTCTAGAAGAAGAGTTGTATATGATGCAACAGAAGGTTTTGTTGATCAAAGGGTGCTAACAAAGTGTGCAAGCTCAGCGATCAATTTATGGTGCAGGTGCAAGCCTCTCGGAGTTGGAATAAGCGCTTTGATAGTGTGATCAAAGCATATGGTTTTATGAGACTTTGGAGAAGCTGTATTTACAAGAAAGTGAGTGGGAGCTCTGTAGCATTTATGATATTATATGTGGACGACATATTATTGATTGGAAATGATATAGAATTTCTGGATAGCATAAAAGGATACTGGAATAAAAGTTTTTCAATGAAAGACCTCGGTGAAGCTGCTTACATATTGGGCATCAAGATCTATAGAGATAGATCAAGGCGCTTAATTGGACTTTCACAAAGCACATACCTTGATAAAGTTTTGAAAAAGTTCAAAATGGATCGAGGCAAAGAAAGGTTTTTACTGTATTACAAGGTGTAAGATTGAGTCGACTCAATGCCGACAACAATGAGAAGATAGAGAGAAAATCAAAGATGTTTCCTATGCTTCAGCCATAGGCTCTATCATGTATGCAATGCTGTGTACCAGACACTGACGTATGCTTAGCAATAAGCTTGGCGGAAGGTACCAAAGTAATCAGAGTGGATCATGGACAGCGGTCAAGAACATCTGAAATACCGAAAAGGACTAAGGATATGGTTCTCGTATATGGAGGTGACAAAGAGCTAGTTGTAAATGGTTACGTCGATGCAAGCTTTGACACTGATCCGGACGATTATAAATCGCAAACCGGATACGTGTTTTTATTAAATGGTGGAGCTGTCAGTTGGTGTAGTTCTAAACAAAGCGTCGTGGCGGGATCTACATGTGAAGCGGAGTACATAGCTGCTTCGGAAGCAGCAAATGAAGGAGTCGGGATGAAAGAGTTCATTTCCGATCTAGGTGTCATACCTAGTGCATCGGGACCAATGAAGATCTTACGTGACAATCTTGGTGCAATTGCCTTGGCAAAGGAATCCAGATTTCACAAGAGGACCAAGCATATCAAAAGGCGCTTCAATTCCATTCGGGACCAAGTCCAAGTGGGAGACATAGATATTTGCAAAATACATACGGATCTGAATGTTGCAGACCCGTTGACTAAGCCTCTTCCACGAGCAAAACATGATCAGCACCAAGACTCCATGGGTGTTAGAATCATTCTTGTGTAATCTAGATTATTGACTCTAGTGCAAGTGGGAGGATCAAGGAAATATGCCCTAGAGGCAATAATAAAGTTATTATTTATTTCCTTATATCATGATAAATGTTTATTATTCATGCTAGAATTGTATTAACGGAAACATAATACATGTGTGAATACATAGACAAGCAGATAGTCACTAGTATGCCTCTACTAGACTAGCTCATTAATCAAAGATGGTTGTGTTTCCTAACCATAGACATGTGTTGTCATTTGATTAATGGGATCACCTCATTAGGAGAATGATGTGATTGACATGACCCATTCCGTTAGCTTAGCACTTGATCGTTTAGTATATTGCTATTGCTTTCTTCATGACCTATACATGTTCCTGTAACTATGAGATTATGCAACTCCGTTTACGGAGGAACACTTTAGGTACTACCAAGCGTCACAAGCGTAATCTGGGTGATTATAAAGGAGTACTACTGGTGTCTCCAAAGGTACTTGTTGGGTTGGCGTATTTGAGATTAGGTTTTGTCACTCCGATTGTTCTAGGTCTCCACCATATTCCACCCTTGGTCATATATCATTATGGAGCTTAAGCGAAGCCTGCGCGATGAAGTCATATCGTCGCGGAGCTTAGGCGAAGTCCCTTGATGGGCCGTCGGTGGAGCATCATCATCGTCCTGCCTGCGCCGTCGTCTTGTGGAACTCATGCCCGACGCTTTCTTTGGATCGGGCCGGGGATCGTCATCGAGCTGAGCGTGTGCGCGGAGCTTAGAACTTCGGAGGTGCCGTCGTTCGGTACTTGGATCGGTCGGATCGTGAAGGCGTCACGACTACATCAACAGCGTTGTTATAGCGCTTCGCTTTCGGTCTCACGAGTGCGTGGACGGACACTCTCCCTCTCGTTGCTATGCCATCACCATGGTCTTGCGTGTGCGTAGGAAATTTTTGAAATTACTACGTTCCCCAACATCCTCATAGTTCGTGGGTTCGCCATGGTCAAGTAACATGACTTCCAGAATAGGATTACCATACCACTCTGGTGCGGATCTTACTCTGGTAGACCTACGAAGTTCGGTAGTAACTTGATCTAAAGTTTCATGATCAGTATCATTAGCTTCCTCACTGATTGGTGCAGTTGTCACAGGAATCGGTTCTTGTGATGAACTACTTTCCAATAAGAGAGCAGATGCGATTACCTCATCAAGTTCTACTTTCCTCCCACTCACTTCTTTCGAGAGAAACTCCTTCTCTAGAAAGGATCTGAATTAACAACAAAATCTTGCCCTCGGATCTGTGATAGAAGGTGTACCCAATAATCCCTTTTGGGTATCCTTTGAAGACACATTTCTCGATTTGGGTTCGAGCTTATCTGGTTGAAGTTTCTTCACATAAGCATCGCAGCCCCAAACTTTAAGAAATGACAACTTTGGTTTCTTGCCAAACCATAGTTCATAAGGCGTCGTCTCAGCGGTTTTGATGGTGCCCTATTTAACGTGAATGCAGTCATCTCTAAAGCATAACCCCAAAGCGATAGCGATAAATCAGTAAGAGACATCATAGATCGCACCATATCTAGTAAAATCACGATTCTGACGTTCGAGACACACCATTTCGTTGTGGTGTTCGGGTGGCGTGAGTTGTGAAACTATTCGCATTGCTTCAAATGTAAACCAAACTCGTAACTCAAATATTCTCCTCCACGATCAGATCGTAGAAATTTTATTTTCTTGTTACGATGATTTTCCACTTCACTCTGAAATTCTTTGAACTTTTCAAATGTTTCAGACTTGTGTTTCATTAAGTAGATATACCCATATCTGCTCAAATCATCTGTGAAGGTGAGAAAATAACGATACCGGCCATGAGCCTCAATATTCATTGGACCACATACATCGGTATGTATGATTTCCAATAAATCAGTTGCTCGCTCCATAGTTCGAGTCTGGCGTTTTAGTCATCTTGCCCATGAGGCACGGTTCATAAGTACCAAGTGATTCATAATCAAGTGATTACGAAGTCCATAATTATGGAGTTTCTTCATGCGTTTTACACCGATATGACCTAAGCGGCGGTGCCACAAATAAGTTGCACTATCGATTATCAACTCTGCATCTTTTGGCTTCAACATTATGAATATGTGTATCACTACTATCGAGATTCAATAAAATAGACCACTCTTCAAGGGTGCATGACCATAAAAGATATTACTCATATAAATAGAACAACCATTATTCTCTGATTTAAATGAATAACCGTGTCGCATCAAACATGATCCAGATATAATGTTCATGCTTAACCCTGGCACCAAATAACAATTATTTAGGTCTAAAACTAATCCCGATGGTAGATGTAGAGGTAGCGTGCCGACCGCGATCACATCTACTTTGGAACCATTTCCCACGCGCATCGTCACCTCGTCCTTAGCCAATCTTCGCTAATCCGTAGTCCTGTTTGAGTTGCAAATATTAGCAACATAACCGATATCAAATACCGGTGCTCTGCGAGCATTAGTAAAGTACACATCAATAACATGTATATGACATATACCTTTGTTCACCTTGCCATCCTTCTTATCCGCCAAATACTTGGGGCAGTTCCGCTTCCGATGTCGATCGCTTGCGGTAGAAGCACTCGGTTTCAGGCTTAGGTCCAGACTTGGGTTTCTTCTCCTAAGCAAGAACTTGCTTGCTGTTCTTCTTGAAGTTCCCCGTCTTATTCCCTTTGCCTTTCTTCTTGAAACTGGTGGTCTTATTGACCATCAACACTTGATGCTCCTTCTTGATTTCTACCTCCGCAGCCTTTAGCATTGCAAAGAGCTGGGAATAGTCTTATCCATCCCTTGCATATTATAGTTCATCACGAAGCTCTTGTAGCTTGGTCGCGATGATTGAAGAATTACATCAATGACACTATCATCGGGAAGATTAACTCCCGGTTGAATCAAGTGATTATTATACCCGAAATTTTGAGTATATGTTCACCGACGAACTATTCTCCTCCATTTTACAGCTATAGAACTTATTGGAGACTTCATATCTCTCAATCCGGGCATTTGCTTGAAATATTAACTTCAACTCCTGGAACATCTCATATGCTCCATGACGTTCAAAACGTCGTTGAAGACCCGGTTCTAAACCGTAAAGCATGGCACACTGAACTATTGAGTAGTCATCAGTTTTGCTCTGCCAAATATTTTTTAACGCCGTCAGTTGCATCTGCAGCAGGCCTGGCACCCAGCGGTGCTTCTAGGACGTAATTCTTCTGTGCAGCAATGAGGATAATCCTCAAGTTACGGACCCAGTCCGTGTAGTTGCTACCATCATCTTTCAACTTAGCTTTCTCAAGGAACGCATTAAAATTCAGTGAAACAACAGCACGAGCCATCTATCTACAACAAACATAGACCAGCAAAATACTATCAGGTACTAAGTTCATGATAAATTTAAGTTCAATTAATCATATTACTTAAGAACTCCCACTTAGACAGACATCTCTGTAGTCATCTAAGTGATCACGTGATCCAAATCAACTAAACCATGTCCGATCATCACGTGAGATGGAGTAGTTTCAATGGTGAACATCACTATGTTGATCATATCTACTATATGATTCACGTTCGACCTTTCGGTCTCCGTGTTCCGAGGCCATATCTGAATATGCTAGGCTCGTTAAGTTTAACCTGAGTATTCCGCGTGTGCAACTGTTTTGCACCCGTTGTATTTGAACGTAGAGCCTATCACACCCGATCATCATGTGGTGTCTCAGACGAAGAACTTTCATAGCGGTGCATACTCGGGAGAACACTTCTTGATAATTAGTGAGAGATCATCTTAAAATGCTACCGTCAATCAAAGCAAGATAAGATGCATAAAGGATAAACATCACATGCAATCAATATAAGTGATATGATATGGCCATCATCATCTTGTGCTTGTGATCTCCATCTTCGAAGCACCGTCGTGATCACGATCGTCACCGGCGTGAAACCTTGATCTCCATCGTAGCATCGTTGTCGTTTACGCCGTCTATTGCTTATACGACTATCGCTACCGCTTAGTGATAAAGTAAAGCAATTACTGAGGCGTTGCATTTCATACAATAAGCGACAACCATATGTCTCCACCTAGTTGCCGATAACCCGGTTACAAAACATGATCATCTCATACAATAAAATATAGCATCACGTCTTGACCATATCACATCACAACATGCCCTGCAAAAACAAGTTAGACGTCCTCTACTTTGTTGTTGCAAGTTTTACGTGGCTGCTACGGGCTTAGCAAGAACCGTTCTTACCTACGCATCAAAACCACAACGATAGTTCGTCAAGTTAGTGATGTTTTAACCTTCGCAAGGACCGGGCGTAGGCACACTCGGTTCAACTAAAGTTGGAGAAATTGACACCCGCCGGCCACCTGTGTGCAAAGCACGTCGGTAGAACCAGTCTCGCGTAAGCGTACGCGTAATGTCGGTCCGGGCGCTTCATCCAACAATACCGCCGAACCAAAGTATGACATCTTTGGTAAGCGGTATGACTTGTATCGTCCACAACTCACTTGTGTTCTACTCGTGCATATAACATCTACACATAAAACCAGGCTCGATGCCCTTTGTTGGGGAGCGTAGTAATTTCAAAAATTTCCTACGCACGCAAGATCATGGTGATGCATAGCGAGAGGGAGAGTGTTGTCCACGTACCCTCGTAGACCGAAAGCGGAAGCGTTATAACAACGCGGTTGATGTAGTCGTACGTCTTCACGGCCCGACCGATCAAGCACCGAAACTACGACACTTCCGAGTTTTAGCACACATTCAGCTCGATGACGATCCCCGGACTCCGATCCAGCAAAGTGTCGGGGATGAGTTCCGTCAGCACGACGGCGTGGTGACGATCTTGATGTTCTATCGTCGCCGGGCTTCGCCTAGCACCGCTACAATATTATCGAGGAGAACTATTGTGGAGGGGGCACTGCACACGGCTAAGAGACCTCAAGGATCAATTGTTGTGTCTCTAGGGTACCCCCTGCCCCCGTATATAAATGAGCAAGGGGGAGGTGCGGTCGGCCAGGAGGAGGCGCGCCAGGAGGAGTCCTACTCCCACCGGGAGTAGAACTCCCTCCCTTCCTTGTTGGAGTAGGAGAGCAGAGGGAAGGAGAGAGAGGGGGAAAGGAAGGGGGGGGCGCCGCCCCCCCCCCCCCTCCTTGTCCAATTCGGAGTAGGGGGGAGGGGCGCGTGGCTGCCCCTTGGCCGCCTCTCCTCTTCCTCCTCTTGGGCCCATGAGGCCCATTAACCTCCGGGGGGTTCCAATAACCCCCCGGTACTCCGGTATATATCCGATAACTCCCGGAACCATTCCGGTGTCCGAATATAGTCGTCCAATATATCAATCTTCATGTCTCGATCATTTAGAGACTCCTCGTTATGTCCGTAATCACATCCGGACTCGAACAAACTTGGTACATCAAAACTATAAACTCATAATAAAATTGTCATCGTAGCGTTAAGCGTGCGGACCCTACGGGTTCGAGAACAATGTAGACATGACCTAGAACTGTTTCGGTCAATAACCAATAGCGGAACACTGGATGCTCATATTGGCTCCTACATATTCTACGAAGATCTTTATCGGTCAAACCGCATAACAACATCGTTGTTCCCTTTGTCATCGGTATGTTACTTGCCGAGATTCGATCGTCGGTATCAATACCTAGTTCAATCTCGTTACGGCAAGTCTCTTTACTCGTTCGTAATGCATCATTCGTAACTAACTCATTAGCTACATTGCTTGCAAGGCTTATAGTGATGTGCATTACCGAGAGGGCCTAGAGATACCTCTCCGACAATCGGAGTGACAAAACCTAATCTCGAAATACGCCAACTCAACAATTACCTTTGGAGACACCTGTAGAGCTCCTTTATAATCACCCAGTTATGTTGTGACGTTTGGTAGCACACAAAGTGTTCCTCCGGTAAACGGGAGTTGCATAATCTCATAGTTGTAGGAACATGTATAAGTCATGAAGAAAGCAATAGCAACATACTAAACGATCTAGTGCTAAGCTAACGGAATGGGTCATGTCAATCACATCATTCTCCTAATGATGTGATCCCATTAATCAAATGACAACACATGTCTATGGTTAGGAAACATAACCATCTTTGATTAATGAGCTAGTCAAGTAGAGGCATACTAGTGACTTTAAGTTTGTCTATGTATTCACACATGTATCATGTTTCCGGTTTAATACAATTATAGCATGAATAATAAACATTTATCATGATATGAGGAAATAAATAATAACTTTATTATTGCCTCTAGGGCATATTTCCTTCACTTTTTTTATTCGTTTGCAAAACTATGTAACATTTTTATTTGTATTCGGCTTGTAAAATTATACTATCTATTCGGTTCATTTGACATTATGTTTGAATGCCAATCATCAATGTAAAAATTGGGCGGCCAGCTGGCCACACCGGCACATATGGGTCGGCGCGTTGGGTGCGTTGCGGACCCATATCAAAAACAGGGCGGACGCTGATAATCCCCAAGTGCAGGGAATCATCGTAGCAATTCCCAAAGGTGGAAGTGATAAGTATGGAGTGTCGAACCCACAAGGAGCTAAAGGTAAGATCAATATTCTCTCAAGCCCTATCTGCCACTGATACGACTCTACGTGCACCGAATGTTTGCTTCCAACTAGAAACGAGAAATAAAACTACGTTGTGGGTATGAAGAGGATAACTTTGCTTGGTATCGGAGAGCTAAAATATTAAAGTAGGTGTTGTTATCATAAAGTTAGAATATATTACTGAATATTATAAATAGCGAGTGTGGAATAATGGTGGATCAGTGTGCGGAATTGTCCTAGGCAATTGTTAACAAGACCGATAGTCGTCATTGCAATTTCATATGAGGGAGAGACATAAGCTAACATACTTTCTCTACTTGGATCATATGCACTTATGATTGCAACTCTAGCAAGCATCCGCAACTACTAAAGATCATTAAGGTAAAACCCAACCATAGCATTAAAGCATCAAGTCCTCTTTATTCCCATACGCAACAACCCCCTTACTCGGGTTTGTGTTTCAATCACTCACCAACCCACTATAAGAGAATCATGAACGTATTGCAACTCCCTACAACGGGAATCCCTCACGCTTGCGCGTCACGGAGGGCACCATAGGACAACACCAAAGTAAAACATACAACTCATACCAATCTAGATCATCAATCAACCCAAGGACAAAAGATATCTACTCAAAACATCATAGGATGGCAACACATCATTGGATCATAATATGTGGCATAAAGCACCATGTTCAAGTAGGGATTACAGCAGGGTGCGGGAGAGTGGACCGCGTAAAAGAGATGAGGGCGGTGATGATGATGATGACGCTGATGAAGACGATCACCGCGGCGATGATTCCCCTCTCGATGGCACTTCAGTGCCACCAAGAGACAGGAGGAGAGGTTCTCCCCCTTGTGCTTCCTCCTCCATGGCCTCCCCCCTCTGGTCCTTGGCCTTCATGGTGACGATGGCCCCTCCGGGATCCTCCTCCATGGCCACCGGTGATGATGGCCCCCTCCGGCAGGGTGCCGGAGAGGGCCTAGATTGATTTCTCGTGGCTACAGAGGCTTGCGGCGGCGGAACTTCCAATCTAGGTTAATTTTCTGAGGTTTCTGTATTTATAGGAATTTTTGGCGTCGATCTCACGTCAAGGAGGTGGCCGAGGTGTCCATGAGGCAGGCCCACGCGCCTGGGGGGGGGGGTGGGCGCCCCCCCACCCTTGTGGATGCCCCGGGACTCTCCTGGCCTAACTCTTTTACTCTGGGGTCTTCTTTTGGTCCACAAAAAATCGTCAAAAATTGGCACGTCAATTGGACTCCGTTTGATATTCCTTTTCTGTAAAACTCAAAAACAAGGAGAAAACAGAAACTGGCACTGGGTTCTAGGTTAATAGATTAGTCCCAAAAATCATATAAAACCACATATAAAAGCCCATTAAACATCCAAGATAGATAATATAACAACATGAATACCTCATAAATTATAGATACGTTGGAGACGTATCAGTATCCCTAAGTTTAATTCCTGCTCGTCCTCGAGTAGGTAAGTGATAAAAGAAATAATTTATGAAGTGTGAATGCTAGCGGGTGCACAAGTTTGATCAATGATAATTTCAATCACCTTTTCTAGCATCTTTATATGTCATAACAGTAGCTCATCTCATAAAACTTCTCATGATAAAGTAACAAGCTATTCACATGTTAAAGTATAGATCATAAACTTTCTAGAAAACTAACAAACCGTGTTATCAGTCATCAAACAATTACAATTCATCTTATTTTCACGAGGAATCTATGTCAGAGCTTTGATTTAGCAAACTCCACATACTCGACTATCATTTAGTCTTCCACAATTGCTAACTCTCGCGTGATATTTATGGGTTCAAAGTTTTAATCAAACACAGAGAAAGATAGGGGCTTATAGATTCGCCTCCCAACCTTTTACCTCAAAGGTAATATCAACTATAATAGTTCATGATGCCTTACATCCAATTGGATATATATATATATATATATATATATATATATATATATATATATATCAGAATCTTTCCAACACAATGTGCTTGCCAAAGGATAAAATGTAAAAAGAAAAGGTGAAAAATCACCATGACTCTTGCATAAGGGTAAGAGATAAAAGTAAAAGATAAGCCATTTGCAGAGGGAAGCAGAGGTTGCCATGCGCTTTCAGGGTTGGATGCACAAAATCTTAATGCGAAAGAACGTCACTTTATATTGCCAGTTGTGATATGGACCTTTATTATGCAGTCTGTCGCTTTTATTTCTTCCACATCACAAGATTGTATAAAGCTTATTTCCTCCACACTAATCAATCATACATATTTATAGAGCTATTTTTATTGCTTGCACCGATGACAACTTACTTGAAGGATCTTACTCAGTCCATAGGTAGGTATGGTGGACTCTCATGGCAAAACCGGGTTTAAGGGTATTTGGAAACACAAGTAGTATCTCTACTTAGTGCAAAGAATTTGGCCAGCATGAGGGGGAAAGGCAAGCTCAACGTGTTGGGCGATCCATGACAATATACTTTATTTCAGATATAAAAAAACACAACCCATTACGTTGTCTTCCTTGTCCAACATCAACCTTTTAGCATGTCATATTTTAATGAGTGCTCACAATTACAAAAGATGTCCAAGATAGTATATTTATATGTGAAATCCCTATTCCTTCAATATTATTTCATGAATTGTTCAACTGACCAATTCTACGTTTGCTAACTTTCAATAAGTTTACTACCTATACTTATTATGTGTGAAGTCATTACTCCCCATGTTATAAGAATATGAAACATATATAGATTCAGATTTATGACATTTAATTCCTTCAACCATTTACTCATAGGATATACGTGAAGCACATGAGTAAATGACAAACTACTCCAAAAGATATGAGTGAAGAACACTGAGTAGTCAAATAATTAACTAGCCATGGGAGGATTATTTTTCATTCAAGATTTCAGATCCAATGATTTTATTCAAACAGCAAGTAAAATTGAAAATACGCTCCAAGCAAAACACATATCATGTGACGAATAAAAATATAGCTCCGAGTAAGGTATACCGATAGTTTTGAAGACAAAAGAGGGGATGCCTTCCGGGGCATTGATATGAAGGAAATATGCCCTAGAGGCAATAATAAAGTTATTATTTATTTCCTTATTTCATGATAAATGTTTATTATTCATGCTAGAATTGTATTAATCGGAAACATAATACATGTGTGAATACATAGACAAACATAGTGTCACTAGTATGCCTCTACTTGACTAGCTCGTTGATCAAAGATGGTTGTGTTTCCTAGCCATAAACATGAGTAATCATTTGATTAACGGGATCACATCATTAGGAGAATAATGTGATTGACTTGACCCGTTCCGTTAGCTTAGCACTTGATCGTTTAGTATGTTGCTATTGCTTTCTTCATGACTTATACATGTTCCTATGACTATGAGATTATGCAACTCCCGTTTACTGGAGGAACACTTTGTGTGCTACCAAACGTCACAACGTAAATGGGTGATTATAAAGGAGCTCTACAGGTGTCTCCGAAGGTACATGTTGGGTTGGCGTATTTCGAGATTAGGTTTTGTCACTCCGATTGTCGGAGAGGTATCTCTGGGCCCTCTCGGTAATGCACATCACTATAAGCCTTGCAAGCAATGTAGCTAATGAGTTAGTTACGGAATGATGCATTACGTAACGAGTAAAGAGACTTGCCGGTAACAAGATTGAACTAGGTATTGAGATACCGACGATCGAATCTCAGGCAAGTAACATACCAATGACAAAGGGAACAACGTATGTTGTTATGAGGTTTGACCGATAAAGATCTTCGTAGAATATGTAGGAGCCAATATGAGCATCCAGGTTCCGCTATTGGTTATTGACCAGAAACGTGTTTTGATCATGTCTACATAGTTCTCGAACCCGTAGGGTCCGCACGCTTAAGGTTTCGATGACAATTTTATTATGAGTTTATGAGTTTTGATGTACCGAAGGAGTTCGGAGTCCTGGATGAGATCGGGGACATGACGAGGAGTCTCGAAATGGTCGAGACGTAAAGATCGATATATTGGACGACTATATTCGGACTTCGGAAAGGTTCCGAGTGATTCGGGTATTTTTCGGAGTACCAGAGAGTTATGAGAATTCACCGGGGAGTATATGGGCCTTATTGGGCCATACGGGAATAGAGGAGAGAGGCCAAAAGGAATGAGGCCTGCGCCCCCCCTCTGGTCCGAATTGGACAAGGGGTGCAGCCCCCTTTTCCTTCTCCCTCTCCTCCTCTTTCCTTCTCTCCTACTCCAACAAGGAAAGGAGGAGTCCTACTCCCGGTGGGAGTAGGACTCCCCCCTTGGCGCGCCCTCCTCCTTGGCCGGCCGCCTCCCCCTTGCTCCTTTATATACGGGGGCGGGGGGCACCCCATAGACACAACAATAATTGATCTTTTGATCTCTTAGCCGTGTGCGGTGCCCCCCTCCACCATAGTCCTCGATAATATTGTAGCGGTGCTTAGGCGAAGCCCTGCGATGGTAGAACATCAAGATCGTCACCACGCCGTCGTGCTGATGGAACTCTTCCCCGACATTCTGCTGGATCGGAGTCCGGGGATCGTCATCGAGCTGAACGTGTGCTAGAACTCGGAGGTGTCGTAGTTTTCGTGCTTGATCGGTCGGGCCGTGAAGACGTACGACTACATCAACTGCGCTGTTATAACGCTTCCGCTTTCGGTCTACGAGGGTACATGGACAACACTCTCCCCTCTCGTTGCTATGCATCACAATGATCTTACGTGTGCGTAGGATTTTTTTTGAAATTACTACGTTCCCCAACAGTGGCATCCGAGCCTGGTTTTATGCGTAGATGTTATATGCACGAGTAGAACACAAGTGAGTTGTGGGCGATACAAGTCATACTGCTTACCAGCATGTCATACTTTGGTTCGGCGGTATTGTTGGATGAAGCGGCCCGGACCGACATTACGCGACGCTTACGAGACTGGTTCTACCGACGTGCTTTGCACACAGGTGGTGGCGGTGTCTGTTTCTCCAACTTTAGTTGAACCGAGTGTGGCTCGCCCGGTCCTTGCGAAGGTTAAAACAACGCTAACTTGACGAACTATCGTTGTGGTTTTGATGCGTAGGTAAGAACGGTTCTTGCTCAGCCCGTAGCAGCCACGTAAAATTTGCAACAACAAAGTAGAGGACGTTTAACTTATTTTTGCAGGGCATGTTGTGATGTGATATGGTCAAGACGTGATGAGATATAAGTTGTTGTATGAGATGATCATGTTTTGTTGAATTTATCGGCAACTGGCAGAAGCCTTATGGTTGTCTCTTTATTGCATAAGATGCAAGCGCCAAATAATTGCTTTACTTTATCGCTATGCGATAGCAATAGTTGCAAGAGTAATAGTTGGCGAGACGACCATGTGACGACACATTGATATAGATCAAGATGATGGAGATCATGGTGTCATGCCGGTGACGATGGAGATCATGACGATGCTTTGGAGATGAAGATCAAAGGCACAAGATGATGATGGCCATATCATGTCACATATTTTTGATTGCATACGATGTTTATCTTTTATACATCTTATTTTGCTTAGTTTGACGGTAGCATTTTAAGATGATCTTTTACTAATTATCAAGAAGTGTTCTCCCTGAGTATGCACCGTTGCGAAAGTTCTTCGTGTTGAGACACCACGTGATGATCGGGTGTGATAGGCTCTACGTTCAAATACAACGGGTGCAAAACAGTTGCACACGCGGAATACTCAGGTTAAACTTGACGAGCCTAGCATATACAGATATGGCCTCGAACACGGAGACCGAAGGTCGGCGTGAATCATATAGTAGATATGATCAACATAGTGATGTTCACCATTGAAAACTACTCCATCTCACGTGATGGTCGGACATGGTTTAGTTGATTTGGATCACGTGATCACTTAGATGACTAGAGAGATGTCTGTCTAAGTGGGAGTTCTTAAGTAATATGATTAATTGAACTTAAATTTATCATGAACTTAGTCCTGGTAGTATTTTGCAAATTATGTTGTAGATCAATAGCTCGCGTTGTTGCTTTCATATGTTTATTTTGATATGTTCCTAGAGCAAATTGTGTTGAAAGATGTTAGTAGCAATGATGCTGATTGGATCCGTGATCCGAGGTTTATCCTCATTGCTGCTGTAAGAATTATGTCCTTAATGCACCGCTAGGTGACACACCTATTGCAGGAGCGGATGCGGGCGTTATGAGCGTTTGGCTAGCTCAATATGATGACTACTTGATAGTTTAGTGCACCATGCTTAACGGCTTAGAATCGGGACTTCAAAGGCGTTTTGAGCGTCATGGACCATATGAGATGTTCCAGGAAGTTGAAGTTAATATTTCAAGCAAATACCGAGTTGAGAGATATGAAGTCTCCAACAAGTTCTATAGCTAAAAGATGGAGGAGAATAGCTCAAGCAGTGAGCATGTCCTCAGATTGTATGGGTACTACAATCGCTTGAATCAAGTGGGAGTTAATCTTCCAGATAAGATAGTGATTGACAGAGTTCTCTAGTCACCATCACCAAGTTGCTAGAACTTTGTGATGAACTATAGTATGCAAGGGATGACCAAAACGATTCCCGAGCTCTTCGTGATGTTGAAATAGACGAAGGTAGAAATCAAGAAAGAGCATCAAGTGTTGATGATTGACAAGAACACTAGTTTCAAGAAAAGGGCAAAGGAAAAGAAAGGGAACTTCAAGTAGAATGACAAGCAAGTTGTCACTCCCGTGAAGAAGCCCAAAGATGGACCAAAGCCTGAAACTGAGTGCTTACACTGCAAAGGAAATGGTCCTTTGGAAGCGGAAATACCACAATATTTGGTGGATAAGAAGGATGGCAAAGTGAACAAGGGTATATTTGATATACAGGTTATTGATGTGTGCCTTACTAGTGTTTATAGTAGCCCCTGAGTATTTGATACTTGTTCGGTTGCTAAGATTAGTAACTCGAAACAAGAGTTACAGAATAAACAGAGACTAGTTAAAGGGGAAGTGACGATGAGTGTTGGAAGTAGTTCCAAGATTGATATGATCATCATCACACACTCCCTATATGTTCGAGATTAGTGTTAAACCTAAATAAATGTTATTTGGTGTTTGTGTTAAGCATAAATATGATAAGATCATGTTTATTGCGATACGATTATTCATCTAAGATAGAGAATAAATTGTTATTCTGTTTACATGAATAAAACCTTCTATGGTCATACACCCAATGGTGATGGTTTACTGAATCTTGATCATAGTGATACACATATTCATAATGTTGATGCCAAAAGATGCAAAGTTAATAATGATAGTGCAATTTATTTGTGGCACTGCCGTTTGGGTCATATCGGTGTAAAGCGCATCAAGAAACTCCATAAAGATGGATTTTCGGAATCACTTGGTTATGAATCATTTGATGCTTGCGAACCGTGCCTTTTGGGCAAGATGACTAAAACTCCGTTCTTGAACAATGGAGCGAGCAACAAACTTTTTGGAAATAATACATACCGATGTATGCGGACCAACTTTGAGTATTAAGGCTCGTGGCAGGTATCGTTATTTTCTGACCTTCACAGATGATTTGAGCAGATATGGGTATATCTACTTGATGAAACATAAGTCTGAAATAGTTGAAAGGTTCAAAGAATTTCAGAGTGAAGTGGAAAATCATCGTAACAAGAAAATAAAGTTTCTGCGATCTGATCGTGGAGATGAATATTTGAGTTACGAGTTTGGTCTTCAATTAAAACAATGTGGAATAGTTTCACAGCTCACGCCACCTGGAACACCACAACGTTATGGTGTGTCCGAACGTCGTAACCGCACTTTATTTGATATGGTGCGATCAATGATGTCTCTTACCGATTTACCAATATCGTTTTGGGGTTATGCATTAGAGACAGCGCATTCACGTTAAATAGGGCACCATCTAAATCTGTTGAGATGACACCTTATGAACTGTGGTTTGGCAAGAAACCCAAGTTGTTGTTTCTTAAAGTTTGGGGTTGCGATGCTTATGTGAAAAAGTTTCATCCTGATAAGCTCAAACCCAAATCGGAGAAGTGCGTCTTCATATAATACCCAAAGGAAAATGTTGGGTACACCTTCTATCACAGATCCGAAGGCAAGATATTCATTGCTAAAAATGGATCCTTTCTAGAGAAGGAGTTTCTCTCAAAAGAAGTGAGTGGGAGGAAAGTAGAACTTGATAAGGTAATTGTACCTTCTCTCGAATTGGAAAGTAGTTCATCACAGAAATCAGTTCTAGTGATTCTTACACCAATTAGTGAGGAAGTTAATGATGATGATCATGAAACTTCAGATCAAGTTATTACAGAAACTCGTAGGTCTTCTAGAGTACGGTCCGCACCAGAGTGGTACGGTCATCCTATTCTAGAAGTCATGTTATTAAACCATGATGAACCTATGAACTATGAGGAAGCGATGATGAGCCCAGATTCCGAGAAATGGCTTGAGGCCATGAAATCTGAGATGGGATCCATGTATGAGAACAAAGTGTGGACTTTGGTGGAGTTGCCGATGAGCGGCAAGCCATATTGTCTAAATGGATCTTCAAGAGGAAGATGATCTTGATAGTAGTGTTACTATCTACAAAGCTCGACTTGTCGCAAAAAGGTTTTCAACAAGTTCAAGGTGTTGACTACAATGAGATTTTCTCAACTATAGCGATGCTTAAGTTTGTCCGAATCATGTTAGCAATTGCCACATTTTATGAAATCTGGCAAATGGATGTCAAAACTGCATTCCTTAATGGTTTTCTTAAAGAAGAGTTGTATATGATGCAACCAGAAGGTTTTGTCAATCCTAAATGTGCTAACAAAATGTGCAAGCTCCAGCGATCCATCTATGGACTGGTGCAAGCATCTCAGAGTTGGAATATACGCTTTGATAAGTTGATCAAAGCATATAGTTTTATACAGACTTGCGGTGAAGCCTGTATTTATAATAAAGTGAGTGGGAGCACTACTGCCTTTCTGATAAATATATGTGAGTAACATATTGTTGATCAGAAATGATGTAGAATTTTTCTAGAAAGTATAAAGGAGTATTTGAAAGGAGTTCTTTAAAAGAAAGACCTCAGTAAAGCTACTTACCTATTGAGCATCAAAATCTATTGAGATAGATCAAGACGCTTGATAAGTTTTTCAATAAGTACATACCTTGTCAAGATTTTGAAGTAGTTCAAAATGGAACAGTGAAAGAAAGAGTTCTTGCCTGTGTTGCAAAGGTGTGAAATTGAATAAGACTCAAATCCCGACCACGGTAGAAAATAGAAAAGAGAATGAAAGTCATTCCCTATGCCTCAATCATAGGTTCTATAAAGTATGCTATGCTATGTACCAGACCTATTGTATACCTTGCTCTGTATTTGGCACTAGAGTACAATAGTGATCTAGGAGTAGATCACTGGACATTGGTCAAGAATATCCTTAGTAAGGACTAAGGAAATATTTCTCGATTATGGAGGTGATAAAAAAAAGCCCGTCGTAAAGAGTTACATAGGTGCAAGCTTTTACACCGATCCAAATGACTCTAAGTCTCAATCTGGATACATATTGAAAGTAGGAGCAATTAGCTAGAGTAGCTCCTTACAGAGCATTGTAGACATAGAATATTTGCAAAATACATAGGGCTCTGAATGTAACAGACCCGTTGACTAAACTTTTCTCACGGGCAAAACATGATCACACCTTAGTACTCTTTGGGTGTTAATCACATAGCGATGTGAACTAGATTATTGACTCTATTAAACCCTTTGGGTGTTGGTCACATGACGATGTGAACTATGGGTGTTAATCATATACAGATATGAATATTTAAATCAAATGGCGATGTGAACTAGATTATTGACTCTAGTGCAAGTGGGAGGCTGAAAGAAATATGCCCTAGAGGCAATAATAAAGTTATTATTTATTTCCTTATTTCATGATAAATGTTTATTATTCATGCTAGAATTGTATTAACCGGAAACATAATACATATGTGAATACATAGACAAACATAGTGTCACTAGTATGCCTCTACTTGACTAGCTCGTTGATCAAAGATGGTTGTGTTTCCTAGCCATAAACATGAGTTGTCATTTGATTAATGGTATCACATCATTAGGAGAATGATGTGATTGACTTGACCCATTCCGTTAGCTTAGCACTTGATCGTTTAGTATGTTGCTATTGCTTTCTTCATGACTTATACATGTTCCTATGACTATGAGATTATGCAACTCCGTTTACGGAGGAACACTTTGTGTGCTACCAAAGCGTCACAGCGTAATCGGGTGATTATAAAGGAGCTCTACAGGTGTCTCCGAAGGTACATGTTGGGTTGGCGTATTTCGAGATTAGGTTTTGTCACTTTGATTGTCGGAGAGGTATCTCTGGGCCCTCTCGGTAATGCACATCACTATAAGCCTTGCAAGCAATGTAGCTAATGAGTTAGTTACGGAATGAAGCATTATGTAATGAGTAAAGAGACTTGCCGGTAACGAGACTGAACTAGGTATTGAGATACCGACGATCGAATCTCGGGCAAGTAACATACCAATGACAAAGGGAACAACGTATGTTGTTATGCGGTTTGACCGACAAAGATCTTCGTAGAATATGTAGGAGCCAATATGAGCATCCAGGTTCCGATATTGGTTATTGACCGGAAACATGTTTCGATCATGTCTACATAGTTCTCGAACCCGTAGGGTCCGCACGCTTAAGGTTTCGATGACAGTTTTATTATGAGTTTATGAGTTTTGATGTACGAAGGAGTTGAGTCCGGATGAGATGGGGACATGACGAGGAGTCTCAAAATGGTCGAGGCGTAAAGATCGATATATTGGACGACTATATTCGGACTTGGAAAGGTTCTCGAGTGATTCGGTATTTTTGAGTCTGGGAGAGTTACGAGAATTCACCGGGAGTATATGGGCCTTATTGGGCCATACAGAATAGAGAGAGAGGCCAAAGGAAGGAGGCTGCGCCCCCCCTCTGGTCCAAATTGGACAAGGGTGCAGCCCCTTTCCTTCTCCTCTCCTCCTCTTTCCTTCTCTCCTACTCCAACAAGGAAAGGAGGAGTCCTACTCCGGTGGGAGTAGGACTCCCCCTGGCGCGCCCTCCTGCTTGGCCGGCCGCGTCCCCCTTGCTCCTTTATATACGGGGGCGGGGGGCACCCCATAGACACAACAACAATTGATCTCTTAATCTCTTAGCCGTGTGCGGTGCCCCCCTCCACCATAGTCCTCGATAATATTGTAGCGGTGCTTAGGCGAAGCCCTGCGACGGTAGAACATCAAGATCGTCACCACGCCGTCGTGCTGACGGAACTCTTCCCCGACATTTTGCTGGATCGGAGTCCGGGGATCGTCATCAAGCTGAACGTGTGCTAGAACTCGGAGGTGCCGTAGTTTTGGTGCTTGATCGGTCGGGCCGTGAAGACGTACGACTACATCAACCGCGTTGTTATAACGCTTCCGCTTTCGGTCTACGAGGGTACGTGGACAACACTCTCCCCTCTCGTTGCTATACATCACAATGATCTTGCGTGTGCGTAGGATTTTTTTTGAAATTACTACGTTCCCCAACATGATACGTCTCCAACGTATCTATAATTTTTTATTACTCCATGCAAATTTATCTATTGTTTTGGACTATAATGGGCTTTATTTTCCACTTTTATATTACTTTTTGGGACTAACCTATTAACTGGAGGCCCAACCCAGAATTGCTGTTTTTTGCCTATTTCAGTTTTTCGAAGAAATGGAATATCAAACGGAGTCCAAACGGAATAAAACCTTCGGGAACGTGATCTTCTCACCGAACGTGATCAAGGAGACTTGGACCCTACTCCAAGAAGTGCCAGAGGCGGTCACGAGGGCGGAGGGCGCCCCCCTGGGCGCGCCCCCTGCCTCGTGGGCCCCCTGACGCTCCACCGACGTACTCCTTCCTCCTATATATACCTACGTACCCCCAAACGATCAGAGGAGGAGCCAAAAACCTAATTCCACCGCCGTACCTTCCTGTATCCACGAGATCCCATCTTGGGGCCTGTTCCGGAGCTCCGCCGGAGGGGGCATCCACCACGGAGGGCTTCTACATCAACACCATAGCCCTTCGATGAAGTGTGAGTAGTTTAATTCAGACCTTCGGGTACATAGCTAGTAGCTAGATGGCTTCTTCTCTCTTTTGGATCTCAATACAATGTTCTCCCCCTCTCTCATGGAGATCTATTCGATGTAATCTTCTTTTTGCGGTGTGTTTGTTGAGACCGATGAATTGTGGGTTTATGATCCAGCTTATCTATGGAAGATATTTGATTCTTCTCTGAATTCTTTTATGTATGATTGAGTTATCTTTGCAAGTCTCTTCGAATTATCCGTTTGGTTTGGCCAACTAGATTGGTAGTTCTTGCAATGGGAGAAGTGTTTAACTTTGGGTTCAATCTTGCGGTGTCCTTACCAATGTGTAAAGGGTTGCAAGGCACATATTGTATTGTTGCCATCGAGGATAACAAGATGGGGTATTTATCATATTGCATGAATTTATTCCTCTACATCATGTCATCTTGCTTAAGGCGTTACTTTGTTTTTAACTTAATACTCTAGATGCATGTTGGATAGCGGTCGATGAGTGGAGTAATAGTAGTAGATGCAGAATCGTTTCGGTCTACTTGTCACAGACGTGATGCCTATATACATGATCATACCTAGATAACCTCATAAGTATGCTCAATTCTGTCAATTGCTCAACAGTAATTTGTTCACTCGCCGTAGAATATCTATGCTCTTGAGAGAAGCCACCAGTGAAACCTATGGCCCCCGGGTCTATTCTCATCATATCAATCTCCATCACTTTATTTACTTGCTTTGCTTTTACTTTTACTTTGCATCTTTATATCAAAATACCAAAATATTATCTCTATCAGATCTCACTCGTAAGTGACCGTGAAGGATTGACAACCCCTAATCGCGTTGGTTGCGAGTAGCTATCGTTTTGTGCAGGTACGAGGGACTTGCGTGGTCTCCTCTTGGATTGATACCTTGGTTCTCAAAACTGAGGGAATACTTACGCTCTTGTGCTGCATCATCCTCTCCTCTTGGGAAAACCAACGCAAGCTCAAGATGTAGCAAGAAGGATTTTTGGCGCCGCTGTCGGGAGGTCACATAAAAGTCAACATACCAAGTACCCATCACAATCCCTATCTCTCGCATTACATTATTTGCCATTTGCCTCTCGTTTTCCTCTCCCTCACTTCACCCTTGCCGTTTTATTCGCCCTCTCTTTCCCAATCTCCTCCTCCTTTTCCCTTTGCCTTTTGTTTGCTCGTGTGTTAATTCGCTTGTTTGTCATCATGACTAGTCTCCTATCTTCTCCGTTATCTCCCGAGAGTGAAGTTCTAAATTTTAAGCAAAGGGAAGGAGAAAATTTAAAAGATGCTTGGTATAGAATTTGCAATGCTCAAAATAGATCTACCAGGAAGCAATCTACTTTCGTTCTTCTTCGTAATTTTTACGTAGGTGCTAATCCTTGGCATAGATATATCCTTGATACCATTACCGGAGGGAATTTCTTGGGTAGCCATACTTTTGATTCCTATAATGCTTTAATATATTTATTTGGCTCACCTCCGCTTTTGGTTAATGGAACTATGTTAACTTTGGAGCATGTTATGCAAAGGCTTGAAATTATTGAAAACAAAGTTGCTACCATTGAATCCATTGAAAATCTAGATAAAAAGATCCATAATCAAATTACTCAATATGGATCTAAGGTAGGAATGACTTTGAAAAATATAAAGGAGAAGGAACCCATGGTTAATGAGAAAATAAATCTAGATTCTACTCGAATCGATAAACTTGAGGGTATCATTACTAACTTGGGAACCGCTTTTTCTTCCGTAAAGAATACTCCTAGTCCTCCCACTAAAATTGCCAAGCTTATGTATGTTCCTAAAAATAAGGGTGAATCATCTAGTAAGGAAAATGCGGATCTTAAATCTATAAGTATTCATCCCGATCTTTTTACTATCGTAAAGGAACCATCAAATGAATTTTTCGATCTTATGCCTAAAAGTTTGATAATTACTAGAAAGAAAGAAATCTATAAGAAATATAGATGCCTTAATGAAGAATTGCCTACCAAAGATGGCAATACCTAGATCTATCCTTGCTTTTATGCCTAGCTAGGGGCGTTAAACGATAGCGCTTGTTGGGAGGCAACCCAATTTTATTTTTAGTTTTTTAGTTTTTGCTTATGTTTAGGAATAAATAATCCATCTAGCCTCTGTTTAGATGAGGTTTTATTTTTTAATTAGTGTTTGTGCCAAGTTGAACCTATTGGATCTTCTTGGAGGATAGTTATTTGATCTTGCTGTAATTTCCAGAATCTTTGTGCTCAGTGCCCGAATTGTTAAAAATCACCAGAACGTGATAAAATACTGATTCCAATTGCTTCTGATCAATAAACAAATTTTCCAGGTCGTCTAATTTTGGTAGATTTTTTTGAGTTTCAGAAGTTTGCGTTAGTTACAAATTACTACAGACTGTTCTGTTTTTGACAGATTTTGTTTTTCGTGTGTTGTTTGCTTATTTTGATGAATCTATGGCTAGTAAAATAGTTTATGATCCATAGAGAATTTCGAATACAGTAGGTTTAACACCAATATAAATAAAGAATGATTTCATTACAGTACCTTAAAGTAGTCTTTTGTTTTCTTTCTCTAACGGAGCTCACGAGATTTCTATTGAGTTTTGTGTTGTGAAGTTTTCAAGTTTTGGGTGAATTCTTTTGATGGATTATGGAACAAGGAGTGGAAAGAGCCTAAGCTTGGGGATGCCCATGGAACCCCCAAGATAATCCAAGGACACCAAAAAGTCAAAGCTTGGGGATGCCCCGGAAGGCATCCCGTCTTTCGTCCACTTCCATCGGTAATTTACTTGGAGGTATATTTTTATTCACCACATGATAAGTGTTTTGCTTGGAGCGTCTTGTATTATTTGCGTCTTTGCTTGTTAGTTTACCACAATCATCCTTGCTGTACACACCTTTTGAGAGAGCCATACATGATTTGGAATTTGTTTGAATACTCTATGTGCTTCACTTATATCTTTTGAGCTTGATAGTTTTGCTCATAGTGCTTCACTTATATCTTTTGAGCTTGATAGTTTTGCTCATAGTGCTTCACTTATATCTTTTGAGCATGATAATTTTTGCTCTAGTGCTTCACTTAGATCTTTTAGAACACGGTGGTGGATCTGTTTTAAAGAAACTTGATCTCTCATGCTTCACTTAGATTATTTTGAGAGTCGTTAATAGCATGGTAATTTGCTTAATGTTAATATACTTGGTATTCAAGATATGTGAAACTTTCTTTTGAAGTGCGTTGAATACTAAGATAAGTTTGATGCTTGATAATTGTTTTGAGATATGGAGGTGATAATATCAAAGTCATGCTAGTTGAGTAGTTGTGAATTTGAGAAATACCTGTGTTGAAGTTTGCAAGTCCCGTAGCATGCACGTATGGTTAAAGTTGTGTAACAAATTTGAAACATGAAGTGTACCTGGGTTGTGCATCCTTATGAGTGGCGTCCAGGGACGAGCGATGGTCTTTTCCTACCATTCTATCCCCCTTGGAGCATGCGCGTAGTACTTGATTTTTGATGACTTCTAAATTTTTGCAATAAGTATATGAGTTCTTTTGACTAATGTTGAGTCCATGGATTATACGCACTTTTACCTTTCCACCTTTGCTAGCCTCTTCGGTACCGTGCATTGCCCTTTCTCACCTTGAGAGTTGGTGCAAACTTCGCCGGTGCATCCAAACCTCGTGATATGATACGCTCTTTCACACATAAACCTCCTTATATCTTCCTCAAAATAGCCATCATACCTACCTATTATGGCATTCCCATAGCCATTCCGAGATATATTGCCATGCAACTTTCCACCGTTCCGTTCATCATCATCATGACATACTTTACTTTTGTCATATTGCCATTGCATGATCATGTAGTTGACATCGTATTTGTGGCAAAGCCACCATGCATTACTTTTCATACATGTCATTCTTGATTCATTGCACCATCCCGGTACACCGCCGGAGGCATTCATATAGAGTCATACCTTGTTCTAGTTTCGAGTTGTAATCCTTATGTTGTAATCAATAGAAGTGTGATAATCATCATTCAATTAATAGAGCATTGTCCCAAAAAAAGAGAAAGGCCAAAGAAAAAAAAAAGAAGGCCCAAAAAATAATATAAAAAGGGGCAATGCTACTATCCTTTTTTCCACACTAGTGCTTCAAAGTAGCACCTTGTTCTTCATATAGTGAGCCTCATATATTGTGCTTCAAAGTAGCACCTTGTTCTTCATGTAGTGAGTCTCATATATTGTGCTTCAAAGTAGCACCATGTTTTTCATATAGTGAGTCTCATAAGTTGTCTTGTTCATACTAGTGGGAATTTTTCATTATAGAACTTGGCTTGTATATTCCAACGATGGGCCTCCTCAAGTGCCCTAGGTCTTCATGAGCAAGCAAGTTGGATGCACACCCACTAGTTTTCTTTTGTTGAGCATTCATAGCTATAGTGCATCCGTTGCATGGCAATCCCTACTCCTCATGTTGACATCAATTGATGGGCATCTACTTTATCTATTGTTTTGGACTATAATGGGCTTTATTTTCCACTTTTATATTACTTTTTGGGACTAACCTATTAACCGGAGGCCCAGCCCAGAATTGTTGTTTTTGTGCCTATTTTAGTGTTTCAAAGAAACGAAATATCAAACGGAGTCCAAACGGAATAAAACCTTCGGGAACGTGATCTTCTCACCGAACGTGATCCAGGAGACTTGGACCCTACTCCAAGAAGTACCAGAGGCGGTCACGAGGGTGGAGGGCGCCCCCCCTGGGCGCGCCCCCCTGCCTCATGGGACCCCTGACGCTCCACCGACGTACTCCTTCCTCCTATATATACCTACGTACACCCAAACGATCAGAGGAGGAGCCAAAAACCTAATTCCACCGTCGTACCTTCCTGTATCCACGAGATCCCATCTTGGGGCCTATTCCGGAGCTCCGCCGGAGGGGGCATCCACCACGGAGGGCTTCTACATCAACACCATAGCCCCTCCGATGAAGTGTGAGTAGTTTACTTCAGACCTTCGGGTCCATAGCTAGTAGCTAGATGGCTTCTTCTCTCTTTTTGGATCTCAATACAATGTTCTCCCCCTCTCTCGTGGAGATCTATTCGATGTAATCTTCTTTTTGCGGTGTGTTTGTTGAGACCGATGAATTGTGGGTTTATGATCCAGCTTATTTATGGAAAATATTTGATTCTTCTCTGAATTCTTTTATGTATGATTGAGTTATCTTTGCAAGTCTCTTCGAATTATCCGTTTGGTTTGGCCAACTAGATTGGTAGTTCTTGCAATGGGAGAAGTGTTTAGCTTTGGGTTCAATCTTGCGGTGTCCTTACCTAGTGACAGAAAGGGTTGCAAGGCACGTATTGTATTGTTGCCATCGAGGATAACAAGATGGGGTATTTCTCATATTGCATGAATTTATTCCTCTACATCATGTCATATTGCTCAAGGCGTTACTCTGTTTTTAACTTAATACTCTAGATGCATGCTGGATAGCGGTCGATGAGTGGAGCAATAGTAGTAGATGCAGAATCGTTTCGGTCTACTTGTCACGGACGTGATGCCTATATACATGATCATACCTAGATAACCTCATAACTATGCTCAATTCTGTCAATTGCTCAACAGTAATTTGTTCACCCGCCGTAGAATATCTATGCTCTTGAGAGAAGCCACTAGTGAAACTATGGCCCCCGGGTCTATTCTCATCATATCAATCTCCATCACTTTATTTACTTGCTTTGCTTTTACTTTTTACTTTGCATCTTTATATCAAAAATACCAAAAATATTATCTCTATCAGATCTCACTCTCGCAAGTGACCGTGAAGGGATTGACAACCCCTAATCGCGTTGGTTGCGAGTAGCTATCATTTTGTGCAGGTACGAGGGACTTGCGCGTGGCCTCCTACTGGATTGATACCTTGGTTCTCAAAAACGGAGGAAAATACTTACACTACTGTGCTGCATCATCCTCTCCTCTTCGGGGAAAACCAACGCAAGCTCAAGACGTAGCAGGCATCCCCAAGCTTAGGCACTTGAGTCTTCCTTGAATATTACCTTGGGGTGCCTTGGGCATCCCCAAGCTTAGGGTCTTTCCACTCCTTATTCTCCTCATATCGATATCTCACCCAAAGCTTGAAAACTTTAATCACACAAAACTTAACAAAACTTCGTGAGATAGGTTAGTATGATACAGAGTAAACCATTCACTTTGGTAATCTCAAAGACAAGGTTCATAATTTCTCTCACACAATGCCTACTGTACATATCATGTCTACAATTTATATTGAGAAATATAACCCATAGAAACTAGAAAACAAGCAAACTATGCAATGAAAACAGAATCTGTCAGAAACAGAACAGTCTGTAATGATCTGAACATAACCCATACTTCTGCTACTCCAAAAATTATGAAATAAATTGGTGGACGTGAGGAATTTGTATATTAATCTTATGCAAAAATAATCAACTCAAAAGCACTTTTTTTGTAAAAAATGACAGTTAATCTCGTGAGCGCAAAGTTTCTGTTTTTTACAGCAAGATCACATGAACTTTCACCCAAGTCTTCCCAAAGGTCTTACTTGGCACTTTATTGAAAAAAAAGCTATAAAACATGATTACTAAAGTAGCTTAATCATGTAAACACACAAAAACAGTAAGGGTAAATATTGGGTTGTCTCCCAACAAGCGCTTTTCTTTAGTGCCTTTTAGCTAGGCATGATGATTTCAATGATGCTCACATAATAGACAAGAATTGAAACACAAAGAGAGCATCTTGAAGAATATGACTAGCACATTTAAATCTAACCCACTTCCTATGCCTAGGGATTTTGTGAGCACACGACTTATGGGAACAAGAATCAACTAGCATAGGAAGGCAAAACAAGTATAACTTCAAAACTTTAAGCACATAGAGAGGAAACTTGATATTATTGAAACTCCTCAAGCATGTATTCCTCCCGCATAACAATTTTCAGTAGCATCATGAATAGCAACTTTGTTCTCATACTCAATTGGAACCTCTTCCGAAATGGTGGAATCATTACTAGCTAAAGTTGACACTCTTCCAAATCCACTTTCATAAATATCACACTAAGATTCAACACCTCCAAAATAGTGGGATCACTAATTCCTAAGGTTGGCACTCTTCCAAACCCACTTTAAATGATAGTATTATTCATACTCCAAAATATATAAGTGAAGTTCATGGAGCATTCTACAATTAATATAGACTAACCAATATCCAAGCTCAAAATGTATAAGTGAAGCACACGAAGCATTCTATAAGACCATACTCAAAAGATTTAAGTGAAGCACAAAGAGCAATTCTATAAGATCATACTTAAATGATATAAGTGAAGCACATGAAGTATTCTATAAATTGATGAAGGGACATCTCATACTAGCATGGTTCTTAAATAAAAATAAAAACACAAAGGACACAAATCATGTGAATAAAACAAAAACCGAGGTATACCGATATTTGTTGAAGACGAAAGATGGGATGCCAAACGGGGCATCCCCAAGCTTAGATGCTTGATCATCCTCTTAAATATTTACTTGGGGTGCATTGAGCATCCCCAAGCTTGCTTTATTCTTCTCATATTGATAACTCCTCGATCTTCGAACACTTCATCCACACAGAACTTTAACAAAAACTTGTGAAATTCGTTAGTATAACAAAGCAAATCACTACTATAAGTACTTCTGCAAACCAATTCATATTTTGTTTTTTCATTATATATGCTGTAATATAACTTTTCCATGTCTTAATCCACTGATAGAAATTGATAGTTTCATCAAAACAAGCAAGCAATGCATCAAAAACAGAATCTGTCTTAAACAGGACAGTCTTTAGTAATCTGGAAGTTTAGAAAACTTATGTAACTCCTAAAATTATGAAATAAATTTGAAAATTTCAAGAATTTGTACAGAAGTAATGTGCAAAAAGTTTCAGACCCATTTGACCTTCCAGTAAACAATGTAAATTCATGCACTACAGCCAAAGTTTCTGTTTTTGTTCTGCACATAGTAAACAAGCAATCTAATCATCCTAAAACCAAAGCTTGGCACATTATTTTTATAATACAATGGATATATACAAGGGGATAATTATTTACAGAGAAACTTCCATGAAAAATTCTACATTGTTTCCGTGAGCATGAACACAAGTGCTCAAGGTCGACCCTCACTTCTTCAATGCATAACTTTCCAATCACTTCTCTTTTTGAAAAACTTTTTAGGCATGAGAGGCAAGCAATTTTTTTTTTGCATTTTCATTCTTTAATTTTTTTTGTATGTTTCACCCACAACTAAACAGAAACAAAAAGGAAAAATAAAATCTACTTAGTGAAGAAAGCAAACAAGCACACACGAGAATATCAACCCCACGCTATTGCTCCCCTGCAACGGCGCCAGAAAAGAGCTTGATAATCCCAAAGTGCAGGGAATCATCGTAGCAATTCCCAAAGGTGGAAGTGATAAGTATGGAGTGTCGAACCCAGAGGGAGCTAAAGGTAAGATCAATATTTTCTCAAGCCCTATCTGCCACTGATACGACTCTACGTGCACCGAACGTTTGCTTCCAACTAGAAACGAGAAATAAAACTACGTTGTGGGTATGAAGAGGATAAATTTGCATGGTATCGGAGAGCTAAAATATTAAAGTAGGTGCTGTTATCATGAAGTTAGAATATATTACTGAATATTATAAATAGCGAGTGTGGAATAATGGTGGATCGGTGTGCGGAATTGTCCTAGGCAATTGTTAACAAGACCGATAGTCGTCATTGTAATTTCATATGAGGGAGAGGCATAAGCTAACATACTTTCTCCACTTGGATCATATGCACTTATGATTGCAACTCTAGCAAGCATCCGCAACTACTAAAGATCATTAAGGTAAAACCCAACCATAGCATTAAAGCATCAAGTCCTCTTTATTCCCATACGCAATAACCCCCTTACTCGGGTTTGTGTTTCAGTCACTCACCAACCCACTATAAGAGAATCATGAACGTATTGCAACACCCTACAACGGGAATCCCTCACGCTTGCGCGACATGGAGGGCATCATAGGACAGCACCAAAGTAAAACATACAACTCGTACCAATCTAGATCATCAATCAACCCAAGGACAAAAGATATCTACTCAAAACATCATAGGATGGCAACACATCATTGGATCATAATATGTGGCATAAAGCACCATGTTCAAGTAGGGATTACAGCAGGGTGCGGGAGAGTGGACCGCGTAAAAGAGATGAGGGTGGTGATAATGATGGTGATGTTGATGAAGACGATCACAGTGGCGATGATTCCCCTCTCAATGGCACTTCGGCGCCACCAAGAGAGAGGAGGAGAGGTTCTCCCCCTTGTGCTTCCTCCTCCATGGCCTCCCCCTCTGGTCCTTTGCTTTCAAGGTGATGATGGCCCCTCCGGCAGGGTGCCGGAGAGGGCCTAGATTGATTTCTCGTGGCTACAGAGGCTTGCGGCGGCGGAAATTCCGATCTAGGTTAATTTTCCGAGGTTTCTGTATTTATAGGAATTTTTGGTGTCGGTCTCACGTCAAGGAGGTGCCCGAGGTGTCCACGAGGCAGGCCCACGCGCCGGGGGGGGGGGGGGCACGCCCCCCACCCTCATGGACGCCCCGGGACTCTCCTAGCCCAACTCTTTTACTCTGGGGGTCTTCTTTTGGTCCATAAAAAATCGTCAAAATTGGCACGTCAATTGGACTCCATTTGATATTCCTTTTCTGTAAAACTTAAAAACAAGGAGAAAACAGAAACTGGCACTGGGGTCTAGGTTAATAGGTTAGTCCCAAAAATCATATAAAACCACATATAAAAGCCCATTAAACATCCAAGATAGATAATATAATAGCATGAATACTTCATAAATTGTAGATACGTTGGAGACGTATCAGACGCCGGGCGGGCGGCCGACCCAAACGAACAAAAAGCGGACGAAATCGTCATCCATTTGGGTCGCCCCATTGGAGTTGCTCTAAGGTCTATTCCAAAGCACGCACGACCCAAATGGTCTGTTTCGTGTCCGTTTGAGGGTAAACGGACAAAGCAGGCCCTCGAACACACGGCCGCAAACGGACCGTCGTCCATTTTTGGTCCGCTTTCGACCCATTCTCGGCCCAAGTTTGGGCCGAGTTTGCGGCCGGACAGACACGCGTGACGGCGCCTGGCTCCTACCCATGTCCTCCCCTGGCCCGCCCTTCGGGGACGCAGGCCCCATTTTTCTATCCCCCCACTCCAGCCGCACCCAGCCCCTTTCATCTCTCGCCGCCAGCATTGCCGCCGTGCAGCTTGGCCGCACGCTCGCCCCAACCCTTGTCGCAGCCCCCGTTTCCTCAAAGCCCAACCACGGCCACCTGATTTGCGCACCCGACTGTCGGATTTGTAGCGGATCCGCCCGGATTTGAGCACAAGACTGCGGGAGGTCGCGCCGTGCCATGGACTGGCCGGGCACCAGGCTGGAAGGCCCCGGCAAGGCCACATGCAGGTACTGACTCCGCCTCTAGCCGCTCGGATCTACCCCATCGGTGGTTCGCCTGCAAATACGCGAACGGCCGTCGTCCGGGCTCGGTGCTGGCCCAAAAGATTGTCGGCGCACTGGTGCCACTCATAAACTGTGACGACTGCCCAAGGAAGGTCTTGTGCCACGTGTGTACAACGCCGGAACATCCCAGATGGGTGTTCATCAAGTGCTCAAACGATGGGGTATGTGCTACTTTAGCTTCGGTTGTGCTCTCAGATTCGACTAGCTGTACTCACTCAAATTTTTATTGTGTAGAATGGATGCAACTTTTGGCAGGGCCGGCCCATACATATACGGGGCCCCGAGGCAAAGACAGCAATAAGGGGCCCTTGTGTTTACTCAAAAGCTCAAAATATTTATATTTCAAAAGCAAAGTAATATCCAGTACATAGCATAGTCTGGTGATCTTAATTTGCACTCTAAGACTGACAATAGAATTTATTATTTGATCAAGTGAACTACACCATGATAACAATGAAATGATGTAGTTCGACAAAAGCTTGGTTTCCCCAAAATCTTGCATTCCTAAATTTGAATGAAGACTTCATTTTGTTCTGCAAAACAAAAGATCCTGTCAAAATTGGTCACTACTTATATCTTTTGTGTTACTATCAGATAAAAAGTTAGGCATGAACTTACATTTGTTTCTGGATCCTTCCCAATTGGCCATGTTCTTCACTCCAAAGTTCTTCACCGGAATAATTACTCAATTCTTCCAAACATTCCTGCTCAAGGCATAGTAAAGGAAACTGAGCATTTCACGTTTATACTAGAACTTGGAAATTCGTCTAACACTTCTAGAAGCAAAGTCATCGATTATTGCATCAACATTTCTTTCATCCAACTTATCTTTCTCAATACATGAAGTAGCAAGACCATTTAATCGTTCTTGTGACATTGTTGACCTCAAATAGTTCTTTAACAGTTTCAACTTCGAAAAGCTACGCTCTGCTGATGCTACCGTCATCGGTGAAGTGAACAAAATTCGATAAACAATTAAAACATTTGGAAAACAGTCAATATCTCTAACAAACAAAAAAAATCTCCATAGCTTGCAATGGAAAATCTGATTCTGGTAAAGTCATTTGCAGCGGTCTTAATTCAGAAAAAAGATCATCTAACTCAACATCGCATGAACCATTTCATGAAAATGTTTCTACAAACTTAGCACAACATTTGCGTAGTTCAACATCATCCAATAACTTCATGTCTTTTGAGCTAAGTAAGAAGCCAAATATATTTTTGAACACTTTGAGTTCTTTGAATCTAGTTGTCAAAGAGACCTTTGCAGTATCAACCACAGCTAAGAAATAATTAACTTCGAACGCCTTCTCAGCTTTTTGAACTTCTTCTTCGTTATCAGATTCATCAACTTGTTTCTTCCTAGTAACATTACGTTTTATTGGAAATGATGGTTCTATGCCCATGTCAATTGCAAGACCTTTGCCGATAGTCAAACAAGATGCAAATCCTTCATCTATGTACTTATCAAAAAAGTGCATTACGCCTTCAATTTGCTGCAAGGTAGAGTCGACTCACATAGATGCAGATTGCAACTTTGTTTACAACAAATAATATATCATGCCAAATAACCATGCCAAGTAAGAACTCAAAACTACCAAGTGCATCAAATAAATTTTTTTCGTCGCTCTTTGACTTTGCATCATCACAAATTTTACATAATTGGACAAAGCTAGCCTTAATTGTGGAGCTTGATATCTAATAGATTTTACACTTTTTATTCAACTCTCCCACCGAGTATTAGACAAACCTTTCACGGTTAAACTAAGAATATGGTCAAGTAAAACTTTCCATCTTTTTGTGGAACTTGAAAATAAAACCTAAATTCGTTGCACAATTCCTAAGAAGGATATAGCTTTACTGCAAGAACTTGCCATATCACAAAGAGTAAGATTGAGGCTATGACACGCACATGGCATATATAGATCTCTTGGATTTCTTTCAAGTAAACAACTTTGTACCCCTTGTTTATTTCCTTTCGTGTTGGAACCATTATCGTACCCTTGGCCCCTTACATTATAAATATTTAAGCCATAAGACTCTATTGCATCAAGAAGTACATTAAAAAGACCCAAACCAGAAGTGTCATCCACCGTCAAAAATTCCATAAAAAAATTCTTCTATCTTTATTTTCTTATTTGACATGTTAACACATCGAATAATTAGGGTCATTTGTTCTTGATGGGTAACATCTGGAGTACAATCAAGAATTATGGAGAAATATTTAGCCTCTTTAATAATTTGTAAGATAGAACTAGTAACACTAGAGGCCAATAGAGAAATCAACTCATTCTGGATTTTGTGGCTGAGTAGTGATGATAAATTTCATCATTTTGAATTCTCCTAAGATGTTCTTGCATTATTGGATCAAATTCAGCAATCATCTCTACACATGCCAAAAAATTACCATTATTTGTTGGTAAAGTTTCTCACTACATCCATGAAAAGCCAAGTTACGTTTACCAAGATTTTAACAATGGCTACTAATGTCACTAACACTTGTCTCAAACGTTCTTTCTCCTAATTGATCTGCTGCTGGAAATCCTTATCAATGGTCTTATTTTTGGCTAGTCTAACTTTTAACTCATTCCAAGTATTCATGGTTTTAATATTCTCTACACCATTTTCATGTTCTTTAATTCTCTCGCTAAGATGCTTCCAGTCACTCAATCCATTACCAGCTAATGCACTCTTGTTGCTATGGGATTTGAAAAGCTTGCAACAAAAGCAGTACACTTTGTTAGCATGTTCAGAGTAAACCAACCATTTCCTGTCATGTACCTCTCCATTGCTCAACTTTCTGGAATAATAAGATTGTGAAAAATGTCTAGAATTGATATATGGAGGGTACACAATATCATCATTTCTTACGGGACCCTTCTAAACTAAAAGATCCCTAGCCTTATCATCCAGATTATCCCAGTTTCATGGATAAAAAATGTCAACAGTAAATGGTTGTTGTTTATCGGCACTCGGTGAATGAGTTACATTTTCTTGCTCACTGAAATTGTTATTACCCTCATTCATATCATCATCAGTAGAATTTGTATTCTTAGTTGGTTGTTCTTCAACACTTACTATGGCCAATTCCAGGGGATCTCTAGAAGAACTAACAGGTCTGAAAAAAATGTTAAGTGATCCTTTTAGGGATTTTACCTCTTCATCTTTTTCCTTTTTTCTCTTCCTTTTGGCACTACCAGATAAATGCTTTCTAGAGGATATCTCATTAAACAAGAACAAGCAGCATAAAATGATTAAAACAAGGAACAAAAGCACCTGAATGTGGTTGTAGGTGGCCAAATCAGTAGATCTGGAGGTTGCAGTCAGCACGAACAAGAACACAACACCATGAACTGAATTGTTTTCCCCCCTTCTCCACTTCAGCAGTTCTCCTAATCTCCTGGCTCCCAAGTGCTGAAACTTAGACCCACTGAAGTCTGAAGAGCAGAAGATAAGAAGAAGAGATGTCAGGTATGGAGTCGTCGGAGGGCACGCCTATATAATTGACAGGGGGAACGGGGTTATGGGGAGGAAGAAAAGAAGAACACGTACCATCTCCTCTCCAACGTCTAGCTGATGGGGAACGAGCAGAACCTTGAAGAAGGAAGGAGAGACGATTGGGGAGCTGATTTGCGCCTTTAGTCTCCATTAATGGCCGGCGGCGATCTTGGAATCGGAGACGGCGCGGGAACGGCGGCGCTGTTTTGGGAGTCTGAGATTTGGGGAAGAGGAGTCGAGGAGCACGGGAAAGATCGACGTTGAGGGCCCTCTTTACTGTCGCTATTTTTCTGGACTTCCTACCTATAGAGGAAATAATACCTGGGCCGGGCCCCCTGCCGTCTGGGGGCCCAGGGCGGGCCCCTCGTTTGCGCGGCCTATGGGCCGGCCCTGACTTTTGGTATTGGGAAGAAGAATACGTCGATCTATTGATAGAGCGCAATTTAATAGATGTTCGTGCACTTGTTGCTAGAATAGAGGCTAGAGATGAGACTAGATTCGAGGAAGCAACGTCTACTTTTTTAGACTCGAAGAAGAAAGAAGCACACAAGATCAAGCCTCCACAGATCAACAATGAATGCATTGAGAAGGCACCAATCTAACTTACGAAAGCAATTATGATAGTTGGATATCTCCTAAAATATGTCTTCTTGTGGTTCTTGTTTTTTTTTTTTTTGCTATTCTAGCCAAGATTTGGTGATGTGCTTCAATGTATCAAAAATCAATGATAAAAGTAAAGATATGTGTTTTGCCGAAAACAAAATGTATGCGGACAAGATCCGGCTAAAATACGGCCGTGCGGACATGACCTCATTACCACCCCAAACGCACAAAAAGCGAACGAAATGGATATCTGTTTGGGATCGTGCGTTAGAGTTGGCTAAGGTGGTTTGCCTACGTGCTGGGAGCCAACGGCACCAGACCGAGCTCGCTGGATCACTGCGCCGGCAGTGCAAGTGCATGCACTGCTCGATCTTCATGTGCAACGGGAAGGCACAGGAGGGCTGTGGCCAACCAAAAGATCGATCTTGTACTGCCTGCCTGACAGCCTCGTGCGCATTCATGCGTTGCCCGCTTGCCGCTTGGCCATGGCAGCTACGAAATTTAAGTCGGGGCAGAGTGATTTTACCTTTTACGTACGTGCGTCATCGCTCAACTCCATCAGGTTGTGCATGCACGCAGCACGCGAGACTGCGAGGCCGGAGAAGGCCGTCGGTGTCATGAGACGGGCAGCCGCTGCGCGTATGGCTCAACTCGAATGATCGACCAGTGACCGAAAATGTTCGTGCTCATTACAAAAAAAACATTGCAAATCCATCACTGCCAGCTACGCTTTGTGGCAGGTAAACACGCTCCAAACTGTTTTCTCGCAAAACAAAAAAGAACACGCTCCAAACTACAAGCCCCACGCGTCCGTGTGACACACACAAGATTAACCGTATCTCGCTGCCGCTGACAGCAGTACACGTCACTTTCTCAAAAAAGCCAAGGAGAGCGCGGGGCAGAGGAAGCGAACATAGAGCCGTTGAGACGAGCAATTAATCCGCACTAACCACACGCCATCAACGCCCATCCATAAAACCCACTAACCACACGACGGGCCCACCGCTCAGGCACCAACGATCCGCCGAGGGCGGGACCCACGCACCCGGCCCTTTTCCACCGTCGATCCCCCGCCCGCGCCAGCACACCAGCCACTTCCGGCCTCAGCCAATCATGGCAAGCCACGTAACCCCACGAACCAGTTTCACCGCGTCGTGCGTCACGCCGTCCCCGCATACCCGCCACTTCCCACCCCGCCCGCGGGCCCCGCTTCCCCCGCCATAAATCCACTCCCCGCCCTTTCCCTCGCTCCCCACACTCTCCACTCTTCGCCCCCCGCCGTGACACGCTCTGCCTCGTCGCCGCCGCCGCACGCAGCAGAGCATGGCTCCCCCCCGCGGCCGCCTCCTCGCCGCGGCATTGTGCCTGCTCTTCCTCGCCGCCGCAGGTAACCACCGCGCCGAGGACGGCGAGGCCGGCTGGTGCTTTCGTGGACAATGCCGGCGTGGTTTCCTTTGCTTACTGACGGTGAATGAATGTGTTTGGTTGCAGACGCGGGGACCGTGGGCGTGAACTGGGGGCGGGTGGCGAACGACCTGCCCAGCCCGGCGGCGGTGGTGCAGCTGCTCAAGCAGCACGGCATCGCGCAGGTCAAGCTCTACGACACGGAGCCCGCCGTCCTCCGCGCGCTCGCCAACAGCGGCATCAAGGTGGTCGTCGCGCTGCCCAACGAGCAGCTCGCCGCGGCCGCCAGGCGCCCCTCGTACGCGCTCGCGTGGGTCCGCCGCAACGTCGCCGCCTACTACCCGGCCACGCAGATCCAGGGCATCGCCGTCGGCAACGAGGTGTTCGCCACGGCCGCCAACGTCACGGCGCAGCTCGTCCCGGCCATGATCAACGTGCACGCCGCGCTGGCCAGGCTCAACATGGACAAGGCCGTCAAGGTGTCCTCCCCCGTCGCGCTCTCGGCGCTCGCCAACTCGTACCCGCCCTCCGCCGGCGTGTTCAAGGAGGAGCTCGCGCAGTCGGTGATGAAGCCCATGCTGGACTTCCTGGCGCGGACCGGCTCCGACCTCATGGTCAACTGCTACCCGTTCTTCGCCTACGCGGACAATGCCGGCGTCATCTCGCTGGACTACGCGCTCTTCCGCCCCAACGCCGGCGAGCTCGACTCCGGGAGCGGCCTCAAGTACTACAGCCTCCTCGACGCGCAGCTGGACGCCGTGTTCGCGGCCGTGGGCAGGCTGGGGAGCTACAGCGGAGTGCACGTGGTGGTGTCGGAGACGGGTTGGCCGTCCAAGGGCGACGCCAAGGAGGTCGGCGCCGGCGCGGCCAACGCCGCGGCGTACAACGGCAACCTGGTCCGGCGCGTGCTGTCCAGGAACGCCGGCACCCCGCGCCGCCCCGACGCGGACGTGGACGTGTACCTCTTCGCGCTCTTCAACGAGAACCAGAAGCCCGGGCCGACCTCGGAGCGCAACTACGGCGTGTTCTACCCGAACCAGCAGAAGGTGTACGACGTGGAGTTCGTCCTCGGCGCCGGCGGCTCCGTGGGAGGTGCCGGCGGCAAGGGCGGCGGCGGGCTCGGGTGGCAGGACAACGGCAGCGGCAATGCGGCGCCGGTAAGCGGTGGCGGAGGGGGAGTGGTGCGGGCGGCGACCCCGGGGTCGGCGTGGTGCGTGGCGAACGCGATGGCGGGCGAGGCGCGGCTGCACGCGGCGCTGGACTACGCGTGCGGGCCGGGCGGCGCGGACTGCAGGGGCATCCAGCCCGGCGCGGCGTGCTTCGAGCCCAACACCATGGTCGCCCACGCGTCCTACGCCTTCAACGACTACTACCAGCGCAAGGGCCGGTCCATCGGCACCTGTGACTTCGCCGGCGCCGCCTACGTCGTCAACCAGGCGCCAAGTGAGTCCCCGTTCCCGCTCAATCTGCTTGTTTCTTGCCTGCAAAATCACTCGTAGGAGTGCCGCTCGTGCAAATGTACCACGTCCATTACTTGCATTACAAAGCATAATGTAGGTGCTAGGTACTCCTAACCCGATCAAAATGTAGGCTCTAGGTACTCCTTATCGGAGTGAAATGTTGGTGCTAGGTACACGATCACTCCTACTGATGCTGAGAAGGGTTATCATCATTTTCAGAAAAAGTTAATAATTTACTTTCTTTATAGGAAGAAAAAATATTACTAGACAATTTACTGGTAGCATGCACCAGGGATGGTATCGGTGAAAGTTTGTGTGGGAACCACGGTACCTAAAGCGAGAAACATCCCCGTACCATAGACGGCAATTTACAGAGAGATGGGGGGTAGGCAGGCACGGCTCAAATCAAGCGAAAGTTGCTTTGCGTTGTACGGGAATGATTCCCTTCCTTTTTGTTTCGGCCCACACATGCACACAGCCTTAATCACGACAAGGGAAACTGCAGCTGCGCCTTAACGCTGTGATTTGCGACCCAAATCTGCACTGCGATTTGTATGCACACCAGTACCCATTCAAGCCCGCATTGGATTCGAGCTGCCGTTCGTCCGTCCGGGTGCGATCGAGCTATCAATACCGTGCTGTTGCTAGTCAGCGTCTCATTGTTTATGACCGTGGCGAGACGGCTGTCGGTCAGCTCTGGCTCGCGGCTCGAAGTGATATGACGCGTCCTGTCCTGTGTTCTTTACTCCCGCCGTGGGAATGCGTGCCATGTAGTCTGGCCGGACGTCGGCATGCGGCGCCAGGACGACTCTGGTTGCCGCCGCTTCCGGTTCCTCGGCTGCCTCTAGTTCGTGTACCTCCCGCATTGTTTACTCTTCTTCGGTCCCGGTACAAGAATTTGGTCTCCATGTTCACATCAGACATCGGAGGAGGCACTAGCGTTTGTATATTCCATTGTTTTTAGCCTGTGGATCTTACTCGGTGCCCGTGTTTATTCCAATGTTTTGCAGAGATGGGCAAGTGCGAGCTCCCCTCCACGGTCTGAAACAAAGCAAGCAAATGCGGCATCCTTCACGCATCTCGGGATGCGAGATTGATTTACTATGTACCGCAGGTCGGCCAGAGTGCATGGTGCGAGGGAAAGAGGGGAGGAACGCTGGAATCTCTCTCTGCTCCTTTTCTTTGGTCTTTGCCCGCTGCTTGACTGCTGCAGCGTACGTAGAACATTGGTGGTAGTGCTGTAGCCGGCCGGCTGTGCGCCTTTCTGCAGCTTTGGCTCTTGGGGGATATCTTTGTTTAACTACTAGTCTCTGTAACTATGCTTTTACTGTAAGCTTGGATTACTACTTACTAGTAGTAGTATAGATTAAATCTAAGTATTAATAGCCTTTTGTGTCCCACTTGTGGTGTGCTGTCTCGGCTCTCGCGTGCTCGATCGTTTTGGGTTGACTCGTGTCTTGATCATTTGCCTCGGAGGTTTGTCTACCGGAAATGCTGCTTGGCTTGGAAGCCAGTTTGGCTGGTAGTCGAGTGTCAACTCATGATGGTGGCAGGCAGGGCAGCTGCTCCCCACGATCAATGTCCGGAGTGCTGCTTGTTGCGTTGGTGGCCTGGTTACGATTTTTTTAAATATTTTTTGCCAAACCTGAAAAGAGCGAAATCTGGTGCCGGTGCCGAGGTTGTTAAAATTGCCCAACCGGACGGAGGAACTTCCTCCCAGGAAGCCGGATACGCACAGAGCAACATTGGTTGTGCAAATAATCCCCTGGATCTGCATCGTGCTAGCCTAAAAATTCGTGGATCTCAGCAGAAGCGCCTGCCACACTTTGTTTAATCACTGGTGCTTGATCTGATCTTTGGTGCGCTCGGCTAGCTCGCACTGTTTGAGTAAGTTTCTCGTCAGGGTCTGTGGGTTGGTTCGTTCTCCATCACGCCACACGTTCTAGACTGTACAAACAACCACGGGTAGTGCTCCACCCTCCGTGGCACGTGGGGTGGTGGTGGTGGGCGTTCTCGTGGGTGGGTGGTCACCTCCGGTCTGGCTCCGGCTGAGCTCCGACTGCCTCCTCCGCGTGTGCGAGCATGTGAGGGGGAGCAAGCTGCCAACCGGAGTTGGACGGAGGGCTGGACCTGGACCACTGCCGGAGTGTGGAAAGAAGAGGGAATATCGTCGGCGGCTTCTCACCGATCGAGATGATCTTTGCGCGCGTCACCGCGGTGAAATTCCGTGCCCGGCTCCAGGACCATGCACGCCGCACATGCCGGTTCTTGGCTGCACAGGCACAGCTGCGCTGTCTTTTCTGGTTCAAGCTCGGGTCTATGGCATGGCTCCTCCGAGCTTGCTTGCTTTTCTGCCGGTTCCAGTAGCCAAGCACACCACAATGTACATTCGATGCCAGTGTAAGCTAAAAGAAAGATAAATATGAACATATTAAAAAAAAAAGGAGATCTGAATAGTAAACCAAACGAGGGTCTTTATATTTGGGTTTATTTCCTGTCTATTCTTTCGATTCTTGCAATCACGCACTCATAACGAAAGATCCTAACCTCGATTACCCATAATTGAGGCATCGGGATTCCTCTCCCCGCCATCAACCGGGAGGCGAATCCACGGGCTTCTTGACGAAACATGAAGGGGAGATTTTGCCCTAACACGGGCTTCGCGTAGATATTTCCACGAACGTCTGTTTTTATGATACTACAAAAACACTTTTTTGGAGCATGCAATTATTACTATTGTTTTTTTAAATTCAATTATCACTATTGTTTTTTAAAATTCAATTATTACTATTGTTATTATTGTGTTAAATGTGAATGTCTATTTTGAGGTTTACGAACACGTTTCACATGTATAACATATTTTATTAAATTATAAACTCTTTCTAGGGAGAATATAAACAACTCTATTATCCACAGACATTTAAACTTGGTATATGTGAATAGTATTCCTTGCAACACATATATGTTTCTTTTCATGTACACAATTTTCAATTTATGCCCGACATTTTCTTTTGTATGCATGACATTTTTTTGCAACACATGAATATGTCTTTTCCATACAACATTATTTTAAAAAACATGAGGATTTTCGAACACCCTTATTTTTTGCAATACATGTACATTTCGTATAAGTTGATTATGCATGAATTTAGTGAAATAAATATCTATTATTAGATTTATATATAAAAAAAGAGTTTTTCCGAGTGTCCGTGGAAAGGATCGTACACTCGCCCATGAGTATGGTCGGTGGTTAGTAAGCTGGGCCTACATATCTCTTTTTGCAACAACAGGCCCTATATTGCTCAACAAAAAGGCATAGACTACGAGCCCTTGGTCGCAGTATAACAAACCTGCAAGGGATCTCGCTTACTGCGAGACCTAGGCCTAGTTCTTTTGTAAGATTCTCCCAGAATCTGACCCCTTCCCAACTTCTGCTAGAATCTTTGGCCCCTATTTGTTTTACAATTCTAGCTAATTAGACCCTAACTAGATAGGATTATAAAATAAATGGGGCTCAAAGATTTTGGGAGAAGCTCGGGAGGGATGAGATTCTGGGAGAATCTTGCAAAAGAACTGGGCCTAGTGTCAGCTGCACGCTCCTCCTAGTTCAATGAAGCGGTTTTGGGAAGTTTTTTTTTTCATGAATCTACCACTGATTTGCTGGTTTTTGCGAAGGTTCCAGTGGTTTGTTTTCTTATTTCGTGTCTATTCATTACAACTTCCATTGGTTTTTCTTTCTTTCTTTATATTTGGGTTTATTTCTATTTTTTATATCCTTTATTTTATTTTTCTTTAAAATACATGTTGATTTGTTACACGCTGAACAATTTCTGATAGATGCTTGATATTGTTTAAATACAAGGCAAACATGGTTTAAAACAATAGTTTAACATGTTTTGAATATATGTTAGGATTTTTTGAATAAACATTGAATATTATTCGAATAAATGTTAAAATTCCTTTGAATGCATGTTGAATTTTATTCGAATACATGTGGCACTCTTTTCATATAAAATTGAACAATTAAAAAAGATAAAGAACATTTTTCAAATACACGTTGAACATTTTTTAATACACATTTTAAGTTTTTGTATACACATTAAACATTTTTATACACGTTGAACATTTGTCAAATCATCATAAACATTTTAAAAATTTCTATAACATAATTTTTTATAAGAGTGAAAATTTTAATGTCATGATTATTTCTAGAAAGTATTTTTAAGCCTTCACACACAAATTCTTTACACGATATCTACATTTTCGTAAATACATTAATTGTTTTTGAATGGTACGATTTTAATGAAATTTACAAACATTTTTTAAAACAACGAGAATTATTTTTTTACAAAGTTTTTTTTTATCATTTTCAGAATATGACACGTAAGAAAAAACCCGTCCTAGCATTGAGGCGAGCGGTTCCTGCGTCTCGCAGCAGGCTAGACGAAGACACTCCCAAACACGCAGGCTACGGACTCTATTCTAGGCTCACAACATAGGATCCTACTCTCGTCGTGCAAAATGTTGACCTTTCCCTCGATTTGGGACATCACATTCACGCGATTCTTTTCCCTTGTTGTCTTTTGCATTTTTTTGAGTTTGCGTTTTGCCTTTTGCGTTTCGTTTACTTCTATTTTTCCATGGTATGTATATCGAACACGTTTCTCAAAAATAAGTCTTTAAAAAATAAAATGACTAATTTTAGATTCATGATTTCTTAACATACATGAACATGTTTAAAAAACCACAAGCATTTGTTATAATTTTTTGAGCGTGTTTTAATCCACAAACATTATTTAAAAAATTCATGAGCTTTTCGATTTCACGGACATTATTCAAGTCTGTCAAAGGAAAAACACTGTGGGCTTCTTTTTGACCTAGGCTTTGCATGTTTTTCTCTGGTTATTATTTCCTCAGAATGAACACTGATTTTTCCACACGAGAGCGAGCAATATGCAACACTACTTTGGCCGGCCCATTGCAGTATCTTGTGCGTTATAACGAGAAGGGAGCAACTAACTGGACACTATTTGCTGGGGACCTTCAGAGGGGTGCTCTGTTAGGAAACGTAGCATGTAATTTAAAAAACTTTCCTATGCTCACGCAAGATTTATCTAGGAGATGCATAGCAGTGAGAGGGGGAGAGTGTGTCCATGTACCCTCGTAGACCGAAAGCGGAAGCGTTTGACAACACGGTTGATGTAGTCGAACTTCTTCTCGGTCTGACCGATTAAGCACCGAACGTACGACACCTCCGAGTTCTGCACACGTTCAACTCGATGTCCCTCGAACTATTGATCTAGTATAGTGTCGAGGGACAGTTCCGTCAGTACGACGGCGTGGTGACGGTGATGGTGAAGTGATCCACGCAGGGCTTTGCCTAAGCACTATAAAGATATGACCAGAGGCGTAAACTATGGAGGGGGGCGCTGCACACGGCTAACAATTGTTTGTGTGTGTTCTAGGCGCCCCCTCCCCACGTATATATAGGTGGGAGGGGGAGTGGGACAGCCATGGGGCGCCCCAAGTAGGAGGAATCCTACTTGGGGGCCTTGTCCAATCCCCCCCCCCCCTTTCCTTATTACCGAAAAGGGGGAAAAGGGAAGAGAGAGGGGAGGAAGGAAAGGGGGGCCGAACCCCCTCCTCCTTCTCCTATTCGGCCTCCTTCCTTCGGGAGGGGGGGCACCCCTTGTGGGCTGGTGTGCTCCCCTCCTATGGCCCATTAGACCCATTATTTCCCCGGGGGGTTTCGGTAACCCCGGGTACTCCGATATGTACCCGGTACACCCCGGAACACTTCCGGTGTCCGAATATCATTGTCCTATATATGAATCTTTACGTCTCGACCATTTCGAGACTCCTCGTCATGTCCGTGATCTCATCCGTGAACATCCAGAACGCGTTACTTTCTCTTCTGGTTCAAGCTTTGACTCGAGGTCTTGTGCTCTCGTCTATGGCATGGCTCCTCCGAGCTGCTTGCTTTTCTGCCGGTTCCAGCAGCTAAAGCACACAATATACATTCGATGCCACTTGTAAGCTTAAAAAAGAGATAATATGAACATCTTTTCTTGGAAAAGATCTGAATAGTTAACCAAGTTGTGGAAATTGCTAATGGAGCTTGAGCTCCATGGAGCCATTAATTTTAAAAATTCACAAAATCAAATTTTAAGTTTTAAAAAATTCTGAAAATACACATATACATATGGATGTGTACTACTTGCGTGCAAAGTTTCATGGTGAAATTCGTTTTTACCCAAGATATACAAAAATGACAAAATAATGTATTCTAGCCCATCTACTACTCACTAAAAAAGTACATGTTTTTTTAAGCTCACACCAAAACGTATTTCGTGATGAAATTTCAGACATCTAGTATACATATATAAGAACTTGTGTATTTATTTTCATATATTTTGACATATCAATTATTGTTTTTTTTTCAATTTTTGAAAATTTCAGGCTCCATGGAGTTCGAGAACAAAAAAACCCACTCTAACCAAACGACCACTACGCTATTAGAACGGGTATCTTAAACATGATAAAAATTACACCAAAGTACATAGACCAATGACCGACCACTACGGTAGTCAAGATGAGCCACCGACGCGCCACTACTGCTCCCATATCGGAGCCGGCTTGACCTTGTCAACGACAACCATGAAGTCTTCATGCACGTGTCCCTACATGAAGTCACTCTCATAGCCATAGAGAATAGATCTGAAGCATCTGACACTAAATCTTGCAATTCCGCACTCATGACGATTGAGCGTAACCTCGGTGCCCCTAGGTCCTAGGAGACAACAAGAATCTATTTCTGAGCTCCATCCACTATGTTCAGCCGGACGAACTCGAGGAAGATCGAAGCCCGAAAAACAAACTCGAAGAATAAGCGCCACCATCCACAGAGTGCCGTATCTGCGAGAACCGAAACAGTAACCTAGACAATTAGCCATAATAGAGGCACCGAGACTCCTCTCCCCGCCATCGACCGCCTGGATTGCAAGCAGCGGGGAGGCAAATCCATGGGCTTCCCGACGAAACCTGATGGGGAGAGTTTGCCCTAGCCGTCGACGGAAGGGGAGGAAAGTCTTCGCGTAGATATTTCCAGATTTTTCCACGAACATCTTTTTTTATGACACTACAAAAACACTTTTTTGGAGCATGCAATTATTAGTATTGTTATTATTATGTTAAACATGATTGTTTATTTTGAGGTTTACGAACAAATTTCACATATAGAACACATTTTCTTAAATTATAAACTCTTTTTAAGGTGTATAAACAATTCTATTATGCACACACATTTAAACTTGGTATATGTGAACAGTATTCCTTACAATACATGGATGTTTCTTTTCATATACACAAATTCAATTTATGCACGACATTTCTTTTCTTATACATGACAATTTTTTTTTGCAATGCATGCATATGTCATTTCACGTACTACATTATTTTAAAAAACATGAGGATTTTCCCTAACTACACAAATATTCATGTTTATGCGAATGCCCTTATTTTTTCGCAATAGATGAACATTTCGTATAACTTGATTATGCAGTAATTTAGTGAAATAGATATTTATTATGAGGTTTGTATATAAAGAAACAAATATATCTGTGGAATGGATCTTACGCTGGCCCATGTGTGGTCAGTGTTAGTAAGCTGGGCCTATATATCTATTTTTGCAACAATGGCCGTATATTGCCCACTCTGAAGGATCATGCCAAAAAGGCATAGACTACGAGCCCTTGGTCACAGTATAACAAGCCTGCAAGGGATATATCTCGCTTATTGTGAGACCTAGCACCACTGGTGCTCAGCTGCATACTCGTACCTCAATGAAGCGGTTTTGGGAAGTTAACATGAATCTACTATTGTTTTGCTAGTTCTTGCGAAGGCTCCAGCAGTTTGTTTTCTTTATTTCGTGTCTATTCTTTACAGTTTTCATTGGTTTTCCTTTATTTATTTATTTATGCTTTTTTCTATTCATTTTTATTTGCTTTATTTTCTTTTTCTTTCAAATACATGTTGATTTGTTACACGCTCGCCATTTTTTGATAGACACATGATATTGTTTAAATACATAACAAACATTGTTTAAAACAATTTTAGCATTTTCTGAATATATCTTTGATAATTTTAATAAACATTGAATATTATTCGAATACATGTTAATATTTCCTTTGAATACATGTTGAATTTTATTTGAGTACACATGAGCCACTTTTGCATACACATTGAACAATTAAAAAACATGGTGAACATATTTTCAAATACATGTTGAATTTTTCGAATACACATTGTAAGTTTTTCGTATACACATTATACATTTTTAATACACGTTGAACATTTGTCAAATACATGATGAACATTTTAAAAATGTTTATAATATAATGTTTTAAAAGTGTGAACATTTTTAAATGTCATGATTATTTTCTGACATGGTACTATTTTGAAGTGTTCACGCACAAATTGTTTACACCACATCTATAGTTTTTTAAATACATTGACATTTCTTTTTGAATGGCACAATTTTAATAAAATTTACAAACATTTTTAAAATGACAAAAATACTTTTTTTTGCATTCGTCAAACAATTTTCCAATACATGGTGAACATTTTTTAAAAACTAAATATTTTTTTATTTTCAGAATATAAACATAAGTAAAAAAAGGTCCTACCATAGATGCAAGCGGTTCCTACGTCTTGCAGAAGGCTAGACGAAGACACTCCCCAAGACGCAGGCTACAGACTCTATTCTACGCTCACAACATAGAATCCTACTTTCGGCGTGCAAAATGTTGACCTTTCCTGCGATTTGGGACATCCCATTCACGCGATTTTTTTCCTTGCTGGCTTTTGCGTCTTTTTGTCGGTTTGGCTTTTGTGTCCCATTTAGTTCTCTTTTCCCATGATATGTATATTGAACATCTTTTTCAAAATTATGTCTTTAAAAAATGATAAATAATTTTAGATTCATGATTTCTTAACATACATGAACAATTTTCAAAAATAACAAGCATTTGTTATAATTTATTGGGTACTTTTAATCCATGAACTTTATATAAAAAATTCATGAGTTTTTTGATTTCACGGACATTATTCTAACCTGTCAAAGGAAAAACATTGCCGACTTGTTTTCACCTAGGTGTTGCAGGTTTTTCTCTGCTTATTATTTGTTCAAAACGAACACTCTGATTTTTCTATACGAGAGCGAGCAGTATGCAACACTAGTTGGGCCAGAAAAGCGCAGTATCTTGTGCGTTATTGCGAGAAGTTGTAGATATAAGCCTTAGTACTCGGGAGCAACTAACCAGAGACCATTTGCCGGGGACCTTCAGAGCATATACAACATGAAAAAGAGTGTCTCAAAAATAATAATATGAAAATCCAAATCCTTTCCAAACGTTCAGACGAACAACCTGGTCACTGCTCAGACAAGAGAGAAGGAAAAAAAACCATCCAATTGGATTCATCACTTTCTCCTCATACGACCGACCTCCGCAAATCACCATATCCAATACATATATAAGGAGGTTATGGGGATGTCCCGGCAGCCCTTCACGTAGGATGTGGGCCACCCTGGACCATATTTTCTTTTTCTTATTTCTTTCTTCTCTCTCCATCTTTATCAATCACATGCAATTGACAAAACAATTTAGAAACAAAGTATAGGGGACATGGTTGCATGCATGCACAAAATATCATGAAAATTCATATAAGTCCCAACTGTTTTTACATTCAATCTCAAGCGGTTGTTTTATTCTTCACCTCCTCATTTTTTTTTGCCAACAATCCATTCTCACAGACAAAAGAGCTACTGCAATCAGAGAGAAGCAACTCCCTTCGTGTCTTCTTCCCTACCAAGCTTGTTGTGATGAATCTGGGTTATTTTTCGACTCCTAAGGACCACTACTGTGAACATTTTTATATTAATGTTTATTTCAAAATCTGTGAGTACGTTTTCAATTCTGAACATTTTAAAAGTTCATAAAGATTTAAAAAATGTTGATCATTTAAATTTTTTTACAAATATGTGCAAAGCTAGCTACCCAAAGCAGCTTGATTGATATTTGTACTTGCAACTACTCGTATATGAACCTTTACCCTAGACCGCCTCTTTTCTTTTTAGTTGATCCATTCTCTCTTGAAAAAACTCTTCGCAACTTGTGACAACGAAAACAGAAAGCAGATCAGAAGTCTTACTTTGTCTCTCATTTTTTCCAGCACAACATCACCTATGTGGTGTTTTGATTTCAATTAATCTCTATGCCCACATCCCTGGCAATTTGATTTCAAGATCATCTTCTCAATTCCCAATTTTATTTCCCCCCGTTCACGACTTGAACTGTCAACCGCTGCCTGGCCACCACGTCAGCTGCTGCATCTACACACGGAACATCTTGTGCTTTTGCACGCCACCGCCAAAGTGACCAGCCCAGGATCGAAATGAGCTGAACTGGTAGGATGCAAGGAGCAAGATATATTCGATTGACATGCAAATTTGTATGAGTCGGACCTATTTTCAAGCACATTTTGCTTTTGGTTTAAAATTTGCCCCACCCCCTTAATTCGTGTCACGCTCCGCCAGTGCAGCCAAGCAAAGAATTTGCACTTCTGGGGGATGCGTCCTTGCTCAATGGAGTAACGCAGCAATGCTCTGATACCAAGTTGAAAAGATAGATTTAAGGTTTTGCGTGGGTGGCTAACATCCAGCCTCACGTCTCAATATATAGAGGATCAGAATACAATTACATACATATACAAATACGTGTAAATGTACGATATGCTAGACCCTATTTTACAAGCCCCGTTCTTCTACACCAACAGGGACATATCCGTGTCCACCAGCCCAAGGAATTGGGCGCTATAAGCCGACGCCGCAGAATATTGGACATCATTGTGAGCTTCCATGAAATTGTATCAGCCACGTCGGGGTTGAGGTGGGCATGAGATAGTTTCCCCTAAGGCTGAGGAGCTCAGATAGATGGTTAACAGTGAGGTCCCCACCAATGTCCACTTGGGAAATCCAGATAATGTTGTGCAAGGCCTTATGGACGGAACAATTTCTTCTTTTAGAGAGATCGAAAATATTTGGCGCGATGTATGTGGGTCTCATACCATCCAGCCAAACAGATTCTCAGTACGAGGCCCGAAGACCGTCCCCAACAAAATCCTTGGTGGCAGCCGCGGAAATATCGTTATCCTTATCATCGCAAGGGTTTCCCAAAATGACTCATGGCTTGATCGGATCTGACCAAGCAGCCCACAACCAACGGATGCGAAAGGCAGCAACAATTTTTTTCCAAATACCCAGGCCATACTACTTTTGGTCATCATGAAAGCATACTTTGATTGTTGCGATCTCTGTTCTTAAACATAACTACAGCCTCCAGACAATCATACTCAATATCAATAGGCAGAGCCAAAGAAACACCCTCCATGTCTGCAAGAATTTCAGCTTCCAAAACATCATTGACGCAGTTCAGCCATTCATACCGTAGTACACAAGTACAACGTACTACATACATCACTTAACCTCACACGCCACACATATACTATTCAAAAGAAAGAAAGAAAGAAACTTTTTTTTTCGAAACGGAGGCAAAAGATTTGCCTCATTCATTAAATAAGAGAGAAGTGTTTTAGAGTGTTACAAATGACCCATATGCCCGGCATGGCAATTACTCGCGCACAAGAATACACCCCAGTTTTTTAGCTCCCGCGAGAACCCAAAGCTTGGAGCTATTTTAAGGTACCCCAGAATAAGTATGAGCCGTCCATTTGCGCCCATCTAATGGTTAATCTTGACCCGTACTCCATGACAGCCTTAAGGAGTACCAGCTCTAGAAATGTACGGAGTACTTCCATTTCAAGGGTAAAATCGTAATCAAGAGATTTTCACTTAATGATGTGATTAAACCAAATAGAAAATAAATATAATGCCTTTTCCGCGGCGACAGATCTATACTCGCCTGCGTTTCAATGCGGAAGATTAGGCCCAGTTCTACCAAAAAAATAATAATACAAGGACTGAACTACCCCTGCTGATGGATGGCCAGATTTTAATGGTACTCCAACGCACTAAATGGAGTACCAGGGTACTGTAAAACTCCTCCAAAGCTTGACGTCGTTGATGATAGCACGGAGAAGGACCGAAGGCGGTGTGCTCTTGTGTCGGAAGACCCGAGCATTACGCTCGTTCCAGATCGTCCAAGAGACTAGCATTGTAAGTGAGGCCAAGGCTCGTCGGTTTGGGTTTTGCAAGCAGGTTCGCTTTTCCCACTATTCCAAAACGGATCCATCCAAATGCCAAGAGGAGGTGTCCATGTGCGCTAGACCAAATTCAAGGATGATCGAGTTCCATAACCTTATGGTGTAGCGGCATTTGTAGAAGAGGTGTGCACCCGTCTCGCCAACACGTTTGCAGAGCGGGCAAAGTCCTGATTTTGCCAACGCGCCGCTCAATCTGTCGGCTGTCCAAATCCGGTCTTGGATAGCCAACCAAGCAAAAACTTGATCTTAGGAGGGGCCCAAGCCTTCCAGATCATAAAGTCCATGGGCGAAAGTGTCACCCAAGCTGAGCCTTGTAGGCGGTGGTCATGAGTAGGACCCGTCGTTGGCGTGTTCAAATAATGTCATCGTCGGTTTGTTGATCCAAGTGTAGGTCATGCACAAGCATCCATAACGTGAAGAATTGGAGGATGTGGGCACCGGAGACGATGGTGTTGCGACCGATCTTAAGAATCCAAGCATCTTCATGGAGGGCCTCACGCACCTTCCAGTTCTTGCGCGTGGAGGCCTCATAAATCAAAGGCGCAATGTCCTTCGGTTTCCGCCCAAGAAGCCATGGGGAATCCCAAAAAGGTGTTTTGGCACCGTTGCCCAAAATGATGGTCGTTGAGGCATAGAAGAAGTCCATGTCCTCCTCCGTGCAAGGGTTCCCAAGCCCCACCCAAAGCTTGTTTGGCTCCTTTCATTCATACCATGGCCACCTGAGACGTAAGGCCCGAGCAAACTTGTCAGTGTCTAGAACCCCAAGGCCTCCATACTCCTTGGGGCGGCAAACCACCTTCCAATTCACTTTACATTTGGCACCGGTTGTCTTATCCGATCCAGACCAAAGGAAAGCCCTCTCCAATTTGTTGATGTTGTGAAGAGAGCGTGGTGGCACGATGAGAGGTGTGATGGCATACACTGCTTGGGAGGCAATAACTGATCTGACAAGTGTCGTGCGCCCGATGGTGGTGATGTTTTGGCCGTCCCAGGTGGCAAGCTTGCCGGCCGCCTTGTCTTCAAGGTATTGGAAATCCATAGTCTTGAGCTGCCAGACCGAGAGTGGGAGTCCGGGTATTTCATCGGAAGGTGGCTCTAGACACGGAACGCTGCGAGGACATAATCCAAGTCAATATTGGTACATCTGATTGGCACAACCGAACTCTTGTGGAAGTTGGTGCATAGACCCGTGACATCACCGAAACCCTTCAAGATGGTGGCGAGGTTGTCGACGTCGCTTTTGATTGGGGCCATGAAAATAGCTGCGTCATCTGCATATAAGGAGGTTCTCATCATAGCGCCTCGTCCCCGAATCTTATGCAGGAGGCCCTTCCTAGTTGCCAACTCAAGAATTTGGTGAAGCGGGTCAATTGCGAGGGACGAATAGTAGCGGCGAGATCGGGTCCCTTGACGAAATCCACGACCATGATAGATGGGAGGTCCGGCAGTCCATTGAGCATGAAAGCGAGGATGAGGAGCAAAGCGGTGCGGCAATCCATCCGGAATTTGCTAGGGAAACCCCTACGTTGCAGGAGGTCCAGGATGAATTCCCATTTGACAGAGTCGAAGGCTTTTCTAATGTCAAGCTTGAACAGAAGGGCAGGGGTCTTGCACTTGTGGAGGCGTCGAGCAAAGTTCCGCACATACATGAAGTTGTCATGGATGCTTCTCTTTTTTATGAAGGCGCTTTGGGCGTTGGAGATGAGGGCATCCATATGCGGGGCAAGCCGCAAGGAGAGCACCTTAGCAATGATTTTGGCAATGGCATGGATGAGGTTTATGGGCCTATAATCAGAGAAGCCCTCCGCGCCATCCTTCTTGGGCAAGAGCACCACATTGGCGGAGTTCAACCATTGAAGATTGGACGTGTGAAGGGAGTCAAACCGGTGGATGACTCGCAACTCGCAAGAAAGAAACTTCACTCACACGTACGGTAACACACACAAGCATCACGGCATGCACGGCGATTCCACCACCCACAACAATACATACACAAACAAACGCAAATTATCTACGGTACACCACATCAACATGTCCCAAAATGCTCTTGTCCGTGCCCTGGCACGTACCAGCACATGTACTTGTCACGCTGTGGCGATTGGCGCGGCGTCCGCCTTCATGGCCTCGAAGCGCGGCTCCTTGGCCTCGAACTTGTGGCGCACGTACAGGTTCATGTAGTCCTCGAACACAAACCTTGGGTACGCGGCGCCGCCCTCCTCGCCCTCGTTCTTCTCCGTGGCGTCGGCGGCGGCCACAAGCGCCGGGGCCGGGAAGATGACGGCGTCGGCGCCGGGGTTGTAGAACGAGGCGATGGACATGCGGTTGCCGTCGGGGCGGGTGAGCACGCGGTGCATCACGCTCTTGTACCGCCCGTTGGTGATCACCTCCAGCTGGTCGCCGATGTTGACAACGATGGCGTGGCGCATGGGCGGCACGTCGACCCATGCTCCGTCCTTGACGAGCTGGAGGCCGCTCACCTGGTCGTCCTGGAACAGAAGGATGACGCCGCCAGCGTCGGTGTGCGCACGGAGGCCGTCGACCAGGTCGGGGCGAGGGCACGGCGGGTAGCTGCTGACCTTGGTGCCGAACGTCGGGCCCCTGGAACCGGCGAGGGCCCGCTTCAGGTAGCCCTGCTCCAGGCCCAGGTTCTCGCACAGCAGGTCCAACACCTTCTCCGCCAGCTTCTGGATCTCCGCCGCGAATTCCTTCATCACTTGCCTGCAACGACGACACGAAAAAGGCAAAGTGTCACTTGCTAAAAAGATGATTCCATTCCAATCGTGTTGGTTACTGCTGCTAAATTAGTAGGATTCTGATTTGCGCAAGCAATCTTATCTCCTGTTGATATCCTTGTGGCAGTACTATAATTGCTGCATGTTGCTTTTGAGCTGCTGTACGTGTAAGGAATGACTTTGTGAGAGTACAATAAGCTGCCTCGTCAGAAACTAGAGTTGAATCAATCTGTGGAATCTGGTGCTATCTATTGGTCTCTTATGTTAATACTCAGTGATCAAGCAACGGTAGTCAATTAAGTAATCACGCGTGCATACCTGTAGTGGTGGTCGAGGTCGGGCAGGTCGGCGAGGTTGGAGGCGGGGAGGTGGCGGACGAAGAAGGTGCTCTCCCAGTCCACGTCCTTCACGTCGGCGGCCTTCTCGCCGGCCTCTAGCGTCTTCGCCGCGAACTCCTTGAACTGCTCCTCCCGGCATGCCGCGTAGTGGGCCTTGCTCACCCGCTCCACCTCGTCCATCAGCTCGTGCGAGATGCCATGGTTCAGCAGCTGTGCGCACGGTCAGTTAATCATGTCAATAATCGTAGTACTACATATGCCTGCTTTCTACAAAATCAATCCACTATAATTCTGTAAACGAATTGCATAGTAGATGTGAGTGGCAGCGGCACCTCGAAGAATCCCCAGTTCTCGCAGGCATCGCGGATGACCTCCATGGCCGCGCCCCTTTCCCCGGTCTCAAGCTTCTCCATGTTGATCACCGGGAAGTTCAACGAGGCAGCGGCATTAGCAGGAAGTGCCATGTGTGTGTGTGTGTGTATGTGTGTGTTTGTGCTGAAGCAGAGAGTGTGTGTGCGCTCTGAGGCCGGTGTGAGTGCTCAATTTATAGGCTCGACCACGCGAGGGAGAAGGCCGGGACGTAGGAGATTACGAGTATACGACACAGCTTAATTAGTTAATCACTTTGGTCAATCAATATGGAATGAGGAACAAAGCTGTCTGGACGTAAAAAACAAGGGGGATACTATGCCCCAGTTAGTTAGCTATACAATCGGATCAGCGTGCGCGCCGCAACTTCGTGTAGCTAACCAAGTTGTCTCCAAGAATATTGCTTCTTGCTAATCAATATGCCCTGATGGAGACGGAGCAGTATGATAAGCACCATGCTAACTGATAGGCTGATAGTCTACGCTCGCCACTATTTCATGTACCAAACCTAAGTAGTGTTGATGACTCTATGTCGTACGGATGGAGTTGTCTCTTACTTTACAGGTTGATAATGACAAGATTAGGCGTATTACACCTGACCCAGGCCACATATAGTGGAGTTTTGCTGTCAACAAATATATTGCAGTACTCCAACATCGATCACTTGACTGAATGACTGCTGTCCGGGGACACCGGTCGATTGTGTACATGCACATGAAACATTGCACGTAACGTGATCACTGATAGAGCTACTAATTTTGGGCGCCGTCCTACTCAGCAACAGCCAGCAGCAGTAGCTAAATAGCATGTAGATCACTTGTTGTCCAGACTCCTGTATGCCGGTGGACTTAAAGCGGGAATGAGAGCACTCCTGTACGCATCAAGCCGCATGGTGCTTGGCAGATGGACAACCAGACCCCGGCCCTGTCCCAGATCCACCCATGGATGGACAGCTCGAGCTAGCCTCTTGGCCATCCTTGGTCTGATCTCTACTATGATCGGCGTGTCCACCTGTCCCTTCCCCCTAGTAGTGTAACATCTCCTTTCTCCTTTCTCCTTTCTCCCTCATAGTAGGGGCCGGGTTAAAGTTCCGGTCTCCAGTCACTAGGGCCCATGACATTGCCCAAAAACTTATCTCGAGCAGTTCAAAAGAACAACTCACAAGGAGTGGAGAAGAGGGATCTAGTTCTTTCTTTTTTAAACAAAACAAAAAATTTGCCATTTCATTGATTAAGGGAGAAGTTCAAGACAAGACCGCAAAGCGGTGAAACATAAAGAAACTACTCTCGAGGCAAAACAACACTCAGATGTTTGGCGCCCGCTAGCGCCCACAGAGAAACCTCCACTTTAATTTTGGAGATAATGACCATGGAAAGGGCGGCAGTGTTACGAAAGATCTTAGCATTGCGCTCCAACTATATCTCCCAAGAAATGAGCATCATCAAGGAAGCAATTGTCTTGGAAACTCCACCACGAGCCTAAAGATTACCATTCCACCAATTTATCACTGAAGCAATGGGCAACCAAGAGGACGGGGCGATGTCGTGGACGTCCAACCAAGGAAGAATGTCGTTCCAAATATGTATCGTGAAGACATTGCTTGCAAATTGGGCAAATACCACAATTAGGCCAACCTCTACGAATCAAACGGTCACACGTTCAAATCCTATTTTGACTAACCAACCAATCAAAGTTTGCATCTTGGTGGTGCCCAAACCTTCCACACCGAATGCACCAGATTGGAGCAAGAGAGGACCTCGAACTGCGCCTTATGAGCTAAGGAGGCGGTGTATGTGCCGGCTTTTGTGAACTTCCAAATGATAGAATCCTGAACATCGGGAACGAGGGCGACGGTGGAGAGCTTTTCCCAAAGGTCAGCAAACTACTAAATGTGGACAAGGGTGAAACCATTGCTCATGTCCAGGTTTGAGATCCAGACGATGTTGGTCAAAGCTTGTTGGACAGAGCAATTTTTCTTGCGCGAGGTCAAATATGTTAGGCGCGATATCGTGAGGACGAAGACCATTCAAACAGGGTGGGTTCCAGAACCGAGCAGTGTGCCCATTGCCAACGGAGTCGCAAGTGCCCGCCGTGAAAATATCGTGGTCATCATCAGAGCACGGCGAGCCCATGCCCAACCAAGGCTTGGTGGGGTCCATCCACTCTAAACCAGAGCCAGCGGAGGGGAAGAGCTTTGGTGAACTTCTTTTATTTAATAAAATGGTTGTGTGCATGGTCGATGCAGAGACCGGGGTCATCCTATTCTAAAAGGAAAAAAGAGAGTAAAGAACAAAGCAGCTAGCTCACACCGGTTCATCAAATTTTTTTTAGCTCACTCCGGGTCTAGTTCAAAGCTGTTCCGAACCGAGCTTCCGGTCGAGCCGTCGCTATCTAGGCTATCAAGGAATCTGCATTTTAAACGGACTTGAGGGCATCTCCAACAGGCGACAAAAACTGCTTCACACGTTAAAATCCAGGTTTTTTGGGCGCCGGACGGCTCCAGCAAAAGCTGAAAAATAGTACGCGCGCAAAAAATGGTTGGACACGTGCTGAAAAACGCTATCGCATGCTGCAAATTTGAGGCGCTGGATTGCGTGCGCTTCACAATTTACACAGCGTGTTTTTGTACATCTGATAAAGCAATGTTGAATCCGGCGCGCTAAAAGTGCTACAGTGACACACTAAAACAATTTTAGGGTGTGGAACTTTTGTGCGCCTGTTGGAGATGCTCTAATGGATTTATCTGTCTCTTTGCTACTAGGTGGAGTAGCTGCTGTTCGGGTTTGCAGGTTCCACTAGTGCAGAACCGGGCTTTAGCGTCGGTTCGTAAGGGCCTTTAGGCACTAAAGAGTGGAGACTAAAGCCCCCCCTTAGTACCGGTTCAGCACGAACCGGCGCTAAAGTGCCACCACGTGGCACGAGCCAGGCCCGGGTGCTGGTAGACCATTAGTATCGGTTGGTAACACCAACCGGTACTAAATGTTTGGGGGGGGGGGTTGGTTTTATTTTTTATTTTTTCATTAATTTTGTGTTTTCCATTTAATTCTTTTTTGTTTGCTGGTATTTTACGATACTACATATTGTACACGTTATGCATATATATAAATAGATTTTCTCGTAGAACCGATCATATATATATATATATATATATATATATATATAGGACAAATGTTTCCTACAAGCAGTGGTAGTTACCATCACTTGCGTTTTGTATGTTGTATGTAGTATCTGTCGAAACCGAGAGTATGTACGTGTAGTATGTAGTATATAGTAATGATTAGGTAGTATATATACTAATTTTAGGTAGTATGTACCATTTTTGAGTATGCTCTTTTTACGTACAAATATGTACGTATTTCACAAATATAAAAAAACTATGGGTTCATATGCAATTTTTCATGTAACTTGCTTTGGAATATCTTAGATATATTATATGAACATATTTAAAATAATAAAATAGTATATATAGTACCACATGGTAGTATATGAGACATGTGGGGTAACTACCACGGGTGGTAGGATGAATTTTCCTATATATATATATATATATATATATATATATATATATATATATATATATATATATATATATATATATATATATATATACACACTATTCTAATCTCGGATTAGAATAATTATTTGGATCACAGCAGCCCCTATAAGGGCCCGACAGGGCCCTCCCAAACTTCCCCGAACTGCCATTCCGGCCCGATTCCGAGGCCTCCCGGCAGATCCACGATCCCGAGCCGCCCAGCCCCCCTCCCTCGATCTCCCGACCTCCCGTGGTCGTCGCCGATCTTCGCCGGATCCGCCGCCTCCCCACCCCGTCTCCACCTCCTGGCCGGCCGGATCTGCCGCATCCCCTCCGTCTCCAAAGCCTGGTCGACCGGATCCGCCGCCACCCCTCCGTCCCACCTCCTGACCGACCACCGGCGCGGGCGAGCGAGCGACGGCAGACGCCGGCGCGATGGAGCCCGCGTCGCCTGGATGCGGCGAAGCCGCCATGGACTTCCGGAAGCCGCATCCTCCTTCCATCTTCACCACCCGACGCATTGGCAGAGTAGATGATGGCCCCGACGGAAGCAACGACGAACGACGCGACCAACGGGTCAACTCCGCGGCGGAGGTGGCATCGGCGGTGCCTTCAAACCAAGCAGCGGTACATGAACTTCCTCCCACTTGTTGCCTTCTTCTTCAATCGTCCCTTGCCTGACCTTCTTGCTTCGTGCAGATGAACTTCGCGCCCTATGCAAGACATGGATTGCCATGCGGTTCCTCTCCTAGCTCTCCGACAAATTGCTCACAAGGTGGCCTATCATTTCTTTGGAAAAAGGTTGGCGAACTTCTAGCCAGGGTATGGTTGAACTTCTTCCCTCTGCTTGTTATTTTCTTACTGCCATGTGAAGTTCAGGTGGTGTGTAGCATCAGTCCAGGCTACAAAAGCTTTTTTTAAATCTGCCTGCTCACATGCATGTGAAGTTCAAGTAGTCTGTGAGCATCAGTCCAGGCTGCCAAATAGTAGTAAATTTGCCTGCTCACATGCATGTGAAGTTCAGGTAGTCTGTGAGCATCAGTCCAGGCTGCCAAATAGTAGTAAATTTGCCTGCTCACATGCATGTGAAGTTCAGGTAGTCTGTGAGCATCAGTCAAGGCTACCAAATAGTAGTAAATCTGTCTGCTCACATGCATGTGAAGTTCAGGTAGTCTGTGAGCATCAGTCCAGGCTACAAAGGCTTTTTCAAAATCTGCCTGCTCACATCCATGTGAAGTTCAGGTAGTCTGTGAGCATCAGTCCAGGCTGCCAAATATAGTAGTAAATCTTCCTGCTCACATCCATGTGAAGTTCAGGTGGTGTGTAGCTAGCATCAGTCCAGGCTACAAAAAAATTTGTAAATCTTCCTGAACTTCACATGTGAAAAAGCCATGTGAAGTACATGATGTGAATAGTGCTAAGTTCAGTTAGAAAGGTATAGGCAGATGTAACTTGTGTGCTAATAAACATTTTTTTCTTTTATGATAGGAAGACGAGAGACGCATGAAAAAGCTCAGAAGTTCCCAGCAGCAAGTACTCAATCCCAAGCCCGTACGCGTTGCACCACCGCCTCAATGGGTCACCCCTCAAACGCACCAAACAACATTGCCAACCTGCTCCAGACCAAAAATGGATGACACCCGAAGCACATGGAGACTTCCAAGATGCTGGGTCACAGCCCTATCCGCACAAGTTTGCGCCTCCACCTAATTGGGTGACGCCGGAAATCCCCCGCGGATTCTTTGTATCCACCAGCAGACTCCCAAGCACGCCGATGGAGGAGGGGGTTAGCTCAAGTCCTGCGTGTAACTCTGGAGGTTATCCTGGTGTGCCTCATCAATGCCAAAGCGAAGCAACTAAACCGGATAGTCCAGATCCTACTGAAGATAGTGCCTGTGGTCCAGCTCCACACTTACACACTAGTTACAACAAATTGCAGAAAGAAATCTACTAAGCGTTTTGATTTACGGAATGTAATCATCTGAAATATCAATGTCAAAAAGATGAACCTGCATTCAAGAAATTTTTTGCTGTGACATAAAAAACCAAGAAAGAAGCACGCGAGGAATAATAATGTTTAGTGTCGAAGAAACAAAATGGACAAGGTGTAAGTTAACTAATCAAATGTTCTTAATAAAGGTAAGTTCAAGTTGTAAAAACACAGAAGTTCGGCGTTTTGAAAAAACATCAAATGAACATGTAGAAAGACAAATTACACAGAAGCAAAAATCTTGTAAGTTCACGTTAAACACAAACTGAAGTTCTACCACTGTTTGAAGTATGCAAACATGTTACAAAAAATAAGTAAGGTATGCACGCATATTTGGGAATAATCCCATAGTTGCCACGGAACAAACTAAAACCCAAATTAGAAAATTGAAAATTACAAAAAAAACAAAAAAGGAAAAATATAGCGCGATGTTGCACCACCTTGCAATGTGGAAATCAGGAAGTTCAATCACTAGTACCGTAGAAGTCCAATTACTACCACGTAATGTGGATGATCCAAAAACTAGTCCGAAGGCAGAATAAATATAAAAGGATGATTTGTGTATCTATGGACCAGCTCCACATTTACGTATATGAGTACTCTGAAAAACAAAAAAACATAATTTTTTTTATAACAACACCAACCGAACAGATCATATTGCATCATCACCCAAAAAACATGCATTAAAACAAGGGGAGTTCAAGAACAAAAGGTGCAGAAGTCCAACTCTATAACACAGACAGTAGAATCATTGGAAAAACGCATTATCGAATTTGCTTTTCAGATTTCATCACTTGGGTGACTACACCTTCTCAGTCTGCGACCTCGAACGATATCCTACTACGCCCTAACATCAAAATGACAAAGCCATCAAGCTGTCTCATCAAAGAACCGGAACCAACAAGGGCGGACACGAGATCCAATCGCCCGATTTCAGGGGTGTATTCGCCTGGATCAGATTAACAGTGCATGAACGATACAATCTAACTACTGCAATCAAATCCGCCCTCTATATTCATAGAAAAACAACAAATCGACAGAAGCCGCGGAAACCACTCCCGCGGAGGAAGAACACAGAACCCGAAATCAAATCCGTTGAAATTAACAACAAATTGCCCATGAAACTCGTACTTACACCAAATTACCATCATGTTTGAGGTTCCAGAACATCCAGTGAATGCATTAAACTTATAAACAGACACGATTTCATCCGCCCCGAGAGTGAATCCGCCAAAATGCAAAATTACGAATCAAAACGAGCATTTAGATGCAGGTATGAGTATCTGGATTACAGTCACATCCCAGACCACACTACCGACCGAAATAATTCGCGCGGGAAGCCACGGTTGCGAAGATAGCCCGAAGGTCGGGTTCGTACACAGGGAAGTTCAGTCGCTTTATATGGGAAGTTCAGGTTGTGATCAGAATATTATTCTGATCCCGTGATCAAAATAATGTATATATATATATATATATATATATATATATATATATATATATATATATATATATATATAATCGAATGTCTCACAACCACCATTAATTATTCATACATACACATGTATATATATATATATACAATTTCTCCTACATGTTGCCTTGGTGCCTTCGGAGCACGATGACAAGTGGTTCATGGGAGCGGTAGCGGGTAATAGTATTCTCCTTTGGGATCTATGACTTGGTCGAGCAAAAATCCCGCTATTTCTTCTTGAAGTGCTAGTATGCGCTCCGTTGTTAGGAGCTGCTCCCGCACCTCTCTGAACTGTTAAGAAGGAGATCAATATGCATGTGTATTAGTTGTGTGACTAGATATCAATAATGGTGTAAAAATTGTGAATAGTGTTCTGACAAACGCACCCAGTCCTGTCTTGGAGATCTGCTCCTTTCGGACGCCATCATGCGAATGTTCTCACAAACGTAGAATGCACATAGATCAGTTCCCGACGCCTGCTTCAGGGCCTTTACGAGAATTGAATTTAATCAGGTAATAATTAATCAAGCATGGTAATTAATTAATGGTATTGAAACAAGAATTAAAGAGATGGTAGCTAGCTAGCTAGTACTACTTAATTACTTACCTTGGGTCGATACCAAAACATCTGTTGTTTCCACTTGCCTGGAGTCACCTTGATGAACTTTGCCAAGCCCTGCCCGCCGGCAAAGAAAAATAATAAAGTGGTTGTTAAATAGTTCATATCAGGAAATGACGAACTAAATAGGTCGAGAAATAGTTAATAATGATTGAAATTACCTGTTGACTATCCCCTTCACGATGCTGTAGTCACTTTCTTTTTTAAGTAGTGAGTCCAGTACTTCAACTTTTCCTTCTTCAACTTTAATGTCTAACAAGATCCAGTGGTACCTGCATGAGCATATGTTTGCATGTATAAATTAAGCGGGCATGTGCATAACACTAATCAACTAACCCTAAACCCTATACACTTATTAACATCTAGCTAGTAAGAAAAAACAGAATTTGTAGTACAAGACATTGTGACTCACTCGAAGTTGTAAGGAAGTAGTATATCTTCATTGGTATTGAGGCGCTTCAAGAACTCTAGCATTTTATTCTCTACATCTTGTCTATACCATTCCAATTTCCATGTGTATTCATTAACGGTATTTGGGTCAATTAACCCAATGCCATAGCGTTCAAATTTTTTCATTTCATAGATCTTCATCCTGCATAATACCATAGAAAAGAATATAATGAGGATAATTACAGGTAATGATCGATCAATGAGCACTAAAACTAGCTTGAGACTTAAATTACAGAAAGAAATCACTTACAGACAATAGCAACTGACGAGAGATTTGTTGAGTGCATCTTGATTGAATAACTGAAATAGTTCTGAATACTCAACGGACACAGCTAGCTTATGGAAGTATTGATCTTCCTCGACTTTCACCATGAGGGACTCTCGACTGGAAATCTTGGTAATGTTCATGTACTATTGATGCAATTCATACATTCTCGTTGGGAGGTTCTTGACCTCGTCTGGCTTGACCAAAGATTGGCCCCGGACATATTTTCGTTTTATTTCCACCTCTCTAAGCGGAGACATGGGCTCAATATCGAGGAGTTGTCCAACAGTAATCTTGAGCATTTCAGCCTGCATTATATGATCCTCGGTTATTACCACATTGCCCAGTTGGGGAACGTAAACGGTTTGCCCACAATAATATTGGGCGCGCGTACTCTCATGTGTTGTTGGCACAACAAGCGGGGGGATCAATTGCGCCGCCTGTTCTCCCAGCTGGGGAACGGTTTTCCCGCATTTTTTGACAGCTTCTTGTTGGCTCGAGCTCGAGCTCGCTTCTTTCTGTAGTCGTGCTCGATGTGCCTTCCTGATTTGGCGCTCATAGTCTGAGTCAACAGGCTTGGGAGCTGGTGGTCTAGCCATACGAATGAAGTGGTCAATCTTTTCCTCAGGCACTTTCTCCCTCGGCGGCGGTGCCGGTTTCGGTCCAAAATGGGCGTCCACTTGGGCCTTCACTATGGCATGGTTTTGCTCCTTGGTCATGTCGTAAGGCCTCTGAGGAAGAGGAGCGAGGCTTGGACCATATTTATATCGCTTGTCTCCGCCTGTACTTCCTGTACTACCTCGACTCGTACCGCTACACACCATAACTGCGGCGTGTCTCTTCTGCGATTGCTGATGCGGAGGAGACGGCTGACGTGGCTGAGTTGGAGCAGGAGGAGTGGACTGACGCTGTGCCGGACTTGAAGCAGGAGGTGTGGCCTGACACGGTGTCGGAATTGAAACAGGAGGAGTGGCCTGACGCTGTGCCGGACTTGAAGCAGGAGTCTGCTCACGCATTCGTGGACTTGGAGGAGCGGGAGTCTGTTGACTCGGTGGCGGACTTCGAGGAGGAGTCGACAGACGCGGTGTCGGTGGATTTCGAAAGACGATGCAATCCTTTCTCCGTAGGATGATACGATGTATGGCCTCTCCCAGTGTGTGCTCGTCGTCACCTTTAGGAATGTCAAGCTGTAGCCCCGAATATGGGTCCACCACCTCATCAACCAAGACATGAGCATAGCCCGCTGGAATCAGGGTGCAATGGAAGGTTGCTTCGGGGGTAATTGTAAAAGCAACAGCGTCCGCCACCTTCATGGATATGTTCTTCATTTTGAAGTGTAGCTCACAGTTAGTGTTCTCTATGATGTCATCCACAGGGTATGTATCCAACAGTGCGTCGCCCGGGGCGGAACCAACGCTGCTTCTCGGCATGGATGGGACGGTGCTATCCAATCTTTGGGCGATCATCCGCTTCTTGCCGCCGCTGCTTGAGACCCCTTTCACGGCTAAGTGAGTCGATGCTGCTGCTCTGCTGCTGCTGGAATTTGAGTGCCAAGTCCGCGTGCCTTGCTTCTAGGCCTTGAAGGCGTTCTGCGTCCTGCTTCCTCTGCTCCTCCTCCAACTTCCTCTTCTTCTCCTCCTCCATCTTCTTTCTTGCACGGTCCTGTAGTCGTCGTTCCATTCCGAAAAGCCCTCATACCAGGGAATAACGCCCTTGCCTCGTGTTCTTCCCGGGTGTTCAGGATTTCCCAGGGCGCGCGTAAGCTCGCCGTTCTCTTTGTTGGGCGTGAATACCCCCTTTCGAGCATCTTCTATTGCGTCAAGTAACTTTTGTTCGGCTCCTTTTAGACTTTCCTTCTTTGAAACTGTTGGGGAACATTGCAGAAAATTAAAATTTTTCCTACGGTTTCACCAAGATCCATCTATGAGTTCATCTAAGCAACGAGTCATGGGAGAGAGATTGCATCTACATACCACTTGTAGATCGCGTGCGGAAGCGTTCAAGGGAACAGGGATGATGGAGTCGTACTCGCCGTGATTCAAATCACCGATGACCAAGTGCCGAACGGACAGCACCTTCGCGTTCAACACACGTACGGAACGGACGACGTCTCCTCCTTCTTGATACAGCAAGGGGGAAGGAGAGGTTGAGGAAGAAGGCTCCAGCAACAGCATGACGGCATGATGATGGTGGAGAGGCAGTACTCCGACAGGGCTTCGCCAAGCACTCAACGGAGGAGGAGAGGTGTTGGGGAGGGGAGGGGCTGCGCCTTGGAAAACTTTTATTCAAGTAGGCCTTAATGCTGTCCAATAGTTCTATATCATTTCCCATCAAAAGTATGTCATCTACATATAATATGAGAAATGCTACAAAGCTCCCACTCACTTTCTTGTAAACGCAGGCTTCTCCATAAGTCTGCATAAACCCAAACGCTTTGATCATCTCATCAAAGCGAATGTTCCAACTCCGAGATGCTTGCACCAGCCCATAAATGGATCGCTGGAGCTTGCATACTTTGTTAGCATTCTTAGGATCGACAAAACCTTCCGGCTGCATCATATACAGCTCTTCCTTAAGATAACCGTTAAGGAATGCTGTTTTGACGTCCATCTGCCATATCTCATAATCATAGTATGCGGCAATTGCTAACATGATTCGGACGGACTTAAGCTTCGCTACGGAAGAGAAAGTCTCATCGTAGTCAATACCTTGCACTTGCCGATAACCCTTAGCGACAAGTCGAGCTTTATAGATGGTGACATTACCATCCGCGTCCGTATTCTTCTTAAAGATCCATTTGTTTTCTATCGCTCGCCGATCATCGGGCAAGTCTGTCAAAGTCCATACTTTGTTTTCATACATGGATCTTATCTCGGATTGCATGGCTTCAAGCCATTTGTTGGAATCTGGGCCCGCCATCGCTTCTTCATAGTTCGAAGGTTCACCGTTGTCTAACAACATGATTTCCAGGACAAGGTTGCCATACCACTCTGGTGTGGAACGTGTCCTTGTGGACCTACGAAGTTCAGTTTGATTTGAAGTACCTTAATCATCATCATTAATTTCCTCTCCAGTAGGTGTAGGCACCACAGGAACATTTTCCTGAGCTGCACTACTTTCCGGTTCGAGAGGTAGTACTTCATCGAGTTCTACTTTCCTCCCACTTACTCCTTTCGAGAGAAACTCTTTTTCCAGAAAGGATCCGTTCTTGGCAACAAAGATCTTGCCCTCGGATCTAAGGTAGAAGGTATACCCAATGGTTTCCTTAGGGTATCCTATGAAGATGCATTTTTCCGACTTGGGTTTGAGCTTTTCAGGTTGAAGTTTCTTGACATAAGCATCGCATCCCCAAACTTTTAGAAACGACAGCTTAGGTTTCTTCCCAAACCATAATTCATATGGTGTCGTCTCAACGGATTTAGACGGTGCCCTATTTAAAGTGAATGTAGCTGTCTCTAGAGCGTATCCCCAAAATGATAGCGGTAAATCGGTAAGAGACATCATAGATCGCACCATATCCAATAGAGTGCGATTACGACGTTCGGACACACCGTTATGCTGAGGTGTTCCAGGCGGCGTGAGTTGTGAAACGATTCCACATTTTCTTAAGTGTGTACCAAATTCGTGACTTAAATATTCTCCTCCATGATCTGATCGCAAGAACTTTATTTTTCGGTCACGTTGATTCTCTACCTCATTCTGAAATTCCTTGAACTTTTCAAAGGTCTCAGACTTGTGTTTCATCAAGTAGACATACCCATATCTACTTAAGTCGTCTGTGAGAGTGAGAACATAACGATATCCTCCGCGAGCCTCAACGCTCATTGGACCGCACACATCGGTGTGTATGATTTCCAATAAGTTGGTTGCTCGCTCCATTGTTCCGGAGAACGGAGTCTTGGTCATTTTGCCCATGAGGCATGGTTCACATGTGTCAAATGATTCATAATCGAGAGACTCTAAAAGTCCATCAGAATGGAGCTTCTTCATGCGCTTGACACCAATGTGACCAAGGCGGCAGTGCCACAAGTATGTGGGACTATCGTTATCAACTTTACATCTTTTGGTATTCACACTATGAATATGTGTAACATTACGCCGAGATTCATTAATAATAAACCATTGACCATCGGAGCATGACCATAAAACATATCTCTCATATAAATAGAACAACCATTATTCTCGGATTTAAATGAGTAGCCATCTCGCATTAAACGAGATCTTGATACAATGTTCATGCTCAAACTTGGCACTAAATAACAATTATTGAGGTTTAAAACTAATCCGTAGGTAAATGTAGAGGTAGCGTGCCGACGGCGATCACATCGACCTTGGAACCATTCCCGACGCAAGATCGTCACCTCGCCCTTCGCCAGATCTCCGTTTATTCCGCAACTCCTGCTGTGAGTTACAAATATGAGCAACGACACCGGTATCAAATACCCGGGAGTTACTACGAGTAATCGGTAAGGTACACATCAATTACATGTATATCAAATATACCTTTAGTGTTGTCGGCCTTCTTGTCCGCTAAGTATTTGGGGCAGTTCCGCTTCGGTGGCCCTTCCTTTGCAATAAAAGCACTCTGATCGGGCTTGGGTCCATTCTTTGACTTCTTCCGGCAACTTGCTTACGGGCGCCGCAACATCTTTGCCGTCCTTCTTGAAGTTCTTCTTACCCTTGCCCTTTTGAACTTAGTGGTTTTATTGACCATCAACACTTGATGTTCTTTCTTGATTTCAACCTCTGCTGACTTCAAAGATTGAGAATACTTCAGAATGGTCTTCACCATCCCCTGCATATTGTAGTTCATCACAAAGCTCTTGTAGCTTGGTGGGAGCGATCAAGGATTCTGTCAATGACCGCCTCGTCCGGAGGTTGATCTCCAGCTCTGACAAAGCGGTTGTGCAACCTGACATTTTGAGTATGTGCTCCTTGTGAACTGTTTTCCTCCATCTTACAACTATAGAACTTGTCGGAGACTTCATATCTCTCGACCGGGCATGAGCTTGGAAAACCATTTTCAGCTCCTCGAACATCTCATATGCTCCGTGTTGCTCAAAACGCTTTTGGAGCCCCGGTTCTAAAGTAAAGCATGCCGACCGAACGAGGGAGTAATCATCAAGACGAGACTGCCAAGCATTCATAATGTCTTGGTTCTGGGATGGGTGCTTCACCTAGCGGTGCTTCTAGGACATATTGTTTCTTGGCTGCTATGAGGATGATCCTCGTGTTCCGACCCAGTCCGAATAGTTGCTGCCATCATCTTTCAGCTTGGTTTTCTCTAGGAACGCGTTGAAGTTCATGTTGACATGAGCATTGGCCATTTGATCTACAATACATATTTTGCAAAGACTTTAGACTAAGTTCATGATAATTAAGTTCATCTAATCAAATTATTTAATGAACTCCCACTCAGATTTGACATCCCTCTAGTCATCTAAGTGTTACATGATCCGAGTCGACTAGGCCGTGTCCGATCATCACGTGAGACAGACTAGTCATTGTCGGTGAACATCTCCATGTTGATCGTATCTTCCATACGACTCATGTTCGACCTTTCGGTCTCTTGTGTTCCAAGGCCATGTCTGTACATGCTAGGCTCGTCAAGTTAACCCTAAGTGTTTATGCATGTGTAAAACTGTCTTACACCGTTGTATGTGAGCGTAAGGATCTATCACACCCGATCATCACGTGGTGCTTCAAACGACGAACTTTAGCAACGGTGCACGTTAGGGGAACACTTTCTTGAAATTATTCTAAGGATCATCTTATTTACTACCGTCGTTCTAAGTAAACAAGATGCAAAACCATAATAAACATCACATGCAATTATATAAAGTAGTGACATGATATGGCCAATATCATATAGCTCCTTTGATCTTCATCTTCGGGGCTCCATGATCATGTTGTCACCGGCATGACACCATGATCTCCATCATCATGATCTCCATCATCGTGTCTCCATGAAGTTGCTCGCCAACTATTACTTCTACTACTATGGCTAACACATTTAGCAATAAAGTAAAGTAATTTACATGGCGTTGAATCAATGACACACAGGTCATACAATAATTAAGACAACTCCTATGGCTCCTGCCGGTTGTCATACTCATCGACATGCAAGTCATGATTCCTATTACAAGAACATGATCTCATACATCACAATATATCATTCATCATTCATCAGAACTTCTGGCCATATCACATCACATGACAATTGCTGCAAAAACAAGTTAGACGTCCTCTAATTGTTGTTGCATCTTTTACGTGGCTGCAATTGGGTTCTAGCAAGAATGTTTTCTTACCTACGAACAACCACAACGTGATTTTTGTCAACTTCTATTTACCCTTCATAAGGACCCTTTTCATCTAATCCGCTCCAACTAAAGTAGGAGAGACAGACACCCGCTAGCCACCTTATGCAACTAGTGCATGTCACCGGTGGAACCTGTCTCACGTAAGCGCACGTGTAAGGTCGGTCCGGGCGCTTCATCCCACAATACCGCTGAAGCAAGAAAAGACTAGTAGCGGCAAGCAAGTTGACAAGATCTCGCCCACAACAAAATTGTGTTCTACTCGTGCAATAGAGAACTACGATAGACCTAGCTCATGATGCCTTTGTTGGGGAGCGTTGCAGAAAATTAAAATTTTTCCTACGGTTTCACCAAGATCCATCTATGAGTTCATCTAAGCAACGAGTCATGGAGAGAGATTGCATCTACATACCACTTGTAGATCGCAGGCGGAAGCGTTCAAGGAACGGGATGATGGAGTCGTACTCGCCGTGATTCAAATCACCGATGACCAAGTGCGAGCGGACAGCACCTCCGCGTTCAACACACGACGAACGGACGACGTCTCCTCCTTGATCCAGCAAGGGGAAGGAGAGGTTGAGGAAGAAGGCTCCAGCAGCAGCACGACGGCGTGATGATGGTGGAGAGGCAAGATCTCGGCAGGCTTCGCCAAGCACTCAACGGAGGAGGAGAGGTGTTGGGAGGGAGGGCTGCGCCTTGGGCGTGTGTTGCAGCCTCCCTCACCCCTCTATTTATAGGGGAAGGGACAAGGGGCGGCCCCTCTAGATGAGATCTAGAGGGGCAGCGGCAGGAGGGGCTTGCCCCCAAGAAAAGGCGCCCCCACTAGGGTTCCCCCAACCCTAGGCGCATGGGCCCAAGGGGGAGGGCCCAGCCCTCCGGGGCTGGTTCCCTGCCCTCAGGCCCATGAGGCCCTCCGAGAGGGTGGCCCCTCCCGGTGGACCCGGAACCTCTCCGGTGGCCCCGGTACAATACCGATATGCCCCCGAAACTTTCCGGTGTCCGTTTGACAACTTCCCATATATAAATCTTTACCTCCATACCATTCCGGAACTCCTCGTGACGTCCGGGATCTCATCCTGGACTCTGAACAACATTCGATAATCACATACAAGTCTTCCTAATAACCCTAGCGTCACCGAACCTTAAGTGTGTAGACCCTACGGGTTCGGAAGACATGCAGACATGACCGAGACGACTCTCCGGTCAATAACCAACAGCGGGATCTGGATACCCATGTTGGCTCCCACATACTCCTCGATGATCTCATCGGATGAACCACGATGTCGTGGATTCAAGCAACCCAGTATATTATTCCTTTTGTCAGACGGTATGTTACTTGCCCGAGATTCGATCGTCGGTATCCCAATACCTCGTTCAATCTCGTTACCGGCAAGTCACTTTACTCGCACCGTAATGCATGATCCGTGACTGGACACTTGGTCACTTTGAGCTCATTATGATGATGCGCCACCGAGTGGGCCCAGTGATACCTCTCCGTAACACGGAGTGACAAATCCGATCTCGATCCGTGTCAACCCCAGACACTTTCGGAGATACCTGTAGTGTACCTTTATAGTCACCCAGTTACGTTGTGACGTTTGGTACACCCAAAGCACTCCTACGGTATCCGGGAGTTACAAGATCTCATGGTCTAAGGAAAAGATACTTGACATTGGAAAAGCTCTAGCAAAAACGAACCACACGATCTTGTGCTATGCTTAGGATTGGGTCTTGTCCATCACATCATTCTCCTAATGATGTGATCCCGTTGTCAACGACATCTAATGTCCATAGTCAGGAAACCATGACTATCTGTTGACCAACGAGCTAGTCAACTAGAGGCTCACTAGGGACGTATTGTGTTCTATGTATTCACACGTGTATTACGATTTTCGGATAATACAATTATAGCATGAATAAAAGACAATTATCATGAACAAGGAAATATAATAATAATCCTTTTATTATTGCCTCTAGGGCATATTTCCAACAGAAACCAGGCTTGTCTTCGGGTCCAACGCCCCCCATGCGCATAGAACCAAGTTCTGCACCTGGGGGGGGGCAGCTCCTAGTAACCGGAGTTACCCCTGCATCCTCCACCTCTTGCTCAGACTTATCCAACTTAGGCATTGCCACCGCGTAGCCACCTGGCCCCAGCCTATGGAACTGCTCTTTTTTGTGGCATTGCCCTTGTTTTTTTCTCGACCGTTCCTTAGATAATTCTGATTCCTTGAATTTCACGAAGGGCCGTGTTCTCTTTGCTTCTCGGTGTTCCCTTGAATTTCGGAGTCTTCCTTCTGCAGCGAGGTAGTTGGCCCATACAGTTTTCTTGTGGGTGTTGAATGCAATTGCCATCTTCTTAAGAGCAGCGTCCTTGACTTTCTGCACATCCGCATCAGTGAAATAATCTGGTAGGGTGAAATGTTCCATCAAAGATTCCCAAAGATTTTCTTTTGCTCTGTCGTCGACCCAAGTGACATCTGGACGTTTAGTTTTTGGCTCTTTCCATTCTTGAATGGAGATCGGGAGTTGGTCCTTCACAAGAACTCCGCACGGACGAGTCCACTTGTTCGCAATGTTCTTAGGCATGAGGGGTTCGCCATTAGCTTTGATGGAGTCGATGTTGTACTTTACACCCTCCTTCAACTTTTCGCCCGGGCCTCGCTTTGTCCTGCTGTCTGTAGAAGCAGATTTGCTCGATCCGGAGGGCTGAAAGAAGAAAGATCGATTCGTTAATATATCTTCAAATATAAAAAACATGTGATGATCACCAGATGCCTGCTTATATAAATATACCTCGCCGGTAGTATTTGTTATTTCAAGATCAACATTGTCTGTGTCATCATAAACATTGTCTGCATCATCATAATCATAATCATAGTTCATGACTTCATCAACTCGGTCGTCGAGATCGAATATCCAATCATCACCCTCCCCGGTATTGTTCATATATTGGGAGCCGTCATCTGCTTCATTCAGATCATCTAGTCTGCGAGGGCTGCGTATGATCTCGAACAATTCCTCTTCTCTCTCTCTCTCTGCCGGTATTGTCCGCCATAGCTTTTACTTAACTAATACAGAACAAATATAAAACAATTTAGTATTCAAATTACAATGCATGGATGCAATCAATAAGGAAAAACTGAATCATATAGTACATAATATGCATCGTCTCGAATGATATATAATCTCGAGTACATCGTCTCAAATAATATATATAATCTCGAATACATCGTCTCGAATATTATATATCGAATACATCACTGGCTAGGTAGCTAATAAAGATCGAATACTAAAGAAGAATCTAGGCCGCTCGCGGTTCCTGGGGCGTGGGCGGTGGACACCCAAAGAGAAGGAACCATCACATGATCATATCTCCAGTCATCTGCCCAAAGAACCTGCCAGGTATTGGAGAACCTGACGTCCATAGCAGCCATGTAGCGATGGACGTGCTCGCCCTCCTCCCTGACACGGCGACGCACCACCTCCGGCGGGGCCGACTCCCTCTGCACCGAATGTGGCCCACGCGAACGCCACCAAAGGAGATCAGGGTCGACGATGAGACCCGAGCCCGGGTTCCTCACCAAGAGGGCGCGCCCCTCCACGTAGCACCTCCAGTGCCTACCCGGCGGAGCCCAGTCCCGGACATGGGTCAGCCGGACGTCGTCGCAAACGGGTCGACGGCGAGGATGCGGGCCGGGCATCGTCGAGAACAAATACTATATGCCCGCAAAAAGTAACATTTTTTTAAATGATTGGATTGTGATAACTAAAATTCTATATGCAAATTATAACAATTTGACGTTAATATAATTCATCTAGCTAAAACTAATTCTAAAATTTCTAACATTTTTATATATAACTAACATTTCTATAACATTTCTAATATTTCTTTAACTAAAAAACAGAAAAATTGCTAACATTTCTATAACTAAAAAACAGAAAAATTTATAACATTTATATATAACTAACATTTCTATAACATTTCTAATATTTCTATAACTAACAAACAGAAAAAATTTCTATAACTTAAATTTATAACTAAAAAACTAAAAAACAATGTGTGTGCGTGTGTGGACATGGCAGCCGGGGCAGGAGCTCACCGGCGAGGCGCGACGACGGGGACGGAGACAGGCGGTGACGACGGGATGGGGGCGGGCGGCGGCGACGGGACGGGACGGGACGGGCAGGCAGGGACGACGGACAACGGGCGGGCGCGACGACGGGACGGGACGGCCAAGGCGGCGGCAGCGACGGGACAGCGATGGGCGGCGGCAGGCGGGCAGAGGAGAAAGAAGCAATGGGAGAGATGAGAAACTGAATTTTTTTGAAGTGTTTTTTTTATATAGAACACCCCTTTAGTACCGGTTGAAGCCACCAACCGGTACTAAAGGTCTGTTTTGGCCAGGCCAAGCGGCAGGAAGCCCCCCCTTTAGTACCGGGTGGTGGCACCAACCGATACTAAATACCTCCCCTTTAGTACCGGTTGGAGCCACGACCCGGTACTAAAGGGTGTGCGCTGCCAGGCGAGGGGCGCAGAAGTTTAGTCCCACCTTGCTAGTTGAGGAGCGCCAAGACCAGTTTATAAGCCCCGGCACGGGCACTGCATTGAGCTCCTCTCAAAAGCAGGCCTTCTGGGCCTACCTCTCCTACTCTGCCTGTGGTCCTACTGGGCTTGCGGGCCTACATCCTGGCCCAACTATAGGTTGGGTTTCTAGTCGTATGCAGGCCGCTCTGGCCTAGTAGGTGGGCTTTTTTATTTTCTTATTTTTTTGCTTTATTTATTTTTGGTTTATTTATTTTTGAGTTGTTTTTTTGTTATATTTAGAGTTTCTTTGTGAATATTTTTGCTTTAGGTACAAAAAATTACAAACTTTCTGTTAGTACCGGTAGTTTTCAAATTTGAATAGTTTAAATTTTGAATTATTTATAATTTGTTTGAATCACTAGTTTGTGAATAACTTAACTTTGAAAATAGATTTTTCAGTGATTCTTTTTTTATGTTTAATATTAGTGTGTTTTATCATTATATTCAATTTGGTAATGCTTAGGTTATTTAAAAAATGAAATGCCTTTGTAACAGATGAATTTTTGTCCGAAACCCTGATACTTTGAAAGAAATTGTCCATTTTGTACACGACGTGCATCCAGTTTTTGCGGTAACCCTCTCTACTTTTTTGCACATGCTATGTGGGTGAAATTATGATACCATGCCAACTTTCAACCTTTTTTGAGTTCATTTGAAATGCTTTTCAATTTCAGGGTCATTTAGCTGAAAAATCAGTAAATGCATGAAAGAATTTGTTTGCACATAAAATTTCTTCGCGTTTCAAATGCCAAAACACATAACTACCCTAATTATTACAGAGATTCCCTCCTGGGTGTGAAACACAGAAGAAAGTGATGATAGTGGAGGCGATCACATCCCAGATCTTTGGGTGTGAAACTTTTTTTCGCGTGTGTCCCTTTGCGCTGTAGCCATGGAAAATTTTCATCATTTAACTGGATGCTCGGGTCAATATTCACTGTGAATGGAGCAATTTCATCAAACTTTTCATAATCTTCTAACATATCTGTCTTGTCATCCACTCCCATGATGTTTCTCTTCCCAGAAAGAACTATGTGGCGCTTTGGCTCATCGTATGATGCATTCGCTTCCTTATCTTTTCTTTTTCTCGGCTTGGTAGACATGTCCTTCACATAGAAAACCTGTGCCACATCATTGGCTAGGACGAATGGTTCGTCTGCATACGCAAGATTGTTGAGATCCACTATTGTCATTCCATACTGCGGGTCTTCCTTTACCCCGCCTCGTGTCATATTGACCCATTCTCACCAAAACAAAGGGACCTTCAAACCACGTCCATAGTCAAGTTCTCACATGTCATCTATGTAACCATAATATGTTTCCTTTCCCATCTTGGTTGTTGCATCAAAGCGGACACCACTATTTTGGTTGGTGCTCTTCTTATCTTGGGCGATCGTGTAAAATGTATTACCATTTATCTCGTACCCTTTGAAAGTCATTATATTCGAAGATGGTAACTGGGACAACGAGTACATGCCATCTTCAATTGAGGCGTCATGCATGGTATGTGTCTGCAACCAGCCGGTGAAACTCCTGGTTTGTTCACGTGTAATCCAGTCACCGACCGCTCCGGTGTTTGGGCGTAGAAAATTCTTGTGTTCGTCCATATCTGAGTCACCAAGGCAGAATTCAGTAGAAGCTGTGTAGTGTGCTTGGTGAGAGAATGTCCGTCCATACATATTAGTTGATTCCTCCTAGCGTGCCTTTTCCATCCAGTCTGCCCTTATGCCACGATTCAGGAACACCAATCGGCTTAAGGTCAGGAATAAAGTCAATACAAAACTCAATGACCTCCTCATTTTCATGGCCCTTGGAGATGCTTCCTTCCGGCCTAGCACGGTTATGAACATACTTATTTAAGACTCCCATGAACCTCTCAAAGGGGAACATATTGTGTAGAAATACATGACCCAAAACGTTAATCTCTTCGCATAGGTGAACTAGGACGTGCGTCATGATGTTGAAGAAGGATGGTGGGAACACCAATTCGAAACTGACAAGATATTGCACCAAATCATTCTCTAACCTTGGTATGATTTCTGGATCGATTACCTTCTGAGAGATTGCATCGAGGAATGCACATAGCTTCACAATGGCTAATCGAACGTTATCCGGTAGAAGCCCCCTCAATGCAACCGGAAGCAGTTGCTTCATAATCACGTGGCAGTCATGAGACTTTAGGTTCTGGAACTTTTTCTCTGCCATGTTTATTATTCCCTTTATATACTGACGAAGCCGACGGTACCTTATATCGAGCAGGCATTCAAAGAAGATTTCCTTCTCTTCTTTGGTAAGAGCGTAGCTGGCATGACCCTGATGTACGTCGTCTTTTCCGTGCATACGTTGCTGGTCCTTCCGTGCCTCAGGTGTATATTTTGACTTCCCATACACTCCCAAGAAGCCAAGCAGGGTCACGCAAAGATTCTTTGTCACGTGCATCACGTCGATTGCGGAGCGGACCTCTAGATCTTTTCAATAGGGCAGGTCCCAAAATATAGATTTCTTCTTCCACATGAGTGTGCGTCTGTCAGCTTCATTCAGAACAGGTTGTCCGCCAGGACCCTTTCCAAAGACTACCTTCAAATCCTTGACCATATCATGTACATCAGCACCAGTACGGTGGCGAGGCTTCGTCCGATGATCCGCCTCACCTTTGAAATGCTTGCCTTTCTTTCTTACGGGATGCCTGCTCGGAAGAAATCGGCGATGTCCAGTGTAACGCATTCTTCCTACAATTGTCCAAATATATACTGTCGGTATCATCCAAACAGTGCGTGCATGCGCGGTATCCCTTGTTTGTCTGTCCTGAAAGGTTATTGAGAGCAGGCCAATCATTGATGGTCACGAACAGCAACGCCTTTAGGTCAAATTCTTCCCCCATGTGCTCATCCCACGCACGTACACTTGTTCCATTCCATAGCTGTAAGAGTTCTTCAACTAATGGCCTTAGGTACACATCAATGTCGTTGCCGGGTTGCTTAGGGCCTTGGATGAGCACTGGCATCATAATGAACTTCCGCTTCATGCACAACCAAGGAGGAAGGTTATTGTCGTGGAATTAACACGTCATACGTCCTTAGTGCCAGGACTTAGTCGCGAGGCCAACGCATCTATGTGGTAGCTTGAGAGGGGTTGAGCGGAATCGAGAGACGCAACACAAGACAGGGATTTAGATAGCTTCAGGCCCCGGGAAACATCATCCGGTAAAAACCCTACATGCTGTTTGAGGCTAGGTCTCATTATCATTACGAGGGAGTCGCTGTAAACCGGCTCTCCTCTTTGTGTCTAGCCCTAAGATTGTTTCTTCTTGCTTGTAGCTTGTCCCTCTTTGGGGAGCCCTACCCCTCCTTATATATGTTGAAGAGGCGGGTTACATGTAGAGTCCAACTCGGACTTAAGAGTTAACTATTCTAACTTATCTTCATGGGCTTCTTAACATCTTGGGATTCATAACATCTCGGGCTTCATAACCCCGACAACCCGATTATCACTGTTTGCGGTTTAACATTGTGCGTCGGCTTAACATTGTATGCGCGGTTTAACATCGCTCGCGGTTTAACATTTATCCGCCGGTTTAACATTGCCCCGGTTTAACATTGTTCGACTTAACTCCTGCGGTTTACCATCGCGCCGTTTACCGTCTATCATAGCCATCTGTCTTAATCTATGCGTCTTAAGCGTCCGCCGGTTTAACATCCGCGGTTTACCAAGTCCCGGCCGGTTTATAACTCGGCGGGTCATACCATGAGGTATATCCCGACATTAGCCCCTAGTTTAATTTGGATTTATCCATGTTAAACTGATCTCGATCCTCTTTAAATCCTTGTCATTTCCTTCCGGAAAATCCGGGTCAATAGGCCAGCTTCATAATTAATTTGCTGACATTGGTTTGTCACAGAGAAATATTGTGAAGAATAACTCCTTTAACTCAGCTCCCAATGCTTAAAAACAATATTGGTCCTTGAAATACTCACCTGATCTTCAACCGGTTTAAGGACGTAGAACTTGCCGGTTTATCATTGCCAAGATCACCGGTTTATAAATATTGATAGCACTGGGTCATACTTGTAGTTAACATCCAGCTTGAAAATATACCTCTTATATACCTATCACTTATAGCCCCCAAGTCTTAAGAAGGTAGCATAGCAATAGCTTAAGACTTGCTTCAATATAAATATCACAATCTTGAAGAAATCCAGTTGTTCATCTCAATCACTAGTCGAATTGAGTATTCCACATATGTAGCCCCCAAGTGTTGGGTTGTCATGCTTGCAAGAACTCGGGACTTGATATATACTTCAATGAAAATAACATCATATGATATAACCCCCATCATGGGGCTTGAATCCACGTCCACAAGGTTAAGAGCCTTGTTCTTTACCAACTGAGCAATGTATCCTTCAATATAATGGATAAAAAGCTTTGTACCTTGAATTGTTGATAGGAGCCATTGGTAGCCCCCAAGGGCCGGCTCATTATAATGTGATGAGTCAGGTCTTCAATAATATGAGCAAAAAATGACTTTGCATTAGCCCCCAAGGGCCGGCTCATTATAATGTGATGAGTCGGGTCTTCAATAAGGTGAGCAAACAATGATTTTGCATTAGCCCCCAAGTGTCATGGTGCATGCTTGCAGCGACATGAGACTTGCATATTTGATGTAATCTCAACTTGAATAATGTAGCCCCCAAGTGCCGGGTCGTAAGCCTGTAGCGACTCGGGACTATTCCTTCAATTATAAAATAAATCATATCCATTGATATTATAATAGCCATTGCGCTAAAGCGACTTTTAAAACCTTAATCATAGTACTGGTTACTGATAACCATAATAAAATCTAGCCATGTTGGCTATTTGAAGATTTGAATAATATAGTCCAATGATTTATGAGCGCATGATTCCAATGACGCAATCCAAATATATACTGTCGACTTATAGTCAAAACCAAATCGGGTTGATAGTCTCCGGATTATGATTTAATCGTGTTCCGTCAATCTGTAACTGACAGTTGAACCGGATTTAATAATGTTGGGTGAAAACGCAACAGAAAAAATATTTTATCAAAAGAAAAACAGAAGCAAAGGCAAAGATAAAACCATTGCAAATGAGGCTTTTAGCCGATCAAGTGGCATTACCATGGTCGGACAAGACCATGCCCCCAAAAAGGCGTAGCTATGGTTCAAGTCAGCCAGGTCCCCAAATGATGCTTTGGCATTACGCCGATCAAGAGGTGTAGCGATGGTTCGGGTTCGACCAAAGCCCCCAAGTGATGCTGTGGCACTAGGCCGATCAAGAGGCGTGACTATGGTTCAGACATGACCAAGTCCCCAAGTGATGCTTGTGGCTTTTCGCCTACCAAATGGCGTTGCTATGGTTCGGACACGACCAAAGCCCCCAAGTGATACTCGGCATTGCGCCGATCAAGAGGTGTGACTATGGTTCAGACATGACCAAGCCCCCAAGTGATCAATAATATGATAAGCCAATAAGGCATGATACCCATGTTTGAACCGCGCATCATGGCAGCAGGTCCTCTTAGGAACCCTTTAACTTTTTGCAAGGATATTGAGAGCTCCAAAGCTTCATGGGAGATAGATTTCCCTTGAACCGGATTTTAAACCGGAATCCTTCTTTTTAAGCCGGAAATTTTCTGACGGCCTTTAAATTTGCACCAATATGGCGATTTAGGGTCCTGCATTAGATAACTTTGCAAGCCGGAGTAATGGCTCTTTTAAAGAAAACAATATAAAATATACTGGATGGATTTCACCTGATATGTCAGGCCGGTAATTATCCACCGTAGAGTTGATGACCACTTCAATAAAGCTGAGATCAATCTCAGGTGAGTCATCCGCAGGCGCATTATATCTTCCGGGCAAGCGAATTAGCCGCGTCGTGTTGATATAGAGTAGGCCGCAGAAGGCGGCAACTTGCACGCTCATTTAAACAATGCAACATGGTCGGATGTTGGCGCACAATAATATTGGCGCGAGTTCCGTACCCGATGATTGCCTTCGCAGTTAACAATCTCCCTGCGTAAAATATATACACCAAAGTAATTGTTCTTTGACAATAATAATATGAGTTAATAAAATTAACTTAGATGGATATAACCCGATTGCCTGCGTCTGTGGATCTCCTCTGGGTTACGGGCACGGATCACTTCGGTCAGCTGGCTCTCACATAAGCATCCCACCCCCTCTCTCTTTTTTTTACGCATCCAGTGCTCCCTTCTTTTCTGGATCACATGAACGTGAGCCGGTAATAGGACACATTTGTAGTGAATAATAATCCTGTATATAAAAAAATACAAATCAAAGTAATTGTTCGTAAACAATTTAATATGTACTGATAAAATACATAAAAAAGATAGCACCTGGTTTTTTCATCAGATGAATATTGTCGGATGAATGTGGACACTGTGGGGATAAAAATATATCAAACGTCTGATGCGGCCCTGACTGTTTTTTTTGCCTGACTGATTTTTTGGATCGTCCTTCGCTTGCGTTAGGTGATGAGTGTCTGTGTGGGGGCAGCCCGTCGCTGTCACCCATCCTATCCTTATCTCTTTCCTGTGGATGTGAAAACTGTCCACACGTTCTCGCTTGATCTTTTTGCTCTTTTTCCTTCTCTACTCCGTTGACTATTCTCAACAACCACTCGTCGGCATGAGCTTCGTACTACAGAATCTCCACTGTTGTTTGCAATCACCACCTCCGGTGCAGCTGAAAAGACTCGCATGGCGGAAGCGGCCCTGCCGCGGGGGTGCCGTAGGGGCGGAGCGGGAGGTCCACCGGTGCGCGAAGCGCGGTGGATAAGTGCATGCGCGGGCGACGCAGCCGGCCGCGGGGGTGCTCGGGAGCGGGCGGCGGAGCCGGTCGGCGACTTGGCATGGAAATCTAAATCCAATCGGAGGTGACTCGGGGCGATTTTGACATGAGGCAGAGCCACGGCGGAGGTGGTTGCGAGGTGTAGTCGCAGGCGTTCGGTGAGCGACGGCGGAAGCCGGCCGGACTGGCGCGGGTAGCAGGAGGCCACGACGCGGCCAGCGAAGTTGACGCCGGACAGGCAGGCCGCCTGAGCGGTGCAAGGCCGGATCGCGCGCGTGGCCGACAAGGTGGCGAACGGGGCCGGGCGTAGCCGGGCCGCGGGACGCCAGAAGAGGCCTGGCCGGACTGCAGGGAAGCCGGCGTGGAACTAGAACGGTGCGGACCCGGCAGGGGCGAGTTGAAGGAAAGACGCACAGGAGGCCGGGTCGCACGACCAGCCTGGTCAGACGGGCGTGAGGCCGGACGCAGCCAGGCTCGGGGCGGCGATTTAAGGCAGAAGATGAGGCATCCGCAACTTGAAGCCGCGCGTGGAGCTAAACCGCTTGGCGAGCCAGCGGAGGGGAAGGCGGATCAGCCCGGTGGTCGGCGGTCGACAAAGCGGCCGGCATTTTGAGCTTGGGCAGCCCGGTTTGACCACAGCAGCGGTGAAGAGGATCTCCCTGAGGCGGTTTGGCGCAGCTGCGTGAGTGGAGTCAACGGCGTGGTGACTTGAGGCAGCAGGTGGAGGTGACTCAGACTTGCGGCGATTTGGAGGCAGTAATTCAAAGCAGAGGCCACGGCGACGAAGGTGGGCTGAAGCGGAGGTGCACAGCGTGGAGGCGCGATAGTGGCCGGCGTGCATCTCAGGAGGCCGAGGCGGCTTGCAAGAGGGAGCGGGTATGGAAACCCTGCTGCGGCTGTGGAGTCGACGCCCCGACGATGACCCGGCAACTGCTGAGGAGGCCCGCGGCCGGGTGGATCACGGTGATGACTCGGTGAGGGCGAATCCGTGTTGGCTTGACTCGGCGACGGTTCAGAGGCGGGAGGCAGCGGCTCGATGAGGCCGGCTACGGCAAGAGCGGCAGCGAGGCCGGCTCGCGGCAGTGGAGGTGCCCCGGCGAAGCGGCTCAGCGAGACGAGGCTGCAGGCGCGCGGGCCGCCAAACGGTAAACCGGCGCGGGGAAGCCTGTGGTGATGCGGAGACGGCGCAGCAAACTGCAGAAGGTCCCGGTGATTCACGGCGGCGGCGGCTCACTCGCGGCAGAGACAAACCGGTTCGACAGCGGGCGGGTCAAGGCCACCACAGACGAATCGTGGCCGGTTCAACCACGTCTTTGTTCCCTTCTGGGTCATGCCCCCGTTTTGTTTTTTTTTGGTAAAACTTGATCCTTGACGTGATGGGGAAATGTAAGTCCAACATGTCCGGTTGACGGTTGATAATCCGTTCCCGAGTCGTGGCCGGCCTAAGGCGAATCCGTAAAGCAACGACGGACGCTCGTGACTCGTTGACAACGGCTTATCGGGTTCAACAACTCCAAGAGGCGGGTCCCGACGGGTCAGTGCGAAGCTGGACGGTTCGGAGTAGTAATTGGCACAGCGGGGCCTGGCGATTTCTATCCAGGGAAGGCCGGATTGTGGGCGGCGGCTCGCGCGGTGAAACCGGCGCGGTGAAAACGGCGATTTTGGAAGCCGACCATGACAACACAAACGACCCGGGCTGTCCAAAGCGGGTAGTAGCGGTTTGATCTCGGCGACTCAAAATCCACCAAATAAGTTGCAAGACGATGGCGTAACCCTAACTCCTCTTGACCTTAATCTTGCATATGTAGCCGCTGAAAACTTGTATTTTTGATCTGACTGGCTGAACTCGCAGTTGATATGGATCCTTCAAAAAACCAGTCTTTTCTTCATCCGGATGCGAACTTCTCAAACCCTAAATGAGATCCCTTCAAGAACTCAACACCACCGTGCGCGCTGCCCCACGGTGGGCGCCAACTGTCGTGGAATTAACACGTCAGACGTCCTTAGTGTCAGGACTTAGTCACGAGGCCAACGCATCTATGTGGTAGCTTGAGAGGGGTTGAGCGGAATCGAGAGACGCAACACAAGACAGGGATTTAGACAGCTTCAGGCCCCGGGAAACATCATCCGGTAAAAACCCTACATGCTGTTTGAGGCTAGGTCTCATTATCATCACGAGGGAGTCGCCAGAACCGCTCTCCTCTTTGTGTCTAGCCCTAAGATTGTTTCTTCTTGCTTGTAGCTTGTCCCTCTTTGTAGTCCTACCTCCTTATATATGTTGAAGAGGCGGGTTACATGTAGAGTCCAACTCGGACTTAAGACTTAACTATTCTAACTTATCTTCATGGGCTTCTTAACATCTTGGGATTCATAACATCTCGGGCTTCATAACCCTTGACAACCCAGTTAACATTGTCTGCCGGTTTAACACTGTCTGCCGGCTTAACATTGTCTGCCGGTTTAACATTTGTCTGCCGGTTTAACATTGTCCACCGGTTTACCATTTGTCTGCCGGTTTAACATTGTCCGCCGGTTTACCATTGTCTGACTCAACTCCTCGCGGTTTACCATCTGCTGGTTTACCGTCATCATAGCCATCTGTCTTAATCGTCGTTTTAATCGTCCGCCGGTTTAACATCCGCGGTTTACTAAGTCCCGCCGGTTTACAACTCCGGCGGGTCATACCATGGGTATATCCTCGCAGTTATACAAATCTGAGTCACAGGCCAGTGCTATGGTTGCTGCTCGCTCCCCAAAAGGATTAATGCCATATGCGCTTAGACCAAACCATACGCCTTTGCGCCATCCGCAAACTCCTTCCCGTACTTTCTCTCGATTTTTCTCCATCGCGACCGCCTTGGGTACTCTCAACTTTCCGTCTTTCTTACGGTCTTCTTCGTGCCATCGCATCACCTTGGCATGCTCTTTGTTTTGGAATCAGCAGTTCAACCGTGGTATTATAGGAGCATACCACATTACCTTGGCAGGAATCTTCTTCTGGGCGCTCTCCTCGACATCACCAGGTCATCACGCGATCTTATAGCGCAATGCACCGCATACCGGACAAGCGCTCAAATCCTCGTACTCACCGCGGTAGAGGATGCGATATTAGGGCATTGCATGTATCTTACGCACTTCTAACCCTAGAGGGCGACAACCTTCTTTGCTTCAGTATGTACTCTCGGGCAATTCGTTGTTCTTTGGAAGCATATTCTTTATCATTACCAGCAACTTTACAAATCCCTTGTCAGATACACCATTCTCTGCCTTCCATTGCAGAAATTCCAGTGTGGTGCCCAACTTTTTCTTGTCAGCTTCGCAATTCGGGCACAACAATTTGGTAATGTAAAACATTCATGAACAAGAGGCTCACCATAAGGTGGTGCCAGCGACGGAACGGTGCGGGCGATCGACGGTGGTTACGACGGAGATTTAGAAGGCACTAAGTAAACCACACCTACATATGCAAAGTAAGTGTTATTTTTGACCTCAAATTGCATATAAATCAAATACTAGCACATATATTTCCTCCCAAATTACTAAACTCATCAATTAATCACTATACAAAGCATTGCAAGAGCTAATCTAGCAATGAGAGATGAAAGGACAAAGTTGCTAACCTTTATGATCATTTGAATGGATGGGGGCCTTCAAATCTTAATAAATTTTGGGCAAAATGTGTGATGAGTTCGAGAGGAAGAGGGGAAGAACAGAGAAGAGAGGGGAAAAGGGAAGAACAGAGCGAGTTCAGGTGGACGAAAGGTTTATGTAGGACGACCTTTAAGACTGTTCGTCGCCACCAACCCGTCTTAAAGGTCTTTGGAGGCCCCGACTAACAACATCCCGCCACCACTCACTTTAATACCGGTGCGTGCACGAACCGGTGCTAAAGGCTCACCACGAACCGGTATTAAAGCGGACGGCTGGCCGTTGGAACCAAGACTAACGCATATTAGTCTTGCACGGCCAAAATCAAACCGGCACTAATGTGCTTGATATTTGACCCTTTTTCTACTAGTGTTCATGAATGATGGGGAGGCATGGCCGGCCGCAAGTGGGGACGTGTCGCCTTCGAGCTGCCCATCGGAACAGCTGGTCGCCTGCGCCGTCGCGTCCCCATCCCCGTCACACAAAATACGTCGCCGGACGTTGCCATCTACACGCACAGACGGTACTTGCGAAATCGGCCGGCCGCTCTGGAGTCTAGCTCGCATCAGTGGGGGCATCGGAGTGGCGACGTTGTGGAAAGCGCACTCGATCGCGTGTCCGTCCAGTACTCATGCTCGTGAGCCGCACGTACGGCCGGCCGAAGAGAAGAAGATTTATTGGCTGGCTTGCAAGTCTCTGGCCGGTGAAAGTTGTGCGCGCGTGCATGGCTATTTTACCTTGGTCGCGAGCCATGATGCCATTTTCCACTTGCGCATGACCCAGCAGAGCAAGCGATCGAGCAAGACGTACGTCGTGCAGATCGGATTTCCTGGCACGATATGGATCGGATCGGACCAACATCATGACTGATAGCATGCAAAGTGGCAGCATCTGCACGTACTGTACTGCGTATGGCTGGAGCCAGGCGGCAAGTGCAATGGATTCAGATCATTTGTATCTTGGGCGCTAGCTAGCTAGCTCAAGTGGTCATTGTATAATCCAGTGCAAGAAACAAAGATGAAGATCTAACTGCGACGACTCCGGGGGAAAGATCTTCCCTTGGGATCCACGGCAAGCTAGGGATCGAGACCGTGATCGACCGACGAGATGACAATGGTTCACGGCACGGTGATGAACAGTACACATCGAGGATCCGAGGCGATCGATGCCCTCGCGCCGCTCCGTCGCCGCACAGTCCTATGGACAGCCAAACCAGATGAAGAACGACAAAAGGTTCCCACCGTGGCTCGTTCACACTAGCACGACGAGGTCGGCTTGTACCACTGTTGTAGGTAGTACGTACAAGTACATGGATGTATGTTAAGACGGAGACCTGATGTACAACTCATCAAGTGGACAGTGGAGGATGGCAGTGTATACAGTGCACATACGGCAATTCGTCGTAGGATCTGGAACGATCGACGCTAGCTAGCTAGCTAGAGGCACGTACTTCGTTGTAGCCGCGTACTTCGTGTCAGCCTGCTGATGGCCACATTCACGTCCAAACACCTCTCGCACGAATCAGCTGTGTGTGTGTTCTCTTCACCATATATTCTACAATCAGCCAATCGATACTTGTACAACCCGATGGTCCGAAAACATATTCGATCCCTACGAACCAACGTACACCTTTCTTTCTGCTGGTTGCAGGCCAAGTATAAGCACGTGAGATTTCTGAGATTGAGATATATATATACTACTTTATCACTCTAAATATGTTCATATACTATATCTAAGGTATTTGTATTTCTAGGTACTTTCTATATTCCGCAACCAAACAATCGATACTTGTACAGCCACAGATGGTCCAAAAACACATTCGATCCGTTTGCCACCGTACGCTTTTCAGTTGCAGCCAAAGTATAAGCACGTGAGATTTTTTGGATTGTGATTATATATTTCTAGGTACATATGCTTTCCAGAGAAAACTTTTGCAAACGGCCGGGAATCCAAATCTAATCCGTCTTGCTAACTACTGCCAGTGTCCTTCCAAGATCGCACACACAAACCTTAAATTGCCAACGTAGCTAGAACGAATTTCTCCTCCTGTTTCAATAACAGATCGCTTTACAAAAGCAGAATGCTAGCCGTCATTCCCTTTTGATAAGATTAATTATTCTTCTTGTGAACAAGCCCGGCAGCTACGTCCTGTATTATTTGTGTAGCAAATACTAACACTCGCAGGTAGTGGTCGAATAATTTTCTGCATGCAAATAGTATTTGCATATGTGCTTCTGTTAACTTCTTGGCGAGAAACTAATTAAAGGCATTTCTAACTGATGCCCTAAAACTTAGTGGAGTAAAAGGCTTAACGGAGTATATACTTCACTAAGTTTTGATCGGACCTAGCCGATCCCCTAAATATAACAGAGTAACTTTTTATTTTTCTAAACTTTACAATTATAGTATAAATTGCAACTACATATTAGCACGCATATAGAAACTAAACATAAATTTGAATGTTCAACAAATTACGAATATAGTTTACAAACCAAATTATTCAAATTTAAACACGCCGAATGGATCAAATGTAGCAAATAATATTTCATAGAACAACTAGGACTCGCTTAGACGTTGCCAATGATGCTCAAGCAGTTCTTGTTGTAGCCAAGTATGAACTTGATGGACCGGCTCGATCCAGCCGCCCCACTCAGCGCCCCGGTTTCTGACAAAAGCCCTTTTGGCCCCCGCGTCGCCTAGCTTGGCGACTCGGGCGGCGACCAGATCCCCGCCGCCTCCTCCTCCCCCACCTGCTCATCCTCCTCGCCGCCGCTGGTATACCGCCGGCAAAGCCCGTGCGCGGGGTGGCGGTGGCGGCCTCATCCGCGCGCGGCGCCCGCCCTGGGTGCGGCGGCGGTGGCTTCAGCGCCGTGGTGCTCGGCGGTGGATCATGCGGCTGCCTCGCTTATCTCCGGTGATGCTCTCTGGCGGCGGGGTGATGCTCGGTTTCTTGGTGCGGAGGGGCTGTTGCGGGCGCCGAGCGGGCGGCTGGATTGAGCGGTCGCGGCGATCCGCTTCCCGGTTTCGCTGCGAGTGTCGGCCGCACGGTGCTTTCGGACGTCGGGCGGCGGCCCCGACTCTTCGATCTCTGGCGGCGCGCGCTGGTGGGCGGTGGCTCGCGGCTGCGTGGCGGCGGCGGAGCTATCGTGGTTTAGCGCTCGCTGCGGCGAGAGGTGGTGCGGCTCGGCGAATTTTGGGCGTGGCTCCTCCTTCTCCTGGCGGGTCGGCTGGTCGGTGGAACGGTGGGCGCCAGCACCGGCAGCACGGCTGCTTCTGCTGGCGGGGTCGCGCGGGACGGCCTCACTGGGACGGGCGCGAGCATCGGCGGAGATTCTTCGGTGGCTCTAAGGTGCAGGTTTGGTGGCGGTTGGTGGCCGGCTGGTTCGGGCTCGCGGTGGTTGTGCATCTACGGAGAAATCCTTCTCCGGCCTCTGCCGGATCGGCGACGGCGACGCCCGGGCGCCGCACTCTTTCTTGAAAGCGTGTTTTGGTGTGGTGCTTCTCCCCACGGCCTTGGCTCCGGAGGGAATCCTCGAGATCCGCGGATCGGCGATGAAGGCGTCTCCACGCCTTCTTCCTCCTTGGGGCATCGCCTCGAGCCGCTACAACCGGAGACCGGTGGAAGGCGGCATCTTCGCCGCGGTGGATGGCGGCATCTTTGCCGCGTGGTTGCTGAGGCGGCCGTTTGGGGGCGCTGATTTCTGTTTGGCAACGATGATGGCGTCGAGAGGAGCTTGGGTCGCGGCTCGGGCTTTGGTAGTCGGATCTTCCCGGCGTGTCCGAGGTGCTCTTTCGTGGGTTGCCTGGTTGCTTTGAAGTCGGAGCTGCGGTGGAGCGGATCCAGGTGGTGATGATGACAGGCGCTCGGTGGTCGTTTGCGGCGGGCACGGTCGGCGCAAGTCCTGCATATTTCCCGGGCAATGATCGTCGGCAAAGTCGGAGCTGTCGGTTGTTCATGCGTGTGGCCATCTGTTGGCATGTGCCGTCGTGGAGTGTGTTCCATGTCGGTGGCCAGGTTGACCGGTGGTGCCCATGTGTTTATGGGTTGGGTTGTTTCGGTTTTAGCCCGGTTTTCCGTCAATTAACCGGGCAATTCTCACTTCTTCTTAATCAATGAAAATGGCAAGTCTTTTGCCTCGTTTCAAAAAAAAATATGAACTTGATGGTTCTCGATCTTCTGATGATGCTCAAGAAATGATAGTATCCTGTTCATATCATACTCTGGCTCAACCGGAGTGCTCGGCCGCCGAACATCATCATTGAAAATGATGCCTAAAACGGTGTCAAAGGCATTGTCGTCTTCTTCCTCTTCGGATGATGACGAGTCCTCCAATGCCATCTCCCTCAACCTCTTCATCTACAATCCAAACGGTTCGGTTCAATCTAAACGGCTCGGTTCAAAGAGAAACAAATGAAAAAAACTCACCTAGGCAATTCTTCGAACACTTGGGGTGCGGTGGTGGTGCACATGCTGGCCGGCGTGGTTTAGACCAAACCGACGAGCGACGGGTGACTTGCAGCGGTGCGCAAGCAAGGTGAGATGCGGCGGCCGCTAGAAAAAGAAGAAACTCGAAAGAAATCGCACGAATCAACAATGGCGATGGCGGCGGCGTTTCACCTTGATTTCGGCGACGGCGACAGGGCCGAACGGGCTGGCCGATGGGCAGAACAACGGCGGAGGACATGCGATGGAACGAGGTAGCGGCGGGGCTGACGGGAGGGAGGGGGGCGGGAGGCACGCCGGTGAAGATTCAGCGGCGGGGCGGACGCGAGAGATAGGGCGCAACTATTTACTCGGATGCCAACCGATGGAGTAAAAATAGGAAAACTTTTTGGCCCGAAGTAAAAATATACTCAACTAACAACGGATTGGGGATCGACTAGGTGCCGGTTAGTGGAGTAAAATCAAAATTTTACTCCACTAACCAGATATAGGGATCGGTTAGAAATGCCCTAAGTAGTAGCACCTGATGATGATCATAGAATTTTGGCATCACCGCTGAAGCATATTCAATATCCTTTTGTAAAACAGTCGCAACAAATGATTTATGGCAGAAGATGCTTGAACGTGATCGAATCATGAGACCTTGGCTACATGCATTAGCACATGACCACTTTTCCGATAGCTGTGTGCATCGCTTAATGCAGAGACCAGAACAATCCATCTTTTCGGAAAAAAACCTTGCAACTTTTCAGCCCGCCATGACCAACTAGAGATTATGGTTGCATGGATATGATTGATACGGTGTCCTTTTGTCATGGAATACTGTAGCGTTCATGTGCACGAAATGACGGTCACGTCTGCCTACATTATCATGGATGTGTACTCCATGCACTTAGGGCATCTCCAGCCGTTGGCCCCCCAGGGAGTGTCTAAAAACGTCGTCTGGGGGTGAGCCGGCGCAAAAAATGGCCCTGGGGGTGAGTCGGTCCCCAGCCGTCGGCCTCTGTGGCCGCCTCAGCGCGTATTAAAAAAAAAGAAGGGCCGTTCGACGGTTATGATAAAAGTAGTTAAATTTCGGTTAAACATGGCAAATTTCGCGAAATTCGTGCATTTTCATTACATTAACCTAATCTAAAAAAAGGGCTGAAGTCGTCGCCGCCATAAATCGCTGCCGGCCTTCTCCTCCTTGACGCTGGCGCCCTGCTGGACCGGCGTCGCCATGGCGGATCTGGCGGCGCGTCGTCGTCGTCGTCGTGCCGGTGTCGCATAGGACGCGACCCGTCTTCATCGCGGCCGCGTCGGCGCTCCTCGAAGGGGCGCAGGCGCGGCGCTGGCGCCTCCTTCACCTTCCCGCGCGCTTTCTCCATCGCAATGGAGTCTGGCGCGCCAATTCTAGGGCCGCGTCGTCGTCGCCGAACTCCGCCTTCACGGCGCCAGCCCGGCTCCGTTTTCACCGGCGCCAGCCCCGCTCGTTTTTGGCTTGACGAAGCGCGGAGGAGCCGACGAGGAGGAGGCGCGCCGGCCGCCCTCGTTGATGACGATGCCGGCGCTGCGAGTGCGCCGGCCGAGCGGCGACTCCGCCGTGGGCTCGGCCTTGACGCCGAGCAGGGCCAGAGTGCCGGAGGAGTGCGATGAGGATCGGGAGGAGGAAGAGGAGGAGGAGGACCCGAACCTCCTTGGCGCCCATGGCCCGATGCGTCGGTGCTGCGCGCTGGGGTACGCTAACGGCGGGTCGTTGCCGCCGAGGTACGTGAGCACGCCGAGTGTGCGGCGGGACGCCTACCGCAGGTGGCGCCGCTGTTCGCCGGCCGCCGACCACCGTGCGCCACAGGACGCCATCGCTGCTGCTGGCGGCGCTCGAATACGCCGCCAGCCGCGTGGTTGTCGGCGGCGATCGGGGAGGGAGAGTTGGGCGCCGGTGAGGGACGCGCGCGACGATCTCGACCTCCTCGGCGGCATGCCGGCTTCGCCACCGGCGCCGGGCAACGGGGAATGGGCACTTCAGCGCGAGTCTCCACCCGCTGGCCGGGCGCGCATGTCCGTGGCGCTGGATGTTCGCCGAACAGAGCGAGACTCTGCTCATGGAGCGAACGGCGGCGGCCGTTAGCTGGCCGCCCTCGCCTCCGGGAAGCGTTTCGCCATGGCGACGGCGGGCTGGGCGGGCTCGGGAGAGGTATAAGGAGGGGCTGGCGGCGGCGCCGGGAGAGGCAGGGAGAGAGGTGGGGCTGGACGGCGGCGGGGCTGGTGTGGGCACAGCGAGTGGAGGCCGCCCGGCTTTATAGCCGGGGCGCGCCCGTGTGCAGCGTCAGGCGAGGGAGGGCGTCGGCGCGCCGTCCGTGAAGCGCCGCCCTTGAGGAATCAATGGCAAGGCTGACCGGCGGCAGCCTTGCCATTGATTCCCCACGGGAACCGAAGCCGTTGGGGGAAGACGAGGCGCCGAGTCGCTGACACGGCTGGCCCGCGTCTTTTTCGCGCCAAAACAGCTCGCCTGGCGCCCCAGGCGCCCAATAGCCGGGTTCGTGGCTGGGTCCGCCTGGCGCTGTTTTCGCCCAAGCCGGTAAAATCGGGCTCCTAGAAGGCGATCGGGCGTTTTTGGCGCCGTGTGAAAAAATCGCCTGGGGAGGCCTTCCTGGGGGCGCGGATGGAGATGCCCTTAACAGCTAAAACATGAGATTTATTCTTCTCAAAAAATAAAGAAAAAAATATTGCCTCATCGATTAATTAAGCATAGGAGAGAATTGTCTAGATGTAGTCGAGACAAGAAATTTACTTGGGCATGTTTTCCATTGTGTATGTCTACTGTAGCAATAAACCATAACAACTTAATAAGATATGAAACCAAAAGAGAATTATGGGCATCTCCAACGTTGATCTCCAAATTGGACATCGTATTTGTTCGCGGACTGGTGGGGACCAGTCCATGAACAGTGATGTGGCAGCTGGCGATCCGTTGCCCGCATACATTTTAAAGCAAAGTTGAATAAACTAGATAAATTTTATCAAACTCGATGGTTTTCAGCATAGTTTGGACATAATTGACATAAAATGGATGATAATTTGACCATTAAACTATAAAAAAGGAGGCTAAGTTGTAGCACATGAGGACTTCGTATGTGTGGCTGCCCTGGCCGGCCACACGGTCGTCGATGTGCCTGCTGTCGTTGTTGTCCTCCTCCTTCCAGGGGCGGAAGGACGCGGGGCCACAACAGCCTTGCCTGGCCGCCACCTTGCGCTCATAGAGAGCCATTCTGCTCCTGCGGTGCCCTGCAGGTGGCCTTGGCCCTATCGACATTGGCGGAGGTGTCACCTAACAACCATTCCTCGCCAATATTGTTGAGCTCCGTGTCTAGGCGGCGGTGCTGCCACGCGGTGGTGACGGAAAGGTCGAGAGCTCAGGCCGCTGAGAGATTGGGGTTATTGTGAGCCCAAGTCGATGCCTCATCCGACTTGGCAAACACAGAGTGGTGGGCCATGTTGCGCCGCATGCCTCACCGCCTTGTCCTCGGCGGACACAATGGCTCCACACGAAGAGGAGCTACTGCCACCAAGGTAGTGGAGGACGTGCCCACATGCATTTGATATCGCGCGGCACAAGCTCCTCCTTGACATCTGGCAGCACCAGTTGAGGCTCGGCGGCGGCGCTGTCTGGCCTTTATGCAAAGCCCGATTTGGACATATGGCGGACGGCGGACAGACGACACCTGCTCCCGCTTGACACGGTAGCACGGCGGGGACTGCGGCTTCTCCTTGACGACACGCGTTGACGAGGGTGGTGTCGGACCACGTTGCCGAAGCGATCGCTTTGTTAGCAGCTCGATCTGACGAACGAACTCCTCGTCCGTTACCGCGGCCTCCAAGGGGAGGCACGACTCGTGGTGTGGCTGCTGCTATAGTGGTGCTTGGTCCTCCTCGTTGCCGGAGGAGGCGACGACCGTGGACCCCGAGGGACCCGGAGAGCGATGGCGGCGGCGCCATGATCCAGAGGAAGATCTGGAGCCGTGGTTGCCCGCCGAAACGGAGATCCGGGTGGCATTGCAGCAAGTAACACTACAACTGTGGTGTCGCCTCCTCTTGGCTAGGTGGGTAACAAGGGCATGGGTGAAGGGTGACCTTGGTGTCATCATGGCTTCGGTGGTAGCGATTCCCTGGTTAAGATCCTTAGGCCCCGTTCTAGCAAGACGGTCCATCCCTCAGGTTGGGTCTGTTACGATGGTACCTCCGGTGTCACGGGCAAGGCTCCAAACAAAAGCTCTATGCATTTGGCACAGGCGACGACGATGCGTTCAGGTGTCGCTTACCACTTGCAGACGTCATTGTGGGTTTCCTCTTCGTGTCAAAGTTCCAAGGGGAAGCCATAGCTCATCATTTTGGGCTCGACAACAGCCGTGAGTAGCGATGTTACTCTTTGGGGGGTGTTCTCTGGTGCCATCCATTTCCAGTGTGTTGGCATCATCTAGCTCGCTTTGTTGATGTTTTTTTTTGACTGTTGTGTGGAGTGGATTCATTCGTTTTCTAGCCTTAAGCATGGCCTCGCAGTCATTATCCTTGATGCTTGCTATCCGCTAGTAGGATTGGTGCTCAACGTACCAGAGTAGGAGGGAAGATGACTGCTCTCTCCGGTGATAGCTTGGTGTACTGATGGTTTCCCAAGGCAATGCAATACAATTCCTCACTAGTAGTCTAGGTTGCCTCTTGTCAGGTGTGATGACTACTGTTTTCATGCTCAGCTTCAGGTTTGTGTCATTCTCGATCTGCTTGGTTGTCATTTTTCTTTTGACTCTCTTATCTGTGGACTTCCCCACCACGTTGTTCCGTTCGGTTGTTTGGCATTTACATAAAAAACTGGGTGAAAGCCTATTTTGAGTGAGTAGTTGTGATCACCCTTAGTGTCAGCGCCCCTGACGAGGGAACCCCACCAGCAGACGCGGCCCAGCCTGGACCGGTGCGGCCCAGCCGCGCCTGCAAGCCCAACAGCAGATACCTCGGCCCCGAATGGAAGACGGCCCAGCCCAGGATTACCACCACTACTTAAGCGCATCTCACTCACAAGCGAGGGCATCCAGTGGATCACCCGAATCCGGTGGCGGCGGCTAGCTGACCTAGTTCATCTCGCTAGAACATCTCATTCCACTGTAATTCGATCTGTATCAGCTACTACTTCAGAGAGTTGTAATAGATCGATCCCACCAGCCACTTCTATATCCGAACAACGGTCAGATCACTCACAGTCCCCAGTTTACTATTGCTTCACCTTTCACGCGTGCTAGTCAGCTGCTCATGGGATTGGGCCAGGCACACCCTTCGATTGTGTTTCCCGTGTTCGCTGGGGACAACCCACGCCTCTGGAAGGTCTTGTGCGAGCAGTACTTTGACATGTTTGGCATACACCAGTCGTTTTGGGTACCCATGGCCTCGCTCAATTTCTCAGGAGCAGCGTCGGTGTGGTTGCAAACTATTCAGAAAAAATTGTCACAGTTTGATTGGGAGTCTTTTACTGCCTTGCTTTGCACTCGTTTCGGTCGCGATCGGCACTAGTTGCTCATTCGCCAATTTTACACCATAAGACAGACATCTACTGTTACTGATTATATTGAGCAGTTCGAATCCATCATCAACAATTTAAGTTATTATTCAGATTCAATTCATCCTTATTATTTCCTCACCCGTTTTGTGGAAGGGTTACGGGCGGACATCCGGGCGGTGGTCTTGGTGCAACGACCACCCGACTTGGATACGGCATGCTCCCTCGCCTTGCTCCAGGAGGAGGTCATCCACGGGGCGTTCGGCGATGCACGACAAGCATCTTCGTCACGACCACCTGATATCCCGTCACGTGGCCCTACGCCGTTGCCGCTGCCTCCTCCACCGCATCGGCTGCCTACGCCAGCAACGGCCACCGATCGGCACGGCGTGGAAGGAGCCCGAGCAGACGGAGGGCGTCAGAGCGAACCACGCTCGGACCTCGTCAAGGTCAAAGCCCTCCGCGATTATCGGCGCGCGCGGGGGCTTTGTTTCAAGTGTGGTGAACGTTGGGGCCGTGAGCATGTCTGCCCCACGTCAGTACAATTGCACGTGGTTGAGGAACTCCCGGAGTTGTTCGGCATCAACATAGTCTGTGGTGAGGACGAATCAGGATCAGCTGAGACAACATCAGAAACAGTGTGTGCTATCTCACGCACCGCCCTGTCTGGGGGTGTGTCAGCCAAAGCATTTCAGCCTGTGCTTGACGTGGTCATGAAGTGTTGATGTTGGTGGATTCGGGCAGCTCAACGTCGTTTGTCAACCAAGAGCTTGCCAAGCAACTCACAGGAGTGCAACTATTAAGCTCAACTTGTCGGGTTAAGGTGGCTGTTGGAGGTGAACTCTTTTGCACTTCAGTGGTTCGTCAATGTGCGTGGTATTCGCATGGGCAGGAGTTTGTTACTGATATGAAGGTACTCACTTTAGGCACTTATGACGCAATTTTGGGAATGGATTGGCTTGAAGCTCACAGTCCCATGACAGTAGATTGGCGAGCCAAAACTCTGGAATTTCAGTCTGCTGATAGAGTCGTGGTTCTCAAAGGCCATGAGGCCTCATCATCCACTTGTTTGACCATCAACAATGTTCAATTGCAAGCACTCTGCAAACAGGGAGCGGTCTCACATATTGTTCAAATCTATTCAGTCCCCATGGGGGAGGAGCAGCAACAACCAGTACCAGAACCTATTCAGCAACTGTTGTCTGAATTTTCAGAGGTGTTTGGAGAACCACAAGGACTGCCACCTCATAGGGCTTGCGATCATCGTATTCTGTTGATTCCAGGGGCACAACTGGTTAACATCAGACCTTACCGTCACAAGCCGGATCACAAGGATGAAATTGAAAAGCAAGTAGAAGAACAACTCAAAGCCGGGATCATACAACCAAGCACAAGTGCCTTTTCTTCTCCGGTGATACTTGTGAAGAAGAAGGACGGTACATGGCGACTCTGTGTCGACTATATGCACCTCAATGCTTTGACCAATGTTGCCAAATACCCTGTACCTGTCATAGAAGAGCTGTTGGACGGGCTGTTTGGATCATGTTGGTTCACGAAGCTAGATCTACGGGCGGGGTACCATCAGATCCGATTGGCCGAAGGCGAGGAGTACAAGACTGCCTTCCAAACTCACTCTGGCCATTACGAATTCAAGGTTCTGTCGTTTGGTTTGGCTGGTGGACCTGGTACTTTTAATGGCGCTATGAACGGCACTTTGAAACCTGTTTCTCGCAAGGGAGTGCTTTGTTTCTTCGACGACATCTTGGTACACAGCAAGACTCTTCGTGAGCACGTGCAGAAACTCCGAGAAGTGCTTACGCTTCTGCGTCACGACAACTGGAAAGTGAAATTATCCAAATATGCATTCGGTCAGCAACAAATCTCTTACCTGGGTCATGTGATCAGCCCTGCTGGAGTGGCCATGGATCTAGTAAAGATCAAGGCGGTGTCCAACTGGGCAGTGCCCACAGATGTCAAGGCAATGCGGAGTTTCTTGGGTTTGGCCGGCTACTATCGCCGTTTTGTCAAGAATTTTGGGATCATTGCTCGGCCACTCTTTAACCTGCTCAAGAAAGGGGTGCCCTTCGTCTGGACACCCATCACGGAAACAACTTTCAGACTCTTGCAACAGCAACTTGTTTCAGCACCAGTCCTCACCTTGCCCAATTTCAATCAGCAGTTCACAGTTGAGACAGATGCCAGTGATTCAGGAATTGGGGCTGTTCTGCAGCAGCAAGGCCACCCAATCGCTTTCATCAGCAAGGCCCTTTCACCAAGGTACCGTGGGTTATCTGCTTATGAAAAGGAGTACTTGGCGATCTTAGTGGTAGTGGAACAATGGAGGCCATATCTTCAGCATGCTGAGTTCATTATCCTCACAGATCAGCGCAGTTTGGTACATTTGGAGGAGCAGAGGTTGACCACGCCCTGGCAACAGAAAGCTTTCATGAAATTGCTGGGTTTGCGCTACCAAATTCGGTACCGCAAAGGATCTGAAAACAGTGCCGCGGATGCATTTTCCCGGGCACGGCCTGTTGAAATCCTGACGGCAGTAACCTCGTGTCAGCCAGCATGGCTAGACGAACTTCTTGCCAGTTATAATTCAAATCCTCAAGCACTTTGTTTGTTGGAATAGTTAGCTCTTCGCAAGGATCCAAAAGAGCGCTTCTCTCTACAGCAAGGGATTATACAATTCAGAGATCGTATATGGTTGGGCGGATACACGGAGTTACAGCAGCGCATCATTCGAGCTTTTCATGATAGTGCACTTGGGGGTCATTCTGGATTCCCCGCAACTTATTCTCGCGTGCGACGCCTATTTGCATGGCCCAAGATGAAAGCGCATATCTCACAGTACATCAAATGCTGCACCACTTGTCAGCAAGCCAAACCAGATCGCTCGGCTTCACCGGGGCTCTTGCTACCTCTGCCAATTCCTTCTCAACCGTGGGAACTGATCTCGATGGACTTCATTGATGGTCTGCCGCAATCAGGCGCTTACAATTGCCTCTGGGTTATAGTGGACAAAAGAACAAGGTTTGCTCATTTCTTGCCCTTAGCGCATCCATACACTGCTGCCAAAGTAGCTCAACTTTACATGAGTCAGATATACAAGATCCATGGGTTTCCTCAAGCTATAGTCTCGGATCGTGACCTAGTGTTTACAACTCATTTTTGGCAAGAGCTTTTCAAGTATGCAGGGACAGAACTCCGCCTGAGCACAACCAAGCATCCTCAAACTGACAGACAAACGGAGAGGGTTAACCAATGTCTCGAGACCTTCCTTCGCTGTTTCATGCACGTGTGTCCGAAATGCTGGAGTTTTTGGAGACCTCTTGCCCAGTTCTGGTACAACACATCTTTGCATTCAACCATTGGTATGAGCCCCTTCAAGGCTATGTTTGGCCATGAACCACGTCAATGGGGGCTATCAGCTACTGATTCTTGCTCGGTACCATCGCTCCAAGCATGGCTGGAAGAGCGCTCCGTGATGCAGGAACTGATACAATAACATCTCAACCGAGCAAGAATGCATGAAGATGCAAGCTGATAAGCGAAGATCCGAGCGCACCTTTGAAGTGGGAGAGCAAGTTTTCCTGAAGCTCCATCCGTATGTTCAATCATCGGTTGCCCCCCGAGCAAATCACAAACTAGCTTTCAAGTACTATGGTCCATTTCCAATCATTCAGCGCATCAATGAAGTGGCTTACAAGATACAATTACCACCACAAGCAACTGTGCATCCAGTCTTCCATGTCTCGCAACTCCGCAAAGCACTTCTTCCTGGTATGCAAGTTCAGTCTGAGCTTCCTCTTTGTACTGATGATCTCGCTATTCCTGTCAATATTCTGCAAACTCGATGGCGCAAGAAACACGGGGCGATGTGTGAGTAAGTACAAGTGGAGTGGTCGCTGGGCGCTGGTCTCGTGCACACGTGGGAGGACAAGGAAGCGCTCCAGCACCGATTCCCGCAGGCAGAGGCTTGGGGTCAAGCCTCACGCAAAGAAGGGGGGATGTCAGCGCCCCTAACGAGGGAACCCCACCAGCAGACGCGGCCCAGCCTGGACTAGCGCGGCCCAGCCGCGCCCGCAAGCCCAACAGCAGATACCTCGGCCCTGAATGGAAGACGACCCAGCCCAGGATTACCACCACTACTTAAGCGCATCTCACTTACAAGCGAGGGCATCCAGTGGATCACCCGAACCCGGCGGCGGCGGCTACCTGACCTAGTTCATCTCGCTAGAACATCTCATTCCACTGTAATTCGATCTGTATCAGCTACTACTTCAGAGAGTTGTAATAGATCGATCCCACCAGCCACTTCTATATGCTGTACCTCACACTTAGACAGTCACTTAATACAAATACCCTTTGGATACCCAAAATAGTTGTGAAAGAGTAGCGCCTCCATACAACAATAGACTATTGTTTTCGTGTCGCATTGCGCTGCCACTTCAATATCGGTGTCATCACGTGTGATCTTACTGACTGGCCAGCCTCATATATAAGATATCGAGGCAACACACCATCATGAGAGTGCCTGCTTTTATGACAACCGACTCAAATTACAAATCTAAAACCTAACTTTCAAATTTTAGGTCAATGCGGATAAATTAAGTTCTCTAGATATTCAACTAGGTAAGAACAACATATATGGCAAGCAAGCTCCGTGCAAAGTATGTTAGGTAACAATCAAAATAGCAAGGCACACCACAAGTAAAGTATGGGAAAGGAATAACCACAAGTCAGTCAAGGACACGGATTTAACCTAAAGTTCACATTCTTTAGGGAGTGCTAATCTTCGTTGGAGTGGTGCTGAAGCCAAAGCTACGGAGCACCGTTGAGTTGCTCACTGTATTCTCCCATTGAGTCACCCCTAGCGGATGAATTTCAAATCACTCGGGGTTGGTCTTGAGGGCGCCACCTGTAGGGCCAAGAAGATAGGTCTAGAGGGGGGGATGAGTAGACACTTAACCAACCAGAGGTGCAGTCTATAGTTTTCTTGAAATTTAGGCAGATTTTGGCACTACTTAAGATACATCCAATACTTCCTACACATCCTTATCTAGAGATAGGGCAGCGGAAACAATACAACATGCAACTGTGCTGAAAGTAAAGGGGTAGTAGAAGGGAGACCAGCAAAACGCTGGGCTTTTCATTATGATAGGAAGGGAGCAATATCCAGAAATAAGAATAGAAGCTCTCCTTCCGGCTCCTCGGCGATTTGGGCTTCCTGGCCATTGGATCGGGTGGCTTGATCGGATCTGGGCCATCGGATCGACCCCTAGAACGACCTCGTCCGTCGGATCAAAAAAAGTTACTACTGGAATGAATAGTTACCGTCCATTCATGCCACCGCGCGTAATTACGCTGCCCCGCCGAGGGCATTTTAGTCATTTTGTGTACAGGGGTATAAAAAGTGGGTCGCTGCCACAAGATGACCTAAGCCGCCTCCTCCCTCCCGCACCCGCGCCTCCCCCGCGCCCAGCTCCTCCCACCTCACCTCCCTCTCCCTCGAAACCCTAACCCGCGTCCGCCTCCCAGCCCCGCCGCCGCCGTCGCCTCCTCTCCTCTTCCTCCCGCCCACGCCTCCCTGCCCCGCTCCCGTCCAGGGCCAGCCCCACACCACCGTCATCTCGCCTCTGCGTCCTCTTCCTTCCTCTCCTCCCCATGGGTCGACGGCGGCAAGGACGGCGCGCTGCGCCCGCCCCCTCCGCTGCACCAGAGCCCTCCCCGTCCCCGTCTGTGCCCTCGAGCTTGAGGACCCCCGGTCGCCCTCGGCCCCGGCGTCCTACCGGGTCCTGCTCGCCATCCTCGCCTGCGTCACCCTCGGCGCGCTCCTCTCCGCTCCCTCCACTTCGTTTCCTCCATGCTTCGATCTGGTACCTCCACTCCTCTCCATCTCTTCCCCTCTCACCCACCCCTCGCCGTGCGAGTGTGTGTGTGCAGCGCTCGGTTTGGTCGGTCACTGGTTCCTCCGAACAGTTGGTCCATTGGGCGCTGGGAGACCTTAGGGGTTAGGGACGGACCGGGTGATGTGAGGGATCGAGCAGTGGCAGTTGCGGCACTGCCGCAACCTTCGCAAATACCCCGACTCAAAGAGGCCCCCAACTTGGTGGTGTTGGTGTTGGTGCAAGCTACATGATTAACCAGTTTGTGTGAACTTCCTTTGGATCAAAGAGGCCCTAGGTTGTCGCACCTCTCACCGACACCATAGATTCATGTCCTGCTTCTCTTTTCTCTTGATGATATGTCCTCTCTTTATGATGATGATGTTTGTACAGTTTGTTTTATGGGAAAGAGGTTATTCTCGGTGATGATAAGATTTCCTTTGTGCATTGTATATCCTCGGTCATCAATAGACGCTGTGTCTTCTATCACAACTAGATGTTTCTCTTCTATCTCATGCTGATATATTGTTGGTTCACATGCTATATTGTTGGTTCTGACATCTGGAGTATATCATTGTAGGATGATTGTTGATGGGGTGACGAGACATGTGTGTGAACAACCTCATGTGATTGATGAAAGAGGGCAGGTGGCCGACCACCTTGATATCCATGCCAGTAAGGATTATATATGTTCGGTTTAGCATTTTGTTCATATGTATGCCATTTGATAATGACTGCAGTCTTTAGATTTGGATTCAGAGGTGCTGTAGTGTGTGCCCTATGTTGAATATTTTAAGTGTAGGAGTTTGCAGTCAAGCTGATTTATTCTCTCGAGAAGTGGGCCTTGGGAGTTGTTAATTGACTAAACGTGTATCTTCTGGGAGTTGTTTTATTTGATGGTCTGGTAAATAACTTGCTCCCAGCAATGGTTAGTTGTTTTTATATTTTGTTATGGCTACTAGATGGGTGATTGCGATTGAGACTGTATTCAACTATTGATTTTCTTGATGTGACTGAATTTGGTATGAGGTGTTTGTGTGTTTGGATGCTCTTCAACTTTTCTGGTTATACTAGATACTAATCTACAATTCTATATATGCCATGCTATTTGGCTATCCATTTTCTTGATCTACTTGGATTAGTACTACAGAGATGTCTGATGTACGTGTGTTTGTGTGTGTGTGTGGTTTTGCTATTAGGAGAATCAAGGAGGTTCTGTTAGGAGAATTTCCTTTTGTTTCCATGGTTAATTAATCCTGGGAAAGACGTTCCGTGGTCCTTTTGTTTCGTCATTATAATGAAGGAACCAACAGCAGCCTCCAGTAGGACCAGCCGGGACGAGGGCGGGGATGGAGAATGCTGCATCCATCTCGCGGATCTGGGCCATGGCACTTGTAGCGGTGCTTCCAAAACCGGGTCGTTGCCGAGTGCTTCTTTGACCTAGAAGATAAGACTAAAAATACAGTGTCTTCGTTTATATAGAATCTTAGGTGTTTCATGATAATTCACAAGATTCTCTTAATGAACATTCTGAGTATAGTCTCTTAAACAATCTGGTTGAAGAAAACTGGGAGAAAACATGTGTAGTTAAATCTGAACGCATATATTATTTCGAGGTAAATTTCTATGCATATACCGGCTCTTAAGGAGTATTACATGATTTTTATTTTCTCAATTGGATGGAAGTGTTGGTTCTTTCCAAGTCTTTGGAATTACAATTGTACAACACCATCTGGACTATCTTTCTATGGTGGTTTCACAATCCTTTGATGTTCAGTTTACTGCACGAGTCACTGAGGGATTGCTGTTAATTTGCCTCACGGTTCTGTTGCTAGGTACAATTCGTTTATTAGGTTTTGCATAATATTTCGTCAACATTTGCTAGGTACGAGAAAACATCACTCGCCACTCCTGGTCCATCTAATTGCTGGTGACATCACATTAGTTAGCACACATTTCTGATGTGCCTATAAATCTATACCATCCATGTACAAATGATTTATCTTTTATTGTCTTCCCTTGTTATTATTTTTGGTTCAAGAAGTAGCTCTTAAAATTCAGTTCAACTCTTTTCTCATATTCCATTTTGTAGAATACATTTTATTTAGAATTAATAGTGGGTACAATGTACAAGTGCTCCGCATCCATCCAGCAAGTACTGCCTTTGCATAGCTATGCAACCTTTAGGAACTATAGTTGGTGCCGCAGAGTCAACCAGGAGGTTCAGGACACATATATTATGCTATTAGTGATGAACGGAAATCAAGGAGAACTCCCGCGCACGCTCCTGAATTTACTTCTGTATGTTCGTCATCTCTGGTTCTTTCTTTCAGCCAAAATCTACACCCTTGATGAGATTTGAGTAGGGAGTGAATTAGAGTATGGTTTCTATGTCTGTCTGATTATAGATTGGTAAGTTTTTCTCATGAATTAAATCATGTTTTAGTAGGGCAAATGGAAAATGCTTTTGATTGATCCCCCTGGTATACTATTGAATGTTTCACATGACCCCGTTATCTGCAGATAAATATTCTAGCTGGAAAACAATATTAGAAATTGAAGAACTTCAAGTTGATGAGGTAATCTCAAGTGAATGGCTAGCACCTTTGATATTTATGAACTTACTTGTTCTTGTCTTCATATATTTTGATCTTTTTACTTCATCCTGCAAAAGCTTGTGTAAATTATCATCTTGCAACTATCTCCATAGTTAAGCATTGTTTACTGATCCATGTCTCTCTCCAGAAGATGTTTGCACCTTTGTTGGGTGGTGAGGCTGCCAAGCAGCCAAGTGGTGGGTTTTCTATTTACTACATCTGAGGCTAATCAAGTCGGTGCGACACCAGGTACTGCAGGTCCTTGTAGTGGCACAATAGGTACAAGTCGATTTCGTCACTACAAGTTACTTCTCTTCACATTAATTAGTATAAGTATCTGTATATGGTAGCCATATAGATCTGAACTATGTGAATCATTTCTTGCTTACATGTGTGGGTTTAGTTTTTCCTGTTGATTAGATGAGGGAATTCATGCTTTTGCTTTTGTTGACACACATCCAGTTTTGGTAGTTGTGAGAAACTTGATTTGTCTGAGATAGCAATTAGGGAGGGATAATTTACTTCTATATTGTATGGATCATGTTTAGTATTTTTCTTCTAAGAATATTTATTTTTTATCCTATTATATACCAAATTTGGCTTTAGGTAACTGCCTGAGGTAGTTTCCATTTCTCTTTATATGTGTGATTCTTGCTATAATAGCTCAATTTCTCTTTTCTTTTATAATTTCTTTAATTCTACATTTAGTTTCCCCTTCTTTCATTTAAATTGTGTTCTGATATTTTCTAGGCGCCCATGGGTTATAATGACTCAGACCAATGTTTTTCTTTACTACACTTTACGTTTGTAATTGCAACAAAGTAAGTCTTGTAGGCTCAGAGAGAAATCTTCTGGATTTTTAGACCACATATTTATTTTCTTTCTCAACAATATTCATGGTGTACCACGTAGTAATTCTGATTTTTCATTTGACTATTATACTCTGTACAAGATCTACAAGTTGCACACAATTCATGTTTTCTGTTTGGTCTTGCCAATTCTCCCATGTTTGTTCTAAAGAGCTTTTGATGTTGTATCTATACTCATGCTTAATCTAACAGGTGAAACTGTACAGCCTGATGCACCACAACCATCAGAGGAAATTGTTCACAACATCTACTTCTGGAGCGGTGAGTTCACAGTAGACGACGGTCCACTTAGAAGTTTCAACGACCCAGAGCATGCATCCTTTTAGAGGTAAAAAGAACTCTGATGTGTGCAACTGAGTGTATATGCACTACTGGTTGTTATGTCTGTGAATTGATATATATGCCTTTTCTATTTCTTTTACTTTTATAATGCTTTAACCTTTTGCCATTACATGCTGATGATTATGTGTGCAATATAGCGTAATAATGGTTCATCTTTATACTCATGAAGATCTGAGTTGGTAGCGGTCCATTCACCGCTCAAAAGTTATTATGAATCATCAAAAGTGTCAACCATTTTATGGAGGATGTACATATGCTTTATACGACTAATGTATGTTTCGAGATAATGTTTATTAATTTCTTACAAATTCGTGGATTATATGGCACAAGGATTTAAACAACTGACAATATATAGCAAAAAAATATATATCTGTACCAGCGCATTAGCATTTCGCTAATTGAAATAATGTCTAGCTGACCTCTTTCCCTGTTGTTAGACGTAACATTTTTTAGCTGGTATTTAAGAAACTAACTCATTTGCTTCCATGATGGTGTCTCACGGCTTCTCTTATTTTTGCAATGTCCCAGTTAAATACATACTCCCTCCATCCGAAAATAAGTGTCTCAACTTTAGTACAACTTTGTTCAACACTTATTTTGGGACGAAGGGAGTATAAGCCAGGGTTATGGATGTGTTAGTGGTTGGGAAAGTTTTTTTGCCATTAGGGACACATTTTTTCTGTCCAAGAACTTTTTTCGTAGCAAGTTATCATTATATTGCAGTAGCTTGCCGACTAAAATAAATATACATATCAAGGCATCCAAATTTCTTGATGAAATAGGGTAAGGGGAAAAACTAGGTAGCTTTGTCAGCTATATTTTGTTCGAACTCCTTTGTCTTATATTTACCTCTGTTGTTGCTTATCCCTGATTGGATCTGTTGGTCTTACTCGTCACACTTTCTGTTTGGCAATATTATAAAGTGTGTGGAACATGCATTTGTTCCTTTATTCCATCACACGTTGCTGTTGTTATATCTGCTTGTGCTGAATTGAATGCAAGTAATCTACTTATCTATATTTTGATTTTTCTGTTTCTCTAGAGCATCATGAAGTTTGAATGCCCAACTGAGCTTGTGCCGGCTGATGGGATGTCTAAGGTGAACGTAAATCTTGTCCGTAAAGAAGAAAAATGTCTTGTGAGTATCATGTAATTCTGTAGTGCTTCATATGTTTCTTAAATGGTCGCCGTCACAGTACTCATCGATACCCGAACACCGGAGCCAGTCAAGCGCCCTGCTCCATTTCAAGGAGGGGGAAGAATTCTCGCTGCACCATATGAAAACTCTGCTCTTGCGGATATCGCTCCTGCGGCTGCTGCTTCTAGCACTGCGACCACCACCGTGCGCAAGACTATCACAGTAGATGATTCTTTGCCGTCAACCTCCCTCCAGATAAGATTTGTAGACGGCAGCCATGTGGTTGCGCACTTCAACACAAGCCACACGATCAATGACTTGCGAGCTCATCGACACGACAAGGCCTGGAGAAACAAGCGACTACACGCTCCAGGTCGGGTTCCCCCCTAAGCCGCTCGACGATGCAACCAAGACCATCGAGGAAGCCGCCGTCGCCAACTTGGTGATCATCCAGATAGTCTAATCTCAACAGGCCTTTGACCCCATGTAATTGAATGCACCATCCATCCGTCCCAATCGTGCACATTTACTTGCCCTTTTGCCCGTCCCTGAGCTCTCTTGGATGCCCCTTAGGTATTAAGATTGTAAAAATCGGCGAGATCTGGGTACCCGTCTTATTCATCTACTATAGCATAAGTATACTTGGCTTGAACTTGTGCTTCCTGTCCGGTCTTCATGGCGTTTAGTGTACTTGCGGTCCTTTTGTTCGTGTCTAACGGCCTCTTTGGTACGGGCATGGGACAGGGAAGGTAGTTGCAACGGATGCCGATTATTCATGTTTAGTTGTTTTCATCGATGAATCTCCTGACGTCGATTGCAATTTATGAGCAACCGGGGTGGGTTATTAGCAGGCAGTGTCTCCAGCACTAAACCATATTTCCTACTAACTTATTATTACCTGCTTGATCAAAATGTTGGGACCGGCACCCTCGCGCCAAGGCGCGATTCCGTTCTAGTGTACATTGACCAAGGGTGGCCATAAGGAGTGAAGGGAAGAGGAAACTAAGAGAAAGTAGAAAAAAAGGAAAAAACACCCGACAGGCTAAACCTCTCAGCCTGGGTCCCCGAAAGGTGACAGCAGGCAGGTCGCACCCCCCGCATTCTCCACAGCTCCAAGTCTCCTCGAATCTCCTTAAGTGTGGTTTGTACCGCCGAGAATTTGTTACCGAAAATTCTGCTGTTTCTTTCAAGCCATATTCTCCAGGACACTAGGATCAGCATTGATTTGATTCCTTTCTTGTGTTCAGCCACCGTCCTGGAGACAATTGGAATCCACATTTCTTTTGAGCTTTCAGGGTTTTGCCAAGCAAGGGGATTGAGTGAACCGCATTGTAACATCCCAAATTCTCAATTTGGAATGTTATACATTAGATCATCATGCATATCATATTTTCTTGCATTTTGTTGATCCTAGAAATTTCACGCAACTCAAGGACCCTCGGAGAGAGTTGTAGATTTCGAAATTTTCGTATTTGAGTTCTCTCAAAACTATGAAAAGAGGATCATTGGATTTATTTATTTTATCTTCAAATATTTTTAAAATATCAAAAATAAGAGAGGGAATAATACGACTTTCCCAAAAATTTAGGAAAAATGAAGATTTAATAAATAAATCAAATTTTGGATTTTTCTCGGAGTTTATTTGCCTTAGGGAAAAATGCATGTTTTCAAAAATTGCATTTTAGGCCCGTGTTAAAGTTCATTTTGTTCGACTCATTTTTAGGAGTCGGGAAAGTTTATTTTTTATTTTGGAATTCGTTTAGATTTTTTTCTCTGTATTTTTTTCTGCACAAGAACCGAAAAAAAACCCTCGGCCTTGGGCCAAAGGCCCAAGCCGTAAGCTCACCGCCGGCCGAAGGCCAAGGCCATCGCCATGCAAGGCCAGCGCCAAGAGGGAGCCGCCGCTTCCTTTTCCAAATCCTAGTAGGACTTTTGTCCTACTTCGTTTATTTCGTGTTTGTTTCTAGATCTTTTCCTCTTTGTTTCCTAATCCTAGTCTATTTCTTGTCCCTACCCCAAGCAAAAACCCTCCCCTCCCCAATATAAATACCCAAGCACCCCCTCTAACACATCAAACCAACACCTCTCCTCTCCTCTCCTCCGCAGCAGCAGCAGCGCCGCCGCCCTACACCGCCGCCGCCCCTCACCAAGATCGCCCCACCGCCTTCTCTAACGCCGCCGCCAAGTGCCGCCGCCACCTAACGCTGCCGCCGGAGCCCTCGCTTCTTGAGGTACTAGCCCAGCGCGTCACCTTTTCTTTTCCTCGGTTCGGTTTTTCAGAATCGTTCCGGTTTCCGTTCAGTTTTCTAGATCGGTTTTCGTTTGGTTTTCTTTCCAAACCCTAGATCGGTTTTTCTCGCGGTTTTCTTTCCGGTTTTGTTTAGCAAGCATTCACCGGACCGTTCGTCCTAACGAACGTGATCACCGGTTTGCTTCGGTTAATGAACGTCCGTTCGTTCAACCGTCGTCGTTTTCTTTCTCATCGGATTTATTCCGCAATTTTTCTGATAGCGATTTTAGATCCGATTTTCTTTCTAGTCTATCTTCTCGCTCGTTTATCGGAATCAGGTGATTCAAGCGCCTGGAGTTTCGTCTCAAAACCGCCGTTCCGACTAATCAACTTAAACAAAGTTTTGCTACTGTAAAATTTGACTTAGTTTCAACTTGCTAGAACCGAGTTGTTTTCTTTCGTCGTTTGACTTTCGTTGCTTTATTAGATTCGATTCTTTTTGCAACCAGGGTTCTTAAGTTGAACTTTCTGGTTAGATCTTTTATTTGAGATTTACCCGTGCATTAGATGAGTACTTATTGTATGATTGTTGTTTGTCTACGATTGATCACCCGGATTGCGCCGCTTGTTACTTCGAATCTCTAGGTTTCGCGGATCATCAGCAAGGCAAGTAACACTTGATCATACTTTACTACCACCCAGTTTTTATGCATTAGATCAATCCTCAAACACTTGCATGATTAGGATCTAATTAAATTGTGGGATGGGAAGTAGATTGAGGTAGTGTTACCTGTTTTACTTATGAAACCTTTGGGAGTTACTTCTGCGTTTGCTTATTATGCCATGCTATGCTAGTAGACGTGGATTGGGTGAGTGATATCCATGACAGATGTGAGATTGTTAAATTAATGGTTTATCTAAGGTGGCAACTTAAATACACATCTGGGTGGATTGAGGCACCTGTTTTCTAGCAGGACTTGCTGTATTTCTTCGGACCGCCACCCGTGCTCAAAGGGATCATAAGATAATTCATACTAGTAACTTACGTGTGCAGCCACAAGCCATTATGGGCTCGCATAGTTGACTAAGTCGTGCGAACTCTTATAGTGGTGGACTAGCAGATGTAGGGGATGTAGGTGTACCGGTCCACCCATCGTAAGGTGCTAGCGCTTCGAAAGACTATGTCTCGGTCATCCGTTTCTTAAACACCATGTAGTCACGAGAAACCAAGCGGAGGCGATCGAGTCTTGTGGGGAAAAGTGCATAAACCTCTGCAGAGTGTATAAACTAATCATGATTAGCCGTGTCCCCGATTATGGACATCTTGAGTATCTAGTACTTGAATATCATGTGAATCTCAACATGTTACTCTAATTAATTTTGTTGGGTTTTAATGAGTACTTTTAATTGGGATTGAGGATGTTGTCAACCATTCTCAATGTTTAACAACCACCATGATAGTTAAACAAATTTATTCCTTTGCATGAGGGAAAACTGGCTTTATGCAAAACTATAATCGAGAGCTTTTCCACCAGCCACATATGCATGTAGTACAGGCTTATCATTCATTATTCTCTATGTGTTACATTGCAAAGATATTCCATGTCTGACCCGTTTTGGCTGCAACTTTCATGTTGCAGACTTTTAGGACGACAGTAAGGTGCTTTAGGTCGTGGTTCTATACTCGATGATGCCGCTGGAGTTGATGGACTCACTTATCTTCCAAGTCTTCCGCTATTATCGTTATTAGATGGCCTTAAGCCATGATTATTGTAATAAGTCCTCTTCTGGACAAACGATGTAATAAGTGTGTGATTGCTACTCTGTTATAAATCCTTGAAATCTTGTGTGGTGTCGACATTCGATCCAGGATGACACCGGAGCACAGAGACTTGATCCATTCGGGTCGGGTCGCTACAGAGATGGTATCAGAGCACACGCTGACTGTAGGACACGACCACTAAGTTAAAGCCATAGATCACTACTCTCTTCTCATTTTCTAACTCCTCATCTTTTCTACTCTTTTAGGATGAAGGACGCGAAGATCAAGTACGCCCAACCAGATGAAGGCACACCTTTTGGATTTCACTTGAAGGAAGTCACCAAGTACCTGAACATTGGATTACCAAGCTTCACCGGGACTTTCAACGCCACTCTGCCTGAAGAGGAGCGCTGGAAGATTCAAGCTCATGTTCCGGGAAGGACGTTCGCGCCAATCACCAAGCCTATAGATAGTGTTTTCAGTGCACCAACCTGGAGTCTGGGAAAGAGCATGGCAGCTCATATCACCATGGGACGCATTGGAGAAGTTTATCAAGAAGACCTCAAGGACACTATCTACCAGATTTGCGGACGCCGGAATGAGCAATGGGAGATAGTCAGCACCAAGAAGGACAGATCCATTGCAGCTTTCATCCAGGAGTTAAACCAGCACATTCGACGCCAGGAGAACCAGATGTGCAATGATATGATAGAGTTGAAGAATGCAAAGGGAAGGATCATCGAACTTGAAGGAGAACTAAAGTCTACACGTAAGGACTACATGGACGAGATCGTAGCTGTAGCAAGACACAATAACAATCTTAAGTATGAGATTGAAGAACTCAAGAAGAAATTAGCGCTCAAGAATGAAGACAAGTACGTCGGCTGTCCGAGCAACTACATCATCATCGACGACACCGATTCGGATCCAAGTGAACCCGACTTTGAAGACGAAGCTGGAGCAGACATCATGGAGTCTTCCACCGGTTCAAATTAGTAGATGACCCCCACATATTAGTAGTATTACCTCCATGTAAACATTATAGTACAACCACCTTTGCGATAGTTAGATCGTTGTAAGCCCTTTATTTGAATTGAATGAAGTGATTTTGTGTGCTTTTGCTCATATACATTTGGGTAGTGTTTTCTCCTTAGACCTCACTCTATTCTTAATTCCTCTTCTTTTCTAAACCCTTCAGATGCCTCCGAGACGCGAACCCGGGTTTGTTTTCCCGCCAGAGATCACCCAGTTGATCCAGCAGCAGAACACTTTGATCCAAACATTGGTACAGAACCAAGGCAACAACAACAACAACAACCCACCACCATCACCACCTGCGGATCACTTGACTCGTTTCCTTAGGCTGAATCCGCCGGTGTATTCTAGTAGCACCGAGCCGATTGTAGCAGATGATTGGCTCCGTAAGATAGGGGGGGAGTTGACCACTGCAGGATGTACAGATAGAGAGAAGGTGAAGTTTGCTGCACACCAACTTGAAGGACCCGCAGCAGCATGGTGGGAAATTTTACAGCCACTTACCTCAGAGACACCTTTGTCACATGGGATCGGGCCAACAAGCTTTCCGCCTTGCCCATGTCTCGGCAGGAGCTATGGCCATGAAGAAGCGTGAGTTTCGCAATTTACGCCAAGGAGGAAGGACTGTTGGCCAATATGTGGATGATTTTAGTAAGTTAGCACGTTATGCCCGGATAGCGTTACTACGGATGCAGCTAAGGGGAGAAGTTTCTGGAAGGACTGAATGATGAGTTAAGCATGCAGTTGATGGTAGCAAGTTTCAACAACTACCAGGAGTTGGTAGACCGTGCCCTCATGATTGAAGGAAAGCAGCAGCAAATTGAGAACCGCAAGAGGAAGTATGGGCGGGGAAGTATAACTCGGAGACCAGCGAAGCCTCGTTATACCCCTAAACAGGAGTTCGGTTTCAGCATACCCATGGAGGAGGTAGTTCGCACAACCATAATGGCCACAAAAATGGTAACGGAATGGAGGAAGCAACGCCAAAACCGGACCACACCATCAACCCCAACCAAGAAAGACTGAGCCATGTCACTGTTACAAGTGTTCCAAGACCGGACATTATGCAAATGAATGTCCCGAAGGCCAAGGAGGAAATGGAAGCTCTGGAAAGAAGCCAAACCCTTTCAACAGAGGACAGGTGAACCACATTGATGTGGAGGAGGTTGAAGATCAGCCCGATGCAGTAATCGGTAAGTTTTTGGTTAAGTCTTTTACTGCACTAGTTCTTTTCGATACCGGTGCAACGCATTCATACATATCAAGGGGATTTGTAGAAAAGTATAGCCTGCCTACTCAGATTCTTAAAACCCCTATGCTAGTAAGCTCACCAGGAGCGGAGTATATGGCCAGACAAGGATGTTTTCAAGTGCCATTAAGTATAGGAAGGCATGTGTTCCCGATGGATTTGATCATTTTGGAATCCCAAGGATTTGATGTGATTCTAGGTATGGATTGGCTGTCGATGTATGGAGGAAACATCGATTGCGCAAGTAAGACGATTTTGCTCACGACACCAGAGGGAAGAAGGATTAGGTATGTATCGCGACATGGACCAAATAGGAATCAAGTAAATTCCTTATCCAGGAGTGGTGCAGGAAGAGGTGCCAGTGGTGAAGGATTACCCTGATGTATTTCACGAGGAATTGCGGGAATGCCACCGGATAGAGACATTGAGTTTTGATTGAGCTGTTGCGTGAACATGCCCGATATCGAGCGACCATACAGGATGCCCGCAGGATTTGGCGGAAATCAAGAAGCAGATTAAGGAGCTATTGGATAAAGGTTTTATACGCCCAAGTTCTTCGCCTTTGGGGATCACCCGTACTTTTAGTAGAGAAGAAAGACGGATCGTTAAGGATGGTTGTTGACTATCGTGGGTTAAATGAAGTAACAATCAAGAACAAGTACCCACTACCTATGATAAATGATCTGTTTGATCGTTTGCAAGGAGCTAAAGTGTTTTCCAAGATCGATTTGCGATCAGGGTACCATCGATTGAAGATTCGGGAGCAGGACATACCTAAGACAACATTTACCGGGAGATATGGATCTGTATGAATATACCGTTATGTCATTTGGACTGACTAACGCGCTAGCCTATTTCATGAACCCGATGAACAAAGTGTTTATGGAGTTTTTGGATAAGTTAAATCGTGGTGTTCATAGATGATATTTTGGTTTTCTCAAAGAATGAAGAAGAACATAAGGAACATTTGCGATTGGTTTTGAGAAGCTAAGAGAACATCGAGTTATATGCCAAGTTCAGCAAATGTGAGTTTTGGCTAAAGGAAGTTGGATTTCTTGGACATGTTATATCCGGAGAAGGGATAGCAGTTGACCCCACAAAGGTTGAGACCGTAACCAAATGGGAAGCACCAACGACAGTTGAGAGATCCGAGTTTCCTTGGACTCGCAGGATACTACCAAGATTCATTGAGAATTTCTCAAGGATTGCAAAACCTATGACGGAATTGCTGAAAAAGGATACCAAGTTCATATGGGTGAGGATTGTGAGGCAAGTTTTCAGGAGTTGAAGAAAAGATTGGCTACCTCACCAGTGTTAATTTTGCCAGATCAGACCAAGGATTATGAGGTGTATTGCGACGCTTCACGTCGAGGACTTGGAGCAGTGCTTATGTAGGAAGGAAGAGTTGTTTCAGTATGCTTCACGACAACCTGAAACCTCATGAATTAAATTATGCCACACATGATTTGGAGTTAGCAGCCGTAGTGCATGCATTGAAGACATGGAGACATTTCCTCATTGGAAATCATTGTGAGGTGTACACGGATCACAAGAGTTTGAAGTACATCTTCACGCAGAAGGAATTAAATCTCAGACAAAGGAGATGGTTGGAGCTTATTAAGGATTATGATATGAGATTGCATTATCACCCCGGGAAGGCTAACGTTGTAGCAGACGCATTGAGCCGTAAGAGCCACGTCAATACACTAATGATGGGAGGAATACCCAAGGAGTTAGCCGAAGACCTTCGAGAGCTATGTTTGGAAATAGTTCCGAGAGGCTACGTAGCAGCATTGGAGATTCAGTCTACCTTGATGGATAAAATCAGGGAAGCTCAAAAAAAGGACAAAGATATTGCAGATATAAAGAAGAAAATGAGCGAAGGAAAAGCAAAGGGATTTCGTGAGGATGAGCACGATACCCTATGGTTTGAGGACCGTGTGTATGTGCCAAATGACCCGGAGATCAGGAAGTTGATTCTGCAAGAGGCACATGATTCACCCTATTCGATTCACCCAGGAAATACCAAGATGTATTTGGATTTGAAGGAAATGTTCTGGTGGACCGGAATGAAGAAGGATATCGCGGAGTATGTAGCAGTTTGCGATGTATGTCAGAGAGTGAAGGCAGAACATCGAAGCCAGCAGGATTGTTGCAGCCATTGCCAATACCCGAATGGAAGTGGGATAAACTAGGCATGGATTTCATCACGGGTTTGCCAAAGACTCGTTCAGGCTATGATTCGATTTGGGTTATAGTCGACCGCTTGACGAAGGTAGCGCATTTCATTCCAGTCAAGACTACCTATAGCAGCGCTAAGTTGGCAAAGATATACATGACCAATTGTGTGTTTGCACGGAGTTCCGAGGAGTATCGTATCGATAGAGGAAATCAATTTACCTCAAAGTTTTGGAATCAGTTGCATGAAACGTTAGGAACCAGGCTAGAATTCAAGACAACTTTTCACCCACGCAGATGGATGGACCGAGAGAGTCAATCAGATTTTGGAGGATATCTTTGAGAGCTTGTGCACTAGACTATGGATCTAGTTGGGACGATAACTTGTCAGATGCTGAATTTTCTTATAACAACAGTTACCAAACCAGCTTGAAGATGGCACCTTCGAGGCTCATGACGGAAGGAGGTGTAGGACACCGTTATCATGGGACGGTTGGAGACCGTCGATTGTTTGGACCAGATTTGATTAAGGAATCTGACAGAAGGTTAAGTTGATTCGCGATAGGCTCAAGGTAGCCCAGTCCAGCATGTAAAAGCTATGCGGATTCAAACGCAAGGCGATAGAATATGAAGTTGGAGACAGAGTTTATCTTAGAGTATCCCCACTTTGAGGAGTTAAGCGATTTGGAGTTAAAGGAAAATTAGCACCACGTTTCGTTGGACCGTATAGGATCTTGCAACGCATGGGAGAAGTTGCTTATAAGCTGGAATTACCAGAAGGACTGTCAGGAGTTCATGACGTGTTCCATGTTTCTCAGCTGAAGAAATGTCACGCCGAGATGGCGGAAGTACCACTAAGAGATACAGTGCCACTTGAAGCAATTCAGTTGAAGGATGATTTAACATATGAGGAGAAACCAGTCAGGATTCTCGAATATGCCAGCAGAGTTACTCGCAACAAGGTTATCAAGTTTTGCAAGGTCCAAATTGGAGCCACCACACCGAGGATGAAGCCACCAGGAAAGCGAAGAAGATTTGCTCAAAGACCACCTCACCTATTTTCTAGTTAACCTGAATCTCGAGGGCTAGATTCATCTTAAGGGGTAGGTTTGTAACATCCCATATTTTCAATTTGGAATGTTATACATTAGATCATCATGCATATCATATTTTCTTGCATTTTGTTGATCCTAGGAATTTCACGCAACTCAAGGACCCTCGGAGAGAGTTGCAGATTTCAAATTTTCGATTTGAGTTCTCTCAAAACTATGAAAAGAGGATCATTGGATTTATTTATTTTATCTTCAAATATTTTTCAAATATCAAAAATAAGAGAGGGAATAATATGACTTTCCCAAAATTTAGGAAAAATGAAGATTTAATAAATAAATCAAATTTTGGATTTTCTCAAGTTTATTTGCCTTAGGGAAAATGCGTGTTTTCAAAAATTGCATTTTAGGCCCGTGTTAAAGTTCATTTTGTTAGACTCATTTTAAGGAGTCGGGAAAGTTTATTTTTTTATTTTGGAATTCGTTTAGATTTTTTCTCTGTATTTTTCTGCTTGAACCGAAAAAAAAAAACCCTCGGCGCCTTGGGCCAAAGGCCCAAGCCGCTAAGCCACCGACCGCCGAAGGCCAAGGCCATCGCCGCCAAGGCCAGTGCCGAGGGAGGGAGCCGCCGCTTCCTTTTCCAAATCCTAGTAGGACTTTTGTCCTACTTCCGTTTATTCATGTTTGTTTCTAGATCTTTTCCTCTTTGTTTCCTAATCCTAGTCTATTTCTTGTCCCCTACCCCAAGCAAAACCCTCCCTCCCCAATATAAATACCCAAGCACCCCCTCTAACACATCAAACCAACACCTCTCCTCTCCTCTCCTCCACAGCAGCAGCCGCCGCCCTACACACCGCCGCCCTCACCTGCCGCCGCCCCCCCCCTTTCAACGCCGCCACCAAGTGCCGCTTGCCGCCGCCAAGTGCCGCCGCCGCCACCTAACGCCGCCGCCGAGCCCTCGCTTCTTGAGGTACTAGCCCCGCACGCGTCACCTTTTCTTTTCCTCGGTTCGGTTTTTCAGAATCGTTCCGTTTCCGTTCGGTTTCTAGATCGGTTTTTCGTTTTGGTTTTCTTTCCAAACCCTAGATCGGTTTTTCTCGCCGTTTTTATTTCCGGTTTTGTTTAGCAAGCATTCGCGGACCGTTCGTCCTAACGAACGTGATCACCGGTTTGCTTGGTTAATGAACGTCCGCTCGTTCAACCGTTCGTCATTTTCTTTCTCATCGGATTTATTCCGCTATTTTTCTGATAGCGATTTCAGATCCGATTCTCTTTCTAGTCTATCTTCTCGCTCGTTTATCGGAATCAGGTGATTCAAGCGCCTGGAGTTTCATCTCGAAACCGCCGTTCCGACTAATCAACTTAAACAAAGTTTTGCTACTGTAAAATTTGACTTAGTTTCAACTTGCTAGAACCGAGTTGTTTTCTTTCGTCGTTTGACTTTCGTTGCTTTATTAGATTCGATTCTTTTTGCAACCAGGGTTCTTAAGTTTAACTTTTTGGTTAGATCTTTTATTCGAGATTTACCCGTGCATTAGATGAGTACTTATTGTATGCTTGTTGTTTGTCTGCGATAGATCACCCGGAGTGCGCCGCTTGTTACTTCGAATCTCTAGGTTTCGCGGATCATCAGCAAGGCAAGTAACACTTGATCATACTTTACTACCATCCAGTTTTTATGCATTAGATCAATCCTCAAACACTTGCATGATTAGGATCTAATTAAATTGTGGGATGGTAAGTAGATTGAGGTAGTACCTATTACCTGTTTTACTTATGAAACCTTTGGGAGTTACTTCTACGTTTGCTTATTATGCCATGCTATGCTAGTAGACGTGGATTGGGTGAGTGATATCCATGACAGATGTGAGATTGTTAAATTAATGGTTTATCTAAGGTGGCAACTTAAATACACATCTGGGTGGATTGAGGCACCTGTTTTCTAGCGTGACTTGCCTGTATTTCTTGGACCGCCACCTGGGCTCAAAGGGATCATAAGATAATTCATACTAGTAACTTATGTGTGCAGCCACAAGCCATTATGGGCTCTGGCATAGTTGACTAAGTCGTGCGAACTCTTATAGTGGTGGACTAGCAGATGTAGGGGATGTAGGTGTACCGGCCCACCCATCGTAAGGTGCTAGCGCTTACAAAGACTATGTCTCGGTCATCCATTTCTTAAACACCATGTACGAGAAACCAAGCGGAGGCGATCGAGTCTTGTGGGGAAAAGTGCTAAACCTTTGCAGAGTGTATAAACTAATCATGATTAGCCGTGTCCCGGTTATGGACATCTCGAGTATCTAGTACTTGAATATCATGTGAATCTCAACATGTTACTCTAATTAATTTTGTTGGGTTTTAATGAGTACTTTTAATTGGGATTGAGGATGTGTCAACCATACTCAATGTTTAACAACCACCATGATAGTTAAACAAATTTATTCCTTTGCAGAGGGAAAAACCGGCTTTATGCAAAACTGTAATCGTAGAGCTTTTCCACCAGCCACATATGCATGTAGTACAGGCTTATCATTCATTATTCTCTATGTGTTACATTGCCAGCATATTCCATGTGCTGACCCGTTTTGGGCTGCAACTTTCATGTTGCAGACTTTTAGGACGACGAGTAAGGTGCTTTAGGTCGTGGTTCTATACTCAGTGATGCCGCTGGAGTTGATGGACTCACTTATCTTCCAAGTCTTCCGCTATTATCGTTATTAGATGGCCTTAAGCCATGATTATTGTAATAAGTCCTCTTCTGGACAAACGATGTAATAAGTGTGTGATAGCTACTCTGTTATAAATCCTTCGAAGTACTGTGTGGTGTCAGCATTACAGATCCAGGGATGACACCGGAGCACAGAGACTTGATCCATTCGGGTCGGGTCGCTACACGCATCCTGTCCAGGCCGCAGTCTCTTGCCAGATCCTCCGCGCATGCGGGCACTCCCAAAGGATGTGCATCGAGGTCTCCAAATTTCGCAGGCAAAGTGGGCAGAAATAGTTGTTTGGTCACCCCCATCGCCGAAGCCGATCAGCGCACCAGAGCCTATCTAGCATGAGCAGCCAGATGAAAAACTTACAGCGAGGTGGAGCCCAAGCCCGCCAGAACATGCTTTTGAATGGAGAATCCACTCTGCCAGCAAACTGAATTTTGTAAGCAGCCGCAACTGAGTATGCTCCTGATGATGTTGTTTTCCAAGTTATTGAGTCCGCAGCACCAACAGTGAGGCTTGCCTCAGCATTTCGAACCAGTCTCCATATTTGGCGGAACTGGTGGAGGAAATCATCAGTGAACAGTGGTCTTCTAATGTCTTGAATCCATCGGTGACCATGCAGTGCATCTCTGACAGATCGGCCTTTTGCTCTTGTTCGTTTATACAGCGCCGGAGCAAGCTCACGCAAAGGCAGTGGCCCCAACCATGTAGATTCCCAGAACAAAGCATTTGCACCATCACCAATCGTGATCGACGTCGCCGCAGCGAAGAGGGCTCGGTCGTGCTCATCACATCGTAGATCCAAGCCTACCGAAGCCCTATGTGGCTCTGTCCAGGACAGCCACAACCATCGAAGGCAGAGCGCTCTGGCGAATTTTTGGAGATCATGGATCCCGAGCCCACCCAGCTCCACCGGGGAGCAGACTTGGCGCCAGTTGACCTTGCTCTTGCCTCCAGAGAGATTTTCTTCTTGGAGAACTGCTCTAGCAAGCTCGCCGTCCTTCCTACTATCCTTCCTGTATCTTCTCCATCTTCCCGCCTGTCCTTTCTGTCCATGCCCAACTGTAGAAGCTAAAGTAAAGGGGTAGAGATGTGAAGATCAAACACAATGAAGACACAATGATTTTTGACGTGGTTCCGATAGATGGTGTTATCGTACATCCATGCTGATGGAGACTTCAACCCACAGAGAGTTATTGAATGACTATTGATATGGCGACTAAGACATCTTATTTTGTTTTGTTCTGCAGGATGGTCTGGTTCTTCCAACACTCTGAACTGATGGTGATGGATGCAAGCATGTACTGCATGAGGTGATGGTCCAACCAATGCCTTTTCAACTACTTGTAGATATCGTCTAAAGAGTATGGCTATTGCGGTTTTTAAAGCCTGGTATTGCTGTACATGTCCTTTACCGAATGAATGAGTACGTTTTAATCGCCACATGACACATGTGATAAACAATCAAAACTTGATGAACACATGTCCTTTACTGAAGGAATGTGAACTGAAACATACCCTTAGAAAAGCAAAGAAGAAAAATATCTACGGCATACAGAGCGATGCCACCAGCGACAACATTATACACATACAGTAATATCTTACAGCACACACCACCAACATGTCTGAAAATACTTGTCTGAGTGCTGGCACGTGATACGTCTCCAACGTATCTATAATTTTTGATTGCTCCATGCTACTTTATCTATTGTTTTGGACTATAATGGGCTTTATTTTCCACTTTTATATTATTTTTGGGACTAACCTATTAACCGGAGGCCCAGACTGAATTGCTGTTTTTTGCCTTTTTCAAGATTTCAAGAAACAGAATATCAAACGGAGTCCAAACGGAATGAAACCTTCGAAACGTGATTTTCTCACGAGCGTGATCCAGAGACTTGGACCCCACGCCAAGGAACCAGAGAGGCGGTCACGAGGGTGGGGCGCGCCTCCCTAGGGCGCCCCCGACTCGTGGCCCCCTGTTTCTCTTGACGTACTCCTTCCTCCTATATATACCCACGCACCCCCAAAGCGATCGTAACAGAGCCAAAACCTAATTCCACCGCCGCAACTTCCTGTATCCACGAGATCCCATCTTGGGGCCTGTTCCGGAGCTCCGTCGGAGGGGGCATCCACCACAGAGGGCTTCTACATCAACACCATAGCCTCTCCGATGAAGTGTGAGTAGTTTACTTCAGACCTTCGGGTCCATAGCTAGTAGCTAGATGGCTTCTTCTCTCTTTTTCGATCTCAATACAATGTTCTCCCCCTCTCTCGTGGAGATTTATTCGATGTAATCTTATTTTTGCGGTGTGTTTGTTGAGACCGATGAATTGTGGGTTTATGATCCAACTTATCTATGAATAATATTTGAATCTTCTCTGAATTCTTTTATGTATGATTGAGTTATCTTTGCAAGTCTCTTCGAATTATCCGTTTGGTTTGGCCAACTAGATTGGTAGTTCTTGCAATGGGAGATGTGCATGGCTTTGGATTCAATCTTGCGGTGTCCTTACCCAAAGGATGTAAAGGGTTGCAAGGCACGATTGTATTGTTGCCATCGAGGATAACAAGATGGGGTATTTATCATATTGCATGAATTTATTCCTCTACATCATGTCATCTTGCTTACAGGCGTTACTCTGCTTTTTAACTTAATACTCTAGATGCATCTTTGGATAGCGGCCGATGAGTGGAGTAATAGTAGTAGATGCATAATCGTTCGATCTACTTGTCTCGGACGTGATGCCTATATACATGATCATACCTAGATATACTCATAACTATGCTCAATTCATCAATTGCTCAACAGTAATTTGTTCACCCACCGTAGAATACTTATGCTCTTGAGAGAAGCCACTAGTTAAACCTATGGCCCCCGGGTCTATTCTCATCATATCAATCTCCATCACTTTTATACTTGCTTTGTTTTTACTTTTCCTTTACTTTTCACTTTGCATCTTTATACCAAAATACCAAAATATTATCTCTATCAGATCTCACTCTCGTAAGTGACCGTGAAGGATTGACAACCCCTAATCGCGTTGGTTGCGAGTAGCTATCGTTTTTTGTGCAGTACGAGGGACTTGTGCGTGGCCTCCTCACCGGATTGATACCTTGGTTCTCAAAACCGAGGGAAATACTTAAGCTACTGTGCTGCACCATCCTCTCCTCTTCGGGGAAAACCAACGCAAGCTCAAGACGTAGCAGCACGTACGAGCGCATCCACTGGTCACACCTCACGTGGTGGCAATGGGCGCGGCGTCCGCCTTCATGGCCTCGAAGCGCAGCTCCTTGGCCTCTAATTTGTGGCGCATGTACAGGTTCATGTAGTCCTCGAACACGAACCTCGGGTACACGGCGCTCCGGGCACGCTCTGCCTCCTCCGCAGGCCCCTCGACGAGCGCCGGGGCCGGAAAGATGAGGCGACGGCGCCGGGGTTGTAGAATGAGGTGATGGACATGCGGTTGCCGTCGGGGCGGGTGAGCACGCGGTGCATCACGCTCTTGTCACTACTGGACTCGCGGCCTATGACTACGGCCCAGGGCCGTCGACATAGGTCCTCTGCCGTCGGCATAGATCTATGCCTACGGCTACCGTCGGCATAGCCCCGTCGGCGTAGATCACGTCAGCATAGTCTTGTCAGACCGTCGGCGTAGTATAGCCGTCGGCATAGGGGCCTATGCCGACGGCTGGGCGTCAGCCGTCGGCATAGTTTAGCCGTCGGCAGTGTTTTTCGCCTGACGGCAACGGACGACGCCGTCAAAAGCGATGACGATTCACGGGAAGCCACCTGGCAGAGGTATGCCGACGGCCGAGCCGTCGGTATACCTCTGCCACGTGGCATTTCATGGTGCCTCCTGGTGGCAGGGCTATGCCGTAGGCCTAGATGGAATCTATGTCGACGGCTTTGCCGTAGGCATAGCCGTGCCACGTGTCGTCCCCCGGTGCCTCCTGGCGACAGGGCTATGCCTACGGCAAAGCCGTCGGCATAGATTCCCCCTGGGAAGTCCCGGGCTCATCTATGTCGACGGCTTTGCCGTAGGCATAGATTTTTTCCCTGTTTTGTCTTTTTCAATTCATTTTACAGCATTTCAAAGTAGAATAATGTGGGATTATGCAGAAATATGGCAGTTCATCATCTAAACATACTCAAGTTCATCATCATCATTTAAACATAGTCAAGTTCATCATCTAAAGATCATCACCGGCGAAAGTTCATGAACATAAAAGTAGTGCAAGACATGGAACATCATAAAAGTAGGAACATGAAAGGTATGGCACGACGGCCACATGCACAGGTATCATCATCGTCATCAAGCAAGACCACCACCGCCAAGACCACCTCCACCAAAACCACCACCGCTAAAAACCACCACGACCAAGACCACCTCCGCCAAAACCACCACCTCCAAGACCACCTCCACCAAAACCGCCACCGCGAGCACCATCACTCTGCCAGATCGGAGTGACTGGGGTCGACGGAGCAGGAGTCGAGCCACCGGTCCCCTACATGTTTGAGAGAAGATTCTAACGGCAAATATGATATGATAGTGTTGAATGAACGAGAACTAGTTTGTCAGTAGTTAGGCAAATGTACTAACCGGACTATCACTGCCTAGTGCCACCCATTCATCGAACGTGGGCAGGTGTGGGGGTTCTCCCGCAGGTGGTGGTGGTGGTCCTATTTGTGGTGGATCCGTGCGGTTACTCCAAGACGCCAACATAGTCTGGATGTTAGTTAAACAAGCAAACTAGAAGGTCAGAAGGAATGAAAGTGCAAAAGTTTAGCTTGGTTTTAAGAGGGCAAAACTAACCGTCATCATCTGACAGTTATAATCATCGTTTTCCTTCACTCGTTGCAAGTACTCTCACACCTCGAGATTCCTATGCTCGACAAAGGCCTTATATGCCTACATAATTTAGGTTGTTTCTAAGTGAGCAATGCTGAAAATAAACTGAGAATGCTAGAGAGAAAAAGATAAAGGGGAAGTACTTACAACATGCTGGCGGGCTAAGGGAGTCTGTGAACGCCCCGTACTCTCTTACTGGCTCGGGTTGGTAGCCCGGAGCCGTGTGTACGAGATCAAAGGAGTGATCAAGCCATCGAAACACAGATACAGGCCGTGTGACTTCCCCTGGATGGCCACCACCGCCATGTCGTCGATATGAGACTGGGCGACCTCAGGAACAGGAACATCCGGATGCAACTTCTGATAGTTCTGAGTGTAAGACTCCAGGTGATCCTCGGTCTTGCCGTAGTATTGGCTCTCGCCATCCTTGGGATCACTCCGCTCGTGGGATAGCTTCCACGAGTCAACGTCTGAGAGCGGCCTCTTCAACTTGTCCTCCTGCAACGTCAAACAGAAGTTAGCCATACATAAGAACATGACGGTAAAGAAGAACAAAAATGCATCATGCATATAGATATACCTTCATGGCCTTGGCCGTGTGTCCCGTCTTTTCCACGGTTAGCCTGGGCCTTGATGCTCTTGGAAGCAAACTCTGCATCATCGCCGAGCCACCTATCCAACAAACTCGCCCATCCGTCGTGCCTTCCATAGCACCAACGAGGAACAACCTATGCAAATTTTGGAAGCATGACATGTGAGCACGAAACATATAGTTGACTGCTTGATACAATGAAAAGTTAGTAATAGTTACCATCATGAACTGCTCCCTGTTCAAGGTAAGTCGTTGCTTCTGCGCTTGAGTTTTGGTCATCTTTGGGTGCAGGTAGTAGTGGTAGTACTGCGAGACGGCAACCCATCGCACCTCGTACTGCAACTGACGAGCTATCTTCTTCGCAGCCGCAAGCAAGACCACGTCGGCTCTTGGGGTGTGGCAGGGGTGCGGTGGAGGGTTGGTGAGGCAGGGAGGTCGGGGACGGAGGGACGGGGCTGGACGGAGAAGCAGGGCGCCAGTGCAAGGGCAGTAGGAGCCGCGACCGCGCGCTGGTCGGGAGGCCGGGCGGCGGCGGGTCGGGGAGGCCGGGTGACGGCGGGTGGAGAAGGCGGCGACGACGGGTGTGGAGGCGGGTCGGCGACGCGGGTGTGGAGGTGGGGGAGGGCGGCGGAAGGGGTGGGGTTGTTGGGGAACGTAGCAATAATTCAAAATTTTCCTACGTGTCACCAAGATCAATCCAGGAGATGCTAGCAACGAGAGAGAAGGAGTGCATCTTCATACCATTGAAGATTGCTAAGCAGAAGCATTACAAGAACGCAGTTGATGGAGTCATACTCGCGGCGATTCAAATCACGGAAGATCTGATCTAGCGCCGAACGGACGGCGCCTCAGCGTTCAACACACGCACAGCCCGGGGACGTCTCCTCCTTCTTGATCCAGCAAGGGGAGAGGAGAAGTTGAGGGAAAACTCCAGCAGCACGACGGCGTGGTGGCGATGGAGCTCGTGGTTCTCCGGCAGGGCTTCGTCAAGCACTACGGAGGAGGAGGAGGTGTTGGAGGAGGGAGGGGCTGCGCCAGGGGAAGGGTGTGGCTGCCCTCCCACCCCCTCAATATATATAGGGGGAAGGGGAAAGGGGCCCGACCCCTCTAGATGGATCTAGACGAGGGGGCGGCGGCCAGGGGAAACCCTAGATGGGTTTGGGCGCCCCCAGCCCCTAGGAAACTTGCCCCCCAAGCCGGGAGGGGAGGCTGCCCTATGGGTGGCGCCCCTACCTCTCCAGGTTACGTGAGATGGAGTGGGAGGGGCGCTCAGCCCCTTAGTGGGCTGATGTGCCCCCTCCCCTTGGCCCATAAGGCCCCCAAACACTTGTCGGGGCCTCCAAAACCCCTTTCGGACATGCTGATCATCACCTGGTACACCCGGAACAATTCCGGACTCCAATACCCTTCGTCCAATATATCGATCTTCACCTCCGGACCATTCCAGAGCCCCTCGTCACATTCGGGATCTCATCCGGGACTCCGAACAACCTTCGGTAACCACATACTATTTCCCATAACAACTCTAGCGTCACCGAACCTTAAGTGTGTAGACCCTACGAGTTCGGGAACCATGCAGACATGACCGAGACATCTCTCCGGCCAATAACCAACAGCAGGATCTGGATACCCATGTTGGCTCCCACATGTTCCACGATGATCTCATCGGATGAACCACAATGTCGAGGATTCAGTCAATCTCGTATACAATTCCATTTGTCAATTGGTACGTTACTTGCCCGAGATTCGATCGTCGGTATCCCAATACCTCATTCAATCTCGTTACCGGCAAGTCACTTTACTCGTTTTGTAATGCATGATCCCGTGACTAACTACTTAGTCACATTGAGCTCATTATGATGATGCATTACCGAGTGGGCCCAGAGATACCTCTCCGTCATACAGAGTGACAAATCCCAATCTCGATTCGTGCCAACCCAACAGACACTTTCGGAGATACCTGTAGTGCACCTTTATAGCCACCCAGTTACGTTGTAACGTTTGGTACACTCAAAGCATTCCTACAGTATCCGGGAGTTGCACAATCTCATGGTCTAAGGAAATGATACTTGACATTAGAAAAGCTCTTAGCAGACGAACTATACGATCTTGTGCTATGCTTAAGATTGGGTCTTGTCCATTACATCATTCTCCTAATGATGTGATCCCGTTATCAATGACATCCTATGTCCATGGTCAGGAAACCATAACCATCTATTGATCAACGAGCTAGTCAACTAGAGGCTCACTAGGGACATGTTGTGGTCTATGTATTCACACATGTATTACGGTTTCCAGTTAATACAATTATAGCATGAACAATAGACAATTATCATGAACAAGGAAATATAATAATAACCATTTTATTATTGCCTCTAGGGCATATTTCCAACAGTCTCCCACTTGCACTAGAGTCGATAATCTAGTTCACATCATTATGTGATTGTATTAAATCCAACACCCATGGTGTTTGATCATATCTCGCTTGTGAGAGAGGTTTATTAGTCAACGGGTCTGAACCTTTCAGATCCGTGTGTGCTTTACAAATATCTATGTCCTCTTGTAGATGCAGCTACCAGGCGCTACTTGGAGCTATTCCAAATAACTGCTCTACTATACGAATCTGGTTTACTACTCAGAGTCATCTGGATTAGTGTCAAAGTTTGCATCGACGTAACCCTTTACGACGAACTCTTTTACCACCTCCATAATCGAGAAAATTCCTTAGTCCACTAGTTACTAAGGTTAAGTTTGACCGCTGTCATGTCATCCATTTCTGGATCACTCTTGTACCCCTTGACTGACTCATGGCAAGGCACACTTCTGGTGCGGTACTTAGCATAGCATACTGTAGAGCCTACGTCTAAAGCATAGGGGACGATCTTCGTCCTTTCTCTCTCTTCTGCCGTGGTCAGGTCTTGAGTCTTACTCAATACTCACACCTTATAACACAACCAAGAACTCCTTCTTTGCTGATCTATTTTGAACTCCTTCAAAATCTTGTCACGGTATGTATTCATTTCAAAGTACTATTAAGCGTTTTTTTGATCTATCCTTATAGATTTTGATGCTCAATGTTCAAGTAGCTTAATCCAGGTTTTCCATTGAAAAACACTTTTCAAATGACCCTGTATGCTTTCCAGAAATTCTACATCATTTTTGATCAACAATATGTTAACAACATATACTCATAAAAAATTCTATAGTGCTTCGACTCACTTCTTCGGAAATACAAGTTTCTCATAAACTTTGTATAAACCCAAAATCTTTGATCATCTCATCAGAGCGTACATTCCAACTCCGAGATGCTTACTCCATTCCTTAGAAGGATTGCTGGAGCTTTGCATACTTGTTAGCATATTTCAGGATTGACAAAACCTTCTGGTTGTATCACATACAACCTTTCCTCAAGAAAATCGTGAGGAAACAATGTTTTGACATCCTATCTGCAAGATTTCATAAATAATGCAGTAACTACTAATATAATTCCAACAGACTCTTAGCACCGCTACGAATGAGAAAGTCTCATCGTAGTCAACTCCTTGAACTTGTCGGAGAACATCTTAATGACAAGTTGAGCTTTCTTAATGGTGACACTTACCATCATTGTCCGTCTTCCTTTTAAAATCCATCTGCACCCAACAGCCTTACGACCATCAAGTAGTTCTTCCAAAGTCTATACTTTGTTTTATACATGGATCCTCTCTCGGATTTTATGGCCTCGAGCCATTCGTCAGAATCCGGGCCCACCATCGCTTCACCATAGCTCGTAGGTTCATTGTTGTCTAGCAACACGACTTCCAAGACAGGATTACGTACCACTTTGAAGTAGTACGCATCCTTGTCGACCTACGAGGTTTGGTAGTGACTTGATCCGAAGTTTCATGATCACTATCATAAGCTTCCACTTCAATTGGTGTAGGTGCCACAGGAACAACTTCATGTGCCCTGCTACACACTAGTTGAAGTGACGATTCAATAACCTCATCAAGTATCCACCATCCTCCCACTCAATTCTTTCGAGAGAAACTTTTCCTCGAGAAAGGACCCGTTTCTAGAAACAATCACTTTTGCTTCTGGGTCTGAAATAGGAGGTATACCCAACTGTTTTGGGTATTCTACGAAGATGCATTTATCCGCTTTGGGTTCGAGCTTATTAGCCTGAAACTTTTTCGCTTAAGCGTCACCGCCCCAAACTTTTAAGAAACAATAGCTTAGGTTTCTCTAAACCATATTCATACGGCGTCGTCTCAACGGAATTGCGTGGTGCCCTATTTAAAGTGAATGCGGTTGTCTCTAATGCCTAACCCATAAACGATAGTGGTAATTCGATAAGAGACATCATGTATGCACCATATCCAATAGGGTGCAGTTATGATGTTCGGACACACCATCACACTATGGTGTTCCAGGCGGTATTAGTTGTGAAACAATTTCCACAATGTCTTAATTGTGTGCCAAATTCGTAACTCAGATATTCATCTCTATGATCATATCATAGACATTTTATCATCTTGCCACGACGATCTTCAACTTCACTCTGAAATTACTTGAACCTTTCAATAATTCAGACTTGTGTTTCATGATGTAAATATACTCAGCATCTACTCAAATCATCTATGAAGTAAGAACATAACGATATCCACTGCGTTCCTCAGCACTCATTGGACTGCACACATCAAAATGTATTACTTCCAACAAGTTGCTTTCTTGTTCCATCTTACTGAAAATGAGGCCTTTCAGTCATCTTGCCCATGTCGTATGATTTGCATATCTCAAGTGATTCAAAATCAAGTGAGTCCAAACGATCCATCTGTATGGAGTTTCTTCATGCATATCTACCAATAGACATGCTTCGCATGTCTCAATCTTTTCAAAAACGAGTGAGTCCAAAGATCCATCAACATGGAGCTTCTTCATGCGTTTTATACCAATATGACTCAAATGGCAGTGCCACAAGTATGTGGTACTATCATTACTATTTTATATCTTTTGGCATGAACATGTGTATCACTAAGATCGAGATTCAATAAACCATTTATTTTAGGTGCAAGACCATTGAAGTTATTATTCAAATAAACAGAGTAACCATTATTCTCCTTAAATGAATAACCATATTGCGATAAACATAATCCAATCATGTCTATGCTCAACGCAAACACCAAATAACATTTATTTAGGTTTAATACCAATCCTGATGGTAGAGGGAGCGTACGATGTTTGATTACATCAACCTTGGAAACACTTCCAACACATAACGTCATCTCACCTTTAGCTAGTCTCCGTTTATTCCGTAGCCTTTTATTTCGAGTTACTAGCACTTAGCAACCAAACCGGTATCTAATACCCTGGTGCTACTAGGAGTACTAGTAAAGTACACATTAATATAATGTATATCCAATATACTTCTGTCGACCTTGCCTGCCTTCTCATCTACCAAGTATCTAGGGTAGTTCTGCTTCAGTGACTGTTCCCCTTGTTACAGAAGCACTTAGTCTTGGGTTTGGGTTCAACCTTGGGCTTCTTCACCAGAGCAGCAACTGATTTGCCGTTTCATGAAGTATCCCTTCCTGCCCTTGCCCTTCTTGAAACTAGTGGTTTTACTAACCATAGACAATTGATGCTCCTACTTGATTTCTACTTTCGCGGTGTCAAACATCACGAATAGCTCAAGGATAATCATATCTATCCCTGATATGTTATAGTTCATCACGAAGCTCTAGTAGCTTGGTGGCAGTGACTTTGGAGAACCATCACTATCTCATCTAGAAGATTAACTCCCACTCTATTCAAGCGATTGTAGTACTCAGACAATCTGAGCACATGCTCAATGATTGAGCTTTTCTCCCTTAGTTTGCAGGCTAAGAAACTTGTCGGAGGTCTCATACCTCTTGACATGGGCACGAGCCTGAAATCCCAATTTCAGTTCTTGGAACATCTCATATGTTCTGCGACATTTCAAAAAATGTCTTCGACGCCTTAATTCTAAACCGTTTAACATTACACACTGAACTATCACATAGTCATCAAAACCTGTATGTCGGATGTTCACAACATCCACAGACGGCGCTTGAGGTTCAGCACACCGAGCGGTGCATTAAGGACATAAGCCTTCTGCGCAGCAATGAGGATAATCCTCACTTTACGGACCCAGTCCGCATAATTTCTATTATCAACTTTCAGCTAAATTTTCTCTAGGAACATATCTTAAACAGTAGAACTAAAGCGTAAGCTACGACATAATTTGCAAAGACCCGTTGACTATGTTCATGATAATTAAGTTCATCTGATTATTTAATGAACTCCCACTTAGATAGACATCCCTCTAGTCATCTAAGTGATACATGATCTGAGTCAACTAGGCCGTGTCCGAGTTCATCACGTGAGACGGACTAGTCATCATCGGTGAACATCTTCATGTTGATCATATCTACTATACGACTCATGTTCGACCTTTCGGTCTCTTGTGTTCCGAGGCCATGTCTGTACATGCTAGGCTCGTCAAGTCAACCTAAGTGTTTTGCATGTGTAAATCTGGCTTACACCCATTGTATGCGAATGTTAGAATCTATCACACCCGATCATCACGTGGTGCCTCGAAACGACGAACCTTCACAACGGTGCACAGTAAGGGGGAACACATCTCTTGAAATTTTAGTGAGGGATCATCATATTTATGCTACCGTCGTTCTAAGCAAATCAGATGTAAGCATGATAAACATCACATGAAAATCATAAAGTGACATGATATGGCCAATATCATCTTGCGCCTTTGATCTCCATCTTCGAGGCACGACATGATTACCTTCGTCACCGGCATGACAACATGATCTCCATCATCGTTTACTCATGAAGTTGTCTCACCAACTATTACTTCTACTACTATGGCTAACGATTAGCAATAAAGTAAAGTAATTACATGGCGTTTTTCATTGACACGCAGGTCATACAATAAATTAAGACAACTCCTATGGCTCCTGCCGGTTGTCATACTCATCGACACGCAAGTCGTGATTCCTATTACAAGAACATGATCAATCTCATACATCACACACACATATATATATATACATATATATATAATTCATCACATCCTTTTGGCCATATCACATCACAGAGCATACCCTGCAAAAACAAGTTAGACGTCCTCTAATTGTTGTTGCATGTTTTACGTGGCTGCTATGGGTTTCTTGCAAGAACATTTCTTACCTACGCAAAAGCCACAACGGTGATATGCCAATTTATATTTACCCTTCATAAGGACCCTCTTCACCGAATCCGGTTCGACTAAAATGGGAGAGACAGACACCCGCTAGCCACCTTATGCATCAAGTGCATGTCAGTCGGTGGAACCTGTCTCACGTAAGAGTACGTGTAAGGTCGGTCCGGGCCGCTTCATCCCACAATGCCGCTGAATCAAGATAAGACTAGCAACGGCAAGCAAATTGACCAAATCATCGCCCACAACTACTTTGTGTTCTACTCGTGCATATAATCTACGCATAGACCTAGCTCATGATGCCATTGTTGGGGAACGTAGCAATAATTCAAAATTTTCCTACGTGTCACCAAGATCAATCTAGGAGATGCTAGCAACGAGAGAGAAGGAGTGCATCTTCATACCATTGAAGATCGCTAAGCGGAAGCGTTACAAGAACGCGGTTGATGGAGTCGTACTCGCGGCGATTCAAATCGCGGAAGATCCGATCTAGCGACGAACAGACGGTGATGACCCACAAGCATAGGGGATCTATCATAGTCCTTTCGATAAGTAAGAGTGTCGAACCCAACGAGGTGCAGAAGGAAATGATAAGCGGTTTTCATTAAGGTTTTCTCTACAAGCACTTAAATAGTAGGTGATAGATAGTTTTGTGATAAGATAAATAGTAACGAGCAAAAAGTAAATAAAGTAAATAAAGTGCAGCAGGGTGGCCCAATCCTTTATGTAGCAAAGGATAATCCTGGACAAACTCTAATAATGAAGAAGGAGCTCCCGAGGACACATTGGGAATTATCGTCAAGCTAGTTTTCATCACGTTCATAAGATTCGCGTTCGGTACTTTGATAATTTGATATGTGGGTGGACCGACACTTGGGTACTGTCCTAACTTGGACAAGCATCCCACTTATGATTAACCCCTATTGCAAGCATCCGCAACTACAAAAAGGAGTATTAAGGTAAACCCAACCACAACATTAAACATATGGGTCCATATCAGCCCCTAACGAAGCAACGCATAAACTATGGTTTAAGCTTCTATCACTCTAGCAACCCATCATCTACTTATTACTTCCCTATGCCTTCCTCTAGGCCCAAATAATGGTGAAGTGTCATGTAGTCGACGTTCACATAACACCACTAGAGGAAAGACAACATACATCTCATCAAAATATCGAACGAATACCAAATTCACATGACTACTAATAGCAAGACCTCACCCAGATCTTCATGTTCATAATTAGAGGAGTAATAATATGCATAAAGGATCTGAACATATGATCTTCCACCAAGTAAACCAACTAGCATCAACTACAAGGAGTAATCAACACTACTAGCAACCCACAAGTACCAATTTGTGGTTTTGATACAAGATTGGATACAAGAGATGAACTAGGGTTTTGAGAGGAGATGGTGCTGGTGAAGATGTTGATGGAGATTGACCCCCTCTCGATGAGAGGATCGTTGGTGATGACGTTGGTGACGATTTCCCCCACCCAGAGGGAAGTGTCCCCGGCAGAATAGCTCTGCCAGAGCCCTAGATTGATTCCGCCAAGGTTCCTCCTCGTGGCGGCGGAGTTTCGTCCCGCAAGCTTGCCCACAATTTTTTCCAGGTGGAAGTGATGATATAGCGAAGATGGACGTGGAAGCCCACCGGGGGCCCAGGGAGATCTGGGCGCGCCCTATAGGGGGGCACTGTCTCTGGACAGGTGTGGGCCCCTGGCCTATTTCTTTAGCTCAGAAATTTTATAAATTCCAAAAGGTTGTTTCGTGGAGTTTCAGGACTTTTGAGTTGTGCGAATAGGTTTCAACATTTGCTCCTTTTCTAGCGAATTCCAATGCCAAGCATTCCCCTCTTCATGGTAAACCTTGTAAAATAAGAGATAATAGCCATAAGTATTGAGATATAATGTTTAATAACAGCCCATAATGCAATAAATATTGATATAAAAGCATGATGCAAAATGGACGTATCAACTCCCCCAAGCTTAGACCTTGCTTGTCCTCAAGCGGAAGCCGAAATCGAAAAATATGTCCACATGTTTAGAGATAGAGGTGTCGATAAAAATAAAATACGGACATGAGGGCATCATGATCATTCTAATAACAACAACATATATGGATTTTTTTCATATGATTTCCTATGCTCAAGTTATAAGCAATTCACAATGTCAAGTATGGTTCAAAAACTTCATTGGGAACTAACAAACCATAATCTCAGTCATTGAAGCAATTGCAATTTATCGTAACATCGGAAAGAGTCAATAATAGAGATTTTCAGCAAGCTCACATAGTCAACTATCTCGTAGTCCCCTATAATTATTAACACTCACGCAATATTTGTGGTTATAGAGTTTCAGCCAGACACTGAGAAAGATAGGGTCTTATTGTGTTGCCTCCCAACGTATTCACCTTTAGGCGATGTCAACAATAATAGCCTATGCCAACTTACATCCAATTGGATATATGTATCATGATCTTTCAAACACGAGGAGCTTGCCAAAGGATAAAAATAAAAAGGGAAAGGTGAGTATCACCTTGACTCAAGCATAAGGTAAAACATAAAGTAAAAGATAGGACCTTCGCAGAGGGAATCAGAGGTTGTCATGCGCATTTAGGGTTGATGCATAAAGTCTTAGTGCAAAAGAACGTCACTTTACATTGCCCCTTGTATGTGGACCTTTATTATGCAGTCTGTCACTTTTATTATTTCCACAACAAGTTTATACAAAGTTTATTTTCTCTGCACTAGTAAGTCATACATATTTAGTGAGCAATTTTTATTGCTTGCACCGATGACAACTTACTTGAAGGATCTTATTCAATCCATAGGTAGGTATGGTGGACTCTCATGGCAAAACTGGTTTAAGGATAATTGGAAGCACAAGTAGTATCTCTACTTGGTGCAAGGAATTTGGCTAGCATGAGGGGGAAAGGCAAGCTCAACATGTTTGGAAGGTAAATGACAATATACTTTAACTGAGATGTCGGAAAACATAAACCATTACGTTGTCTTCCTTGTCCAACATCAACTCTTTTAGCATGTCATACTTAATGAGTGCTTCACAATCATAAAAGATGTCCAAGATAATAAATTTATATGTGAACCCCTCTTACCTTATCACTTCCTATTAATTGCAACGATGGCCAAGGCTACGTTCATCAACTCTCAACAATTTTTATGCCTCATACTTTCTATATGTGAAGTTATCACTATTCATAAGATCAATAGCAACATAGCAAAGCCCTTGACTCAACACTAATCTTTATTATAGATAGCACACGGACTAGCTTACATAAAGAGATCACAAAGCAAAACTCAAAACTACTTGATATCAAAACTTCAATCTACTAGATCAAGATACTACTAAAAGGATCGAAATAAATAAAGTGGTAAAGATAAGAGTGTGATGGTGATACGATACCGGGGCACCTCCCCCAAGCTTGGAAGTTGCCAAGGGGAGTGCCCATACCCATGTGATTATTTCTTCGGAGGTGGTGAAGTAGGAGTTGTTGATGATGCAGGCTTGTCGTCCGTCTTCCAAGGCATCGGCTCTCCATCATAAAAGGATGATCGAGTCTCCGGGATCCTTAAATCTGCAGCCAAACTCATTCGCTTGAATCTATATTCATACTCACAGTTCTGGTTTTGCAGGTCATAGATCTAGGCTTGGAGGTGCTCGATTTTCTCTTGAAGTTTAAAGATGGTTCCCCCAATGACTTCGGCATCCAGCTTGTGGTTGTTGGTGAACTCCGTGATCATCATCTGGTTGGCGTTGAGTCCATGCTCCACCATCCCTTGACACTTGAAAACTTCTTGCTCCACAACTTCGAGCTTTGTCTCCACGCTCCCGGTACGCCTTGGTCCCTCCACATCGCGGATGTGCAGCACCCCGTCACGCACCTCAATGGTTTGAGGATGATGCAGCACCTCCGCGAGATAGGGGTTGATAACTCTCTTGAAAAACTTGTCCTTGGGAGCGCTTGGAGACGACATGATGCTCTAGATCTGAAATAGAAACAACTCGAAATGAAAATAGGGGATATTTGCGTGATACGGTGGTCAAAACCTTCGGGAGTATATATAATGAATTTTTACCGACCAAAATACGTAACATACAAGAAAACGGAGTCCGGGAGGCACACGAGGTGCCCACGAGACAGGGGGCATGCCCTACAGGGGAGGGGGGCGCCCTCCTCTCTCGTGGGAGCCTCGTGTCCCTTTCAGACTACTTCTTTCTTCCTAAAATTCTTAAATAATCCAAAACTGATAAAAATTGCCATTAGAGTTGTTTTGGAGTCGGTTTACTTACCGTACCACGTACCTATGCCTTTTTGGTGTCTGGAACATTCTGGAAAGTGTCTCTTATGTATTCCTCAGGAGTTATGGTTTCCATAATATTAGTTTCAACATTGATAGGATTACCTAAAATATAATGTTTAATTCTTTGACCGTTTACCACCCTTGGATTTGTGCCTTCGAAGTTGTTGATTTTTATAGCACGAGAACGATAGACTTCCTCGATAACGTAGGGACTTTCCCATTTTGAGAGAAGTTTTCCTGCAAAAAATCTTAAACGAGAGTTGAACAATAACACATAATCTCCTACGTTAAACTCACGCTTTTGTATCCTCTTATCATGCTAGCGTTTGACTTTTTCTTTGAAAAGCTTGGCATTCTCATATGCTTGGTTTCTCCATTCATCTAGTGAGCTAATATCAAACAACCTCTTCTCACCAGCAAGTTTGAAGTCATAATTGAGCTGTTTAATAGCCCAATATGCTTTATGTTCAAGTTCAAGAGGTAAATGACATGCTTTTCCATAAACCATCTTATATGGAGACATACCCATAGGATTTTTGTATGTAGTTCTATAGGCCCATAATGCATCATCAAGTTTTTTGGACCAATTCTTTCTAGATCTATTCACAGTCTTTTGCAAAATTAATTTGAGCTCTCTATTGCTCAACTCTACTTGACCACTCACTACAAAAAAATACACTTCCGTGATGATACGTGTTTGTCATAGTAGGTCGCGTTTTTTGTCATGCATGTACATCCATGACAAATTTATGACAGAGTCAAGATAGTCATACCTGTGCTGTCGTAGAAGTGTTCCATGACATTACCAAAATTATCATCACAGAAGTGTCCACTTCCATGACGATAAATCTCGCGTCACAGAAGTGCTTTCGTCAAGGGTGACCGACACGTGGCATCCACCGTAACGGAACACCGTTAAGCTATCGGGGTCGGGTTTTGGATCCGATAACCCGTTAACAGCCCCGACCAATGGGGATTTTCCACGTGTAAAATCATCATTGGCTGGAGGAAACATGTGTCGGCTCACCGTTGGGACAGATGTCATCCACTCATTGGACAGAAGGCGCCTATGATACGTCGACACGTTGCACGGCCCAATAGAGGCCCATTCCTTCGAAAAGGCCGACCCATTTGACTTGGTCAAAAGGTGGCGGCCCGGCCCATGTAAAGCCTGTTAATGGCCTGTTCGCATATAGCCCATTGAGAGCCCGCTAACCCAAGGCCCGTTACGCCCTATCCGAATTTGGCCCAGTAGCGTCATTTGGGCCACCCAATATGATTCCAGCCTGTTTTCACTTCTGGCCCAGGTATGGCCCATGACGTCTTTTGGCCCATATGAGGCCCTATGTAACTCTTGGCCTATTAACGGCCAGTGGTGAAACTGGCCCGTAATGAAGATTGTATTACTTTACACCCATTAACGGCCCGTGGTGAAACTGGCCCGTAATGAACAGTGTATCACTTTATACCCATTAAGGGCCCGTTATTCCGTCGGGCCGTTTCCAGCCCATGTTATCTTTCGGCCTTCTCAGAGCCCATTCATTCTTGGGCTCATTTCCAGCATTCGTTTACTTACGGCCCTTTACGATCATTTTCTGCTTATGGGCCAAATTTAGCACGTGGTTACAGTCGGCCCGTTTGTGGTCCGTTAACACGTTGGGCCGTTTTCATAGCGTCATGAAATACGGCCTATTGACGATGGCCCGTTATGGTCGGCCCATGAACGGACGATTCCAACTCTAGCCCGTTTAAGGCCATAATGCGGCCTGTTATTGGTCCATGTTTGGCCGATCGATCATACTGCCCGTATAAGGCCCATTGATGATACAACCCGTAGAAGGCCCCTTGTTTCTGTGGCCCGTAGAAGGCCCATTGTTTCTACGGCCCGTAGAAGGCCCACTGTTTATACGGCCCGTAGAAGGCCCACTGTTTCTACGGCCCGTAGGTCCAGTGTCACTACAGTAAATATTAGCCCATGGTTATTGTGGCCTAGTTTTAAAAATAGGTTATTGCAGCCACTAGCAAACCGCAGAAAAAGAACGACACTGACTACAAGCAAACAAATAAACAAGACAACAAGGAAATAAATAAGCAAGCAACTTACACTAGGCTATCACGGCTATTACACATATTACATCCACTGGGCATCAAAGTTCGCCACTAGTGCAAATATAGGGAACACAACAGCATATAAACGCCGCAGCAAAACAAGTCCAGAACTGAAACCACTTCAGAAGAGCTCAAGAGACAATATCTTGGGTACCCATAATGCTGGCAAGATGCTTAGCAAGCTTATTAACTTTCTCTTGTTTGGCGCTTAAGTCCTCCAAATACCGCCTTCTTTGTTGCACCGTAAAGTATGCATCTGAATTCTGCAGGACTTCCTCGGTCCTTCGCTTCTGTCGCTGCATAACATCTGATCGATGTCTTTCAACTTGAAGTTGAGACTCAAGAAGCCGAACTGATTCAGGCAACGAGTTTGAAGAGTTGGTGCTAGTAGTGGTAGCCAGTAACTCGAACACTACATCAAGACATGACTTTGGGGTTGTCTCAGTGTCCTCAATATAGTTTTAATCAGCTTTCTTGGAGACCAATAGGGATGTCTCACTATCTTGAACCTTATCTTCATTACTTCCTTTACCATTGCATAACAGGGTACTCTTCTCCAATATTTTATCCGCGTTCTAAAAGAGAAACAAACAAACACATCTCAGGTTTACAATGTAGTATATGAAACTCATTTTGGTAAACCAGTTCAGTAGTAAGGTGGACAGGATAACAGCATGAAACAAACATATATCTATGTAGTATGGTCACTGTATGGTCTATATCATTCTAGTTTATGTTGCCAAATCAAGATAGTTACAGTTCGAATCATATCTATTTAAGACAAAGTAGCATAGACAGAATATAAGTGTGGGAAACTACACAGCAATAGCAACACTTGTAATGTGCATGGCATGAGAACATAACTGTTTATTCAATTGAAACTGAAATCAACATAGAGCAAGTTACAACAGAAAACAACCAAACACGTCGAAGAAACAGGTTCAATACATACCTGTTGCGCCATTGGAGTTTCAATTGCATCCTTCAAATTTGAAACTGGTTGGTATCAGTAAATACAGTGATGCAAGAGCAAAGTAGTATGAACCATAGCTACAGAACCTGACCTGAGAACAATTCTTCTTCTGCTTTAAGCGCTGACTTCGGGTTCGGAGTGGTGGTCCTCGTGATTTGGGCACTGCAGTTGCCTTACTATCTGCTCGTGTTTGGGTGCTCTGTGGTGGATACGGTGCTGTGTCAATGGGAACGTGGTGTCTATCTGCTGGGGTTGGGGTTAGAAGGGGTGTAGCTGGTTCTCTGTCCAACTGGGTAGGGGTACAATCTGCATGAGTGTGGGTTATGTGTGGTGGGGCTGATTCTTGGGCAAGTACAACCGTGGTTCTATCTGCATCCACAGGTAGCACGATCTTTTCTCAAGACCGTGTTTTACTCCCACAGATATCGCCATCACTCCCTCCAATTGAAATGGCTGATAAACAAGAAAAGTAATTGAATGTACATACATTGTAAGATAGACAGTGCAATGGATAGTAGGGAAGAAAACAGGGCATGAAATAATTCACATTTATGTTGTCTAAGCAAAGAGAATAGCAGGACATAATTTCACATATATGATGGCTAATTAAACAGGATAGCATGACAGAATTTCACATGTATGATGGCTAACTAAACAAGATAGAATGACATACTTCAAAATATGATGACTATGTAAACAGGATGACATGATATAACTATACGATGTGTCTATTAAAGTGGTTGGCATGCCATAAATCACAAACATGCCGTCGATGGAAACATGATGGCATGATATAATTCATGGATAGAATGACATAATTTAAAATATGATGACTATGTAAACAGGATGAGATGATATAACTATATTATGTCTTTAGAAAATGGGTTGGCATGCCATAATTCAGATACATGCTATCTATGTAAACATCATCGCATGACATAATTCAAATATATGATTTATATAATAAGGAAGTGAGCAGAGGGCAATTGCATATATGATGTGTCAACTAAGGAGATGGCATTCAATATTGTGTATATGATGTAAAAACTAAGCATTGCAATACAACATATGCATTATATGAGTAATATAACCCTGCCAAGTTTGAGCATACACCTCAGGGGGATAATAGGACTGGTCATCTTCCTCTGAATCCTCCTCTCAAGAGCTATCTCAGAATCAGCAAGATATCTGCTTCAGCAGTAGCATTGTCTCGCTCAAGACCTTGTTTTCACTCCAGATTTCTCCATCACCAATTCAAATGGCTGATGCATAGGAAGAGCAGTTGAATATACAAACATTGTCGACAAAAGCAATGAGAAATACAAAAAGGACGGCATGATATAATTCACATATATGACGCTTGCCTAAACAGCATGGCATTGCATAATTCACATACATAATGCCTTGCAACAAGATAACATTGCATAATTCACATATATAATGTCTTGCAACAAGATGGCATTGCATAATTCACATATATGGTAATTAGACACTAAACAGGTGGCATTCACACAAAGCATGTCTAAACTAAGCAAATGACATAGCAATGCAAGATACCATACGCACGATATGAGTAACATAACCCTGCCAAGTTAGGGCATGCACCTCAGGGGGGGAAATATGACTGGTCATCTGTCTCTGAATCCTCCTCTAAGGAGCTATCAGTAACCAGCAAGACATGCGCTTCATTAGATAGAATTGTCTGCTCTGAAGACCTTGTTTCCACTCCAGATTTTTCCATGACCGTGCCGAATGGCTGATGCACAAGAAGAGTAATTGAATGTACTAAAATTGTTGACAAATTTAACACATAATAAAAAATGATGGCATGATATAATTCACATATAAGATGACTGGCTAACTAGGGTGGCATTGCAAAATTCACATATATGATGCCTGGCTAGACAAGATGGCATTGCATGATTCACATATACGATAAAGAAACTAAACAGATGGCATTGACACAAAGCATGTCTTAACTAAGCAGATGGCATCTTTAATGTATACAGTAAGCAATGCAAGGCACCATATGCATGATATTACCAACATCAGCATGCCAAGTTAGAGCGAAGACCTCATGGGGTAAATAGGAGTGGTCTTCTCCTTCTGGATCCCCCTCAGAACAGTTATCTTCCTCTTGATTACGATCCGAAATGGGTGGAGGGGGGGCTGCCTTTGCGCCCACCATGGAACGACATCTACATGAAATTTTATTGCCACGCAAGGCTCGTCTCTTTTGCTCTACATGATCAGTTCCATTGTGTACAATAACTAGCATGCATAGGAATAAAACATAGTGAGATTATGTAAGGAGTGCATGCACAAATCCAGAGTGATGGTACCAAACTGTGGATAGACCCAAAACCAATGATAGCAGGCAGATAATAGCTTTAGTTAAAAAATACAGATAATGGCTCCTTTAATGTTTGTTTGCACCCAACATGAAACTCATAGTAGACACCGGAGATTAACCAGATAGTAGACATATAGTACTGATTGCTGCCCTAATATGTACCCCACAACCATTTAAAAACTCAAGTTTCAGCATTAGTTTGGACCTGACTCGGAGTCTAATAGGTGAACACGATGATAATGTAGCATGCCATCATATTAAGCGACACATAACGTAAACAGACACGGAAGAGTGTGACCTCTCTTGCGGACCCGTGTAGTCCTCAAGGTCATCTGCTCAGTTGATGATGGTAATGCAGTTGTCGAGCTGCTGCGGCAAGGGAAGAAGATCCGAGGTGGAGAAAGACAGTCTGGAGAGCGGATCCTGCTGTGGTGAACCCTTCCGTCGTTGGAGCAGCTGAGCTGGGTGGAACACATGCGCACAGAGAGCAGGACAAACCACACAAGGTTTTCTTTGACACATATCTGTAACAGAAGTAATTGAGTAAGGGCTTGTTTGAATTTGAGGATTCTAACAATGCAGGGATAGGAAATAGACATGAATAGGATAGAAATGCACGTGCAAAACAGAGAATTTAGAAACACAGGATTTCTACCTATCTGGGTGTTTGATTCACAACAATTGGAAGATCACAGGATGCAAAAAAGCATGGTGAGATTAAGTCAAACCATAAGAAAATGTACGATTATGATGCTATTATGCTACTATCTCTTAGTCTTGTGCTTGATGAATAGGAATATGAAAAGGAGGAGAAGTGGAAATTAGAATTCCTACGGTTTTTCTTTCAAGGAGACACTAAAGGAACAAATCCTACAGTTTTCCCTTGCTCCATTCCTTTGCACCAAATTCATGAAAAGTAGTACCATAGGAAAATTTCCAATTCCTATGTTTTTCATTCGCTTTTCCTTTCAAGCACTGGCGATTCTAGTAGGCAGGCTTGAGCAAGGAAAATCCTACACTAAAAAAATGTTTCTGTGCCACTTCTATTACTTTGGACCCAGGCCATTGCCATACTAGCTCAACTCCCAGGCCCATCAACAAATGCACAGCTCAAACGCGCAGAGATAAATAATGATGGCGTTCAAGAGAGTCCATCACGGATAGCTGCCTGGTACCTCACTGCTTGTCATATAGTAGGATAAAATAATCGTATTTCCCGTTACTACTAGTGCTCAGTGGACAATATGTATAACATGTAGAGTAAAAAAGAGATGCAACAAGTGTACAACCTCTTTGGCGAAGCCATGTCGATCTCAGCGTGATTGGGTTGGCCGGTGAGGATGCTCCGGCTGACTTTGCTGTCGGAGGAGGGGAAGAAGATCTTAGGCGTCCGGAGATGGAGCCCGAGGTACTGCTCCGCTGTGATGGAGGGTTTCGTCGTTGGAGCAGCTCCAGTGAGTTGTACGACGCCGAGGCTGAAGCAGGACAAGAGAGACAACGAACAACATTAACCTGAGTGGAATTCTAATAGCATCTCCAATACATGACGTAAAATACATAACCACAAAGTGCTAGATGTAAAATACATCAGCCGCTCATCTCTGAACATAATCGTTAAACGGAACTTAAGCGTTAAACTGAACTTAAGCGTCGAAACTAAATTTTGTCTGTCGAAACTGAATTTTTTGTCAAAACTGAACGCACTAGCAAGGTGAGGCTACACGTCGGTCGATCGACTTTTTCATCTCTCGTCGGTCGATTTTGCAGCCGTTGGATACGAAATCAAGGGCTGCGGTTCATCTTCAACCTCCACCCCTCGAGCCGCCAGCACCACCGCCAAACAGCAGCCCCGCCACTGCGGGCGGAGCGCCGCCCGCCCGCTCGAAAACACTCCCCACCGCCGGTCCGCCGCCGCCCGGCCATCCTCTAGCCCCCCGTGCGAGCTTTTTCTCCGCGATCACCATGCCACCGCCCGCCAACACCACGCCACCGCCGGCGACCACCGCCCCCATCCTGAACCCTAAGATAGATAGGGGGTACCTCTCCGGCGAGCCCCCCTCCCCGCTGGGCTGGTTCTTCCTTCACCCCGGTGAGCCCACCCCTTGAAAATCGACTGACCCAAAAGTCGATTCAGTCGACTGAAGTGTGGCCAAATCGGAGCAGCATCGCAAGCAAGAGCAAGAGCGAGAGCAGCAGCGTGAGCAAGAGCATTAGAAAGAGGAGACCAGACAAGGGACTGAGAGCAAGAGCAGAGCAGCAGCGCGAGCAAGAGCTAAAGCAGCAGTAGCTCCTACTAATGTGGACATCGCCGCCGAGGGAGCGACGCCGTGGAGGAAGTGGCCGGCGACGCCCCCGTGGATGGAGCCGCACCGTGTCGGCTCGGGACCGAGCGCCGGCAGCACCGTGAGATCGAATCAAGAAGAAAATGCGGCGATTAGTGTACAACCTCTTTGGTGGCGCCGATTAGGCCGCAACTTCATCCGAGGAAACGGTGATGATGATGCTCTTCTGGTGGTGCAGGTGAAGACGGCGGTGTGGCAATGGAGGTGGCGCGAAGACGAGGGGAACGTCGGGCAGCTCCTTGGAGGTGGAGGACGGGTGGCTGAACCGCGGACGATGAGATCGACGATGGATCCTCATCCGTTACGGTGGATGAGGGACGCCGAGGTGTTGCTGTGGACGACGTCGCCGGGAAGAGGCTCGGCTGGGTGGCGGACGGAGCAGGTGTGGGGTTTCGTCGCTGGTTTTCACGGCCTCAGTGTACGAATGGGTGGGCGGATGGGATGGCAGTGGGGAACCATGGCTTAGAGACGCGCTTGTCCGAAATGTGGGGTAAGTTACGAAAGTACCCCCACCGATTTGAGGCGGTTCTTTCGGTTCAGGGGTACCACGGGCATTTCACGTGTCGGGATTTCACAGGAGGTGGGAGTTTTCGCGCGTTGTAATTTCGGAATAGCAAGGCGTGGGTTGAGATGGAGGGAGTTGTCGGAGCACAACGAGACAAAGATATATCTTAAATATTTCGGGCTAACAAGGCGCGGGTTGAAGAGGCGGAGTTTTGCAGACGATAGATGAGACGCTTAGCTTCAATTTTCGCATAACAAGGCGCGGCTTGAAATTTCGGAAGAACAAGCTTAACGTGTACCCAGAAAAAAGACAATTTTCACCTCAACACGCACAACACACACACAAACACCATTTATACTAGAGTAAGGTACACGTGCATTGCACGCATGAGATTTGGCAACCAAATTATGAATAAATACCACATTATAGCATGCAAGCTTTGAGTCATATATGCATGATGTAGGTGTTCGTTTAATTCTTATAGTTCATTTCATTCAAAATCATCTAGTTTTTATAAGAAAGCTAATCTATTTTAAGATTCATGGAATTGTGCGTTGTAAGACATGAAGTAAAAAAATATATTGGCGAATCATGTAGAAAAACATTTGGGCAATTCTGATATGGAAGATTCTAGAACAAATAAGAAGTGCTTGTGTTTTGATGTTTGTGCATTATGCTTAAGTTCAACCATGGAGTCTTCTAGATTATACATGTGGCGAAATCTGGTGGAATCTAGATGATATCCAACGGCCAATAGTGCTCAAATTTGCCATCTTTGGACCATCGGATTCGCCTCATCCAACGACCATCTTTCAAAGTTAAAGTTATCCGCACACAATATAATATATATAAAATATAATATATATATAATATAATATATATATATATATATATATATAGGGGTATAGATATAGATATGTGATGCAAAAGCCGCCCATCATCTCCAATAGAATAGTGTGTCCATGCACGGATGCGACGTGGGCAAATGATGTACGCCATCGGTATCTCAAATTCAAATCAGTCGACCTTGTTCAATGTGTATACATTACAACATGCTCGTTTCCAAACCACACCGCGCAGATCTCCGTTATATTCATGCATGCATGGGTTTCAAACATCAGGATCTCTTATTCAAATATTTGAATTCAACTTTACATTGATTATGACCTCACCTATTCTTTTACACCCACACAAGTAGTCTTCTCTTTATAATTGTACCACTAACTTTCTCTCGTGCATGCATGCACACACACTACCAGTCGGCATTATCTATCGCACGCATGCAATCTTTTTCTTCAGGTCGGTCTCCCATGAAGGCACACACCCACACACATCCCCCTCTCCATCATACCGGCATTCTTTATCTCTCACGCTGCATGCGAACGATCGATGTTCCTCTATGTATGTGTGTATATAGCTAGGTCTTTCATAGTTTTCCACACAAACCGATCAATCGATATATCCAAAGTGAGGTCTCACCCTCTTTCCCACGCCCACATCGATCAATCTATACCTCTCCCACGCCCACATCGATCAATCTATACCTCTCTATATAGGATTAACATAAATAGCTAATACACCCACATTAATTATATATCCAACGTCCCCCTCTCATCATCCATGCCTTTCGCTTCATCTCTCAGACACGTGCACAATGGCGAAGACAGGGGGCGGTAAGGGCCCTGCCCCCTAACATCACTATATATCGAGGCTAATATGAATGTGATCATTAGACAATTGCTGCTAAAAAAGGTTTAATTTCATGAATTGACCCTCCTCGTAAAGGATTAGCCATGCTTGCACCCCTAGCTCATTTATTTTTCATGGCTCCGCCATCAAGGCAACAACAGCACGTGTTCGCCCCTCTCTCTAATATCGATCTCGCACTTGTGCATTCCTTCATAGTCTCCCTCCACTCGGCCCCTCGCACCATTTTCTAGCCCCCCACCGGATTTTGCCACATGTACAATCTAGCATACTTCATGGTTGAACTTAAGCATAATGCACAAACCTCAAAACAATAGTGGTTCTCTTTTGTTCTAGAATCTTCCATATCATAACTGCCCAAACTTTTTTTCTAGTTGAATTGCCATTATTTGTTTTTACTTTATGCTTTACAACGCACAATTCGATGAATCATAAAATAGAATAAGGGCTTCTTTGATTCAAAGGATTCTCAAAGGAATTTTGGAGGATTCTAATTATTAGGAATTTTTCCTATCTTGGTTGTTTGATTCGTAGGATTGTAAACCATAGGAATTTTTCCATATGTTTCATTTGCACTAGATTTCATAGGAAACATCCCATCCACTCAAACCTCTTTGAAAGAATTCTGCGTTTTTCTATGCACAATCAAACACTCATACAATCCTGTAGGATTCAAGACGACATTCCACTATAATCCCATGTTTTTCCTATTCACGCGTTCTTAGCTTTTTATAAAAACTAATTTGATTTTGAATGAGATGAACTATAAGAATTAAATGAAGGGCTACATCACGCATATATGACTCAGAGCTTACATGCTATAGTGTGGTATTTATTCATAATTTGGTTGCAAAATCTGATGCGTGCAATGCACGTGTACATTACCAGTACTTCGAGTATGTGCAGAACACGTAAATTAGAATACCAATAGCACGCTACACAGTGTCTCTCTTAAAGTTCATGAAGCCACGTGGCACATGTGGAGGCGTTGTCGCGACCTCCTTGCGTGGATTGATCACAGTGACGTGCTGCTGGTTCCAAAAGAATGTACTCGTCCTCCCTGAGCCATACTGGCGGTACATGCATGAAGCGAAGATGTGCACGCACGCCACACACGCACTCATTCCCTCGCACGCACACACGGGTACACAGGCAGACGCAATTTTGTACCAAGATCCACCCATGTGATAATTTGACGCGTGTAAAGTCGTTCACTTCATTGATGGTCAATTAATACAGCGCATGCAAATTGAGTGGACGTGAGGGCAGAAGAAAGACATTATTACTCCACTCCGCGCATGCGAGTAGTTAAATCATGGGTTGCTAGTAGTACTTCCATTGGTCTCCTTCGTATTTTGTGCCAATTTTTGACAGTGTAGTACTTGAAATTTATGTTTCGCTAAAGTCATCGAGAGCCGTTTCGGGCCTTGAAACCAAACCATCAATTAATCTTTACCTTGTTCCCATCACATTCGAAAGCCTGCTCACACCTACTAGTACGTACCAAACCTGAACGTGTTCCCACTATGCAGGTATTAGTACTACTAGTGCTAGTACTTAGGTTATAAAAAGGGGAACTACCTAACCGAAAATTACTCTACCTTTCCTCCTCATAAGTGCTTCTTCTTCGTCCGTCGTTGCCATGGCCGGTGAGCAGAGCTCTAGGTCGAGAACTACTCGTAACAAGGGAGCGGCAACCAAGGCTGCGGAAAAAAAGAGAGGGCTCGCCGCCACGCAGAGACCTCGAAAGATCTCTCACGGGTAGGTGATGGCTCCCAGGAGCGCCCTAGCCGCGGAGGCGAACATGCCGAGCCGGCAGAGCTGGAGTCATTATCCCTCGACGGCATGCCCGATCAGCTCAATAAGCACCTCAATAAGCAGAAGGAGAGCCTCGACGACATGCCCGCTGAGCTCAATCAGCAGGGGGAGTTGACCGCCGGCTTGGTGATCCTGCTGAAGAAGAGCATTGCCTCGGAGAAGAAGGCGACCGGTGAAATCGTGTGACTTCAGGAGGACAAGGCGAAGCTCTGCCACGAGATCGACCTGTTGAAGGAGAAGAACGCCGGCTGGAAGAAGCTGCATGAGAATAGTAGTTCCTCGATGAAGATGCTGCAGGCCCTCGTCATGGAATGAAGGAGGAGTTGGCGAAGCTCGCGATCGAGCACCCGGCTGCTGTCAAGGTACGTAATGCGGCCGTGGAACAGATGATGAAGGCTCGTCGAGAAATCCCGCGTCATGGACAGAATGAAGAAGATGGCGGAGGAGACGCGCAAGGAGATGGAGGTCGTGGAGGCGATGAAGAAGCGGTTACGACTCCGCGGCGAATTAGATCATTTGGGGTGATAATCTTCCTTCTTCTTTTGCTGCTGTGTTTCATCTTTTGCTTCGATGTTTCGCCAAGACGTGTCACGTTCCTGCGAGGCATGAATAGAACAATGGTTTTTGTTTTTTGAGGGAATGAATAGAACAATGCTAGTAACAATGAGATGACTAGCAAATTAGATCATTTTTATCGCCATATGGCACTGGGCTGCCGTGTTTCGTGCTCCTCCGTCGCAGTACTACAACAGTGGAAAACTTGAGTATACCGCATGGTTCTTTGCTCCTCCTCGATCAGATCGTCGGCGCATTTATACGAGCAGTCAAATCACAAGGCCCCGCCTTCCAGCAGTAATGAGCCGTCAAATCACAAAGGCCCTCGCCTCTCGTGAAACCGACCAAGCTAGACTGCCCCGTCCTCTAGCCTTTCAAAAAATGTATACTTTTGTACAGCAGTAGTATCGATGGATTGCGTCATGGAGCAAAATTTGAAATTAAAAAAAAGTGGTACATATAGAGAGCGCTCGTCGCCAAATTTTGCATATAGTACTATTAAAAAGGCTAGTCACAATAATGGTGTCCAGCACAACCCACCCCTCAAATAAAACTAAGCACCCTGGAATTCTTTGACAAAACTAAGCACCCTCAAATTCTTGGACAACTAAACTGCTGGCTATATGATGTTGGCCATATATATTATACGTATATAATGTGAATAAACGAGTGGTAGTACTATACCAACTAAAAGATGAAATGTAAGAAATACTAGTATGTACTTTATCAAGAGTTAAAGTAACAAGAAGAAACATAACATAGTTCTGCTGGGGCTCAAAGACAACACACCCTCAAATTAAATTAAGCACACCTGAAATTAGACTTTGCAACTATTCCGGTAGACACTGCATTAGAAGCACCATGAGCAACGAAACTGCCACCTTACTCGGAGTCCTCGTCCACGTCCTCGACTTCGTCCTTGTCCCTCTTCCTCTTGGCCGATACTTCTTTTCTTGAACCGCCAACTTGGCTGTTGCTCTTCATCCAACCCTTGTAGATATTGAAACAAAGGTAGCCATCCATTGCAGCGTATTGGACGTGGTCTATATCTAGTACATTCTGCTGCCATGCATGACGATGAAACGTGTATGGAGGTTTCTCCAGTTTACCGTACGAAGGATGAACCATGGCTCCTGCCAGGGTCAACATTGAAGGCTGACGAGAGGACACCAGCCGATTCTTTTGGAGGTCGAAGGTGTTGCCTACAACTAGGCCTATCCAACGCAGGACTTCTTTGTCGTTACCAAAGTCTACAGTAATGAATTTTACTAGGTTGCTCTCGAGGAAGTCCTTCAAATCCTGGCACTCAACGTCGGCATGGCATATGTGGTAGACCAATAATAAGTCATGCATGCAAACCTGGATCACGGCGGGCTTCTTCCTCTCTTCGTCCTTTAGATCCTTCTCTCGTCCCACGACTGTGGTGTACTCAACATCTAGCCCAGTGACCCACTCATCATTTGAGTCTTCGAACATGCGTCTGAAGCGAGAAAGGCATCCTTTCACCGTCGCGGAAGAACGGGTGTAGATGACGTCGAACTCATCGCCGGTGATGGTTCTAACCTTGTACTCACTGCCGATCGTGGAGATTTGGGACGCCATGGATTTGGGAGGAGGGTTAGGATTAGTGGAACTGCCGTAATGTGAATGGATGGGACGACTAGGAATGAACCGCTGTAGTATTAAAGGACGTACAGGGACGAGTAGGAGTGAATTGCCAGCGTGGGAACGGCAGGGTAGTGGCTTTCCATTCTCCAATGATACGGGCTTCCGAGAGCCCTTGGATCGGAGATCGAACGGTTGCATGGTGTGATTCTAGACCAATGGGTGAATATCCTATCCTGGAGGGTTATTCTGCAAATTTTCAGCAACTTAGTATGCGACCATTTGATCTCAGATCCAAGGGCTGCCAGCAGCCCGTATCATGGTCGCACCTACCACGACCGTCGTGTCGCTCGCGCCCTTGGAGAATTAACACGGTGCGTTAGGCTATCTGATGTTGGCATGTCATACATAGTCATCACTTAGTCACTCATACTACAACAAGGTTGGCTATAAGGTTGGCTATAAGTGTATTTTTTACTCCTCTCTATCTCTTTTTCAGACTCCCTCCGTCCCATAATATAAGAACGTTTTTGACACTAGTGTAGTGCCAAAACATTCTTATATTATGGGACACAGGGAGTACTAGTATTTATTGCATTTTCCAAGGAGTGACCTCTTCCAATGAAATGGTTTTGCTAAGTTTGCTTCATTTAATTAGCTAAAGACTCAAAATTGTCTTTTCACGTAGGTACACGCGCTTAGCACCGCTTTCTTCCTTGGGTCACCAAACTAGTCTCTCTCTTCTGATTAACTTGCCACATCGGACTTTATGCCTATGTGGCAAGCTTAAGCACCTGTAGGAGCAAGTAAGGTGCCCGTCTGTTGCACGGAAGAGTGAAATGCATTGATCGGGGTGTTGTTTATTTTGACAAAGGATGTGGGGGTCATCTCATGTGTAACAGGTATCGATAGGTTTCTTCGGATATTATTTCATCTCTAGAGCTCAGAAACATCCGGGTGAAATGGATAAAAAAGTATCTTTTGCAAACAAAAGCGTTCAACTGTTCAACCTGCATCCAAAACTTGTGAAGAAATAACTCTTATTGTGCTTTGCTGGAAATGGTTCATCATAAGTCTTTCACCGGTACTGTAGTAAAAATTCATACATAGAAGATTCTAGACTAAACCATAAATGGATACACTTTTATTCATGCGCGATACTCCAAAAGAGCAAGATCATGCATGGAAGTCTCCACATGCTTAGACATCGGATTACATTGAGCAAAGACTAATGATCAACATTTAACTTAGTAATGCATATGTCTAGGTAAACCTCCTTGGAGTTCCCATGCACATTGTTGGGGGGTCAAATAATACCATGCGTCTTCCATGTCCACATCGGCGGGAAGGTCCCAGCTCGGCAGAGTCCAAGTCAGCTTGACGTAGCCAGTGTCACCGCCCACGGACCTCCAAGGGGTAGTAATAGTGAGCACGCACCCGTACATCGGCCTCGTGTCAGTGTGAGCGTTAGCGGCGTCGCCCCTGACGCACACTACAGAGATGTGGTGGCGGCCTGCGCGGGCCTCGCCGGTGGCCACGATCAAGAGGAAGACGCTACCGTCCTCCTCCGAGACCAGCAGGCGGCGCTGATCCTCCAGCGACTCCAGCACGGTGAACGGGCAGCACGTCTCATACTTGATGTTCTTCGCCAAGGGCCAGTAGTTATCGCCGCACGCCTGCGTCAGGTGATGCACGATGTCCACCGGCGAGCCCCAAAACGGCACCGGGCACTCATAGCAGTAGACGAAGGGCTCCTTGGAGGCATCGACCAGGCCGTCCATGAAACGGGAGTGGCTGTAGGGGACGTTCCGCCAGTTGAATATATGAGCAAGTTACTACGAGATTTACTACAAAATAAATCATGATGGCTATGACAGAGATTAAACTAATCATGCAGACTAGCATAGTAGATGAACAGATCGAGTCTAGGACACAGACTAGAAACATGAATTCTACCACGATTTCAAACAGGAAGGACAGAAACACATACGGTGCAACGGGAGCAGCACCATTGGCGTTGAGGTTGTCGCCCATGTCGTTGAGGAAGAGGTTGCCGAGGTCGGGGAAGAAGTCGTCATCGGTAAAGTCATGGCTGCTTGCAGTCGCGAGAGTGCGCTCCCCAAATGTGAACAGCGCCCGCCGAATGGAGCGCAGGAGGGAGTGGTTGTAGGGGACGTTGCGGCCGCCGAATCGAGCGCAGGAGTAGCCCACGAAGCTGTAGACGGTGCTCCTCCCTAGTCTCCATTCTTATCTATATCTCTACTACTCTTCTTTGTTTTTTTATAATATACTAGTTGTAGTTGTCAAATCGAATAGTGATGCGCCGTCCACTGCACGCCCGGCTGAACACGCCTCCTCGCCTCCATTAAACCCACATGCAAACCGAGAAACCTACTCCGGCCCACGGGAGGAAATTTGCCGGTTGCCACGGGAGGGTTATTCTGCAAATTTTCAGCAACTTAGCATGCGACCGTTTGATCTCAGATCCAAGGGCTGCCAGCACCCCGTATCATGGTCGCACCTACCACGACCGCCGCGTCGCACGCGCGGTCGCGCCCTTTGAGACTAACATGGTGCGTTAGGCTATCTGATGTTGGCATGTCATACATAGTCATCACTTAGTCACTCGTACTACAACAAGGTTAGCTATAAGGTTAGTCATCACTTAGGAGAAAATTTTACTACTCCCTCCGTTTACTCCTCGTCCCTACTACGTACGTACTTTGGTTAGTACTCCCTCCATTTACTTATACAAGGCCACTATAAAAAAATACATTTTGCATCTATACAAGGCCACAAATAGTAATCGAGCCTTTCCAGTTTATGGCTCAATTTCAAAATCTCTCCAACCAAGGTAGACGGTGAGTGGTCGAATTAATTTCGTAGTTTGCACAGTATGCTCATTTTTCTCAAGAAGTTATGTTTACCGAGGTATTACTTAGAACGAATGCATGAATGGCCACTAAATTTCCATGAACTTGTAAATGTATTGGTTAGTTTCCTCTTGACACTGCTTGCGTCGGGTGATCTAACGCACCTCGAAATCCAACATGCAATGGTACTACTACTAGTATAGTAGAATTGAGACTTATCAAACGGAAAAACGAATGTTTTTTTAGATGAGCCCTATAAACCCTAGTGGGTACGTACTCTGAAAAAACAGATTTTTCCAAAACTAAGTCTCTCCCTTTCATGAATTCTGTAGTATACTCCTCCGTCGACGCTCCCTTTCATGAATTCTGTACTTCCTGTCGCCGACATGTGGGACATATGGCAACCGGGTCGACGTGTCAAGCACCAAATAACAGCGCAGAACAGCAGGGGGGACGCACCCCACCCGTACCGGCCCCGTATTAGTAATGAGCAATGAGACGTTAAATCACAATGCCGCACCTTCCCAGACGGATGAAGCAACCATTATTTCACACTTCGGTTCGACATCATCTCAAACCACGTACTAGTATTGCTTCTGCCTCAAGAGGGACACGCGCATCGCCTTGGTACATCATGACACGTGCGACCGCATGACAGGCCATGCTCCCCCGCCGATCGCTCGGTAAAATCACCTCATTTTTACTATACTTCCTCCGGATCTGTTTACTACATGGCATGCACGTCGTTCTAGGTTGAGAATTTAACTGGCTATATATATATGTGATGAACAGTACACTAGCCTTTTAAAAAAGGTATACTTTTGTACAGTAGTACTCCACTATCGATGGATTGCACCATGGAGCAAAAATTGAAATTTTAAAAAAAGGTGGTACATATAGAGAGCGCTCGTCACCAAATTATGCATATAGTACTATTAAAAAAGCTAGTACGTGCTTAATTGTGTTGCTAAATTCTATTAAAGAAATACTAGTACTAGTATGTACATACTGAAGAGTTAAAGTAACGAGAAGAAACATAACATAGTTCTGCTGGGGGCTCACCACAACACTCCCCTCAAATTAAACTAAGCACACCTGAAATTAAACTATGCAACTAATCCAGTAGACACTGCATTAGAAGTTTAGAGCCGCCATGAGCAACGACACTGCCACCTTACTCGGAGTCCTCGTCCACGTCCTCGACTTCGTCCTTGTCCCTCTTCCTCTTGGCTGATACTTCTTTGCTTGAACCGCCAACTTGGCTGTTGCTCTTCATCCAACCCTTGTAGATATTGAAACAAAGGTAGCCATCCATTGCAGCGTAGTGGATGTGGTCTATATCTAGTACATTCCGCTCCCATGCATGATGATGAAACGTGTAATGAGGTTTCTCTAGTTTGCGGTACGAAGGATGAACCATGGCTCCTGCCAGGGTCATCATTGAGGGCTGACGAGAGGGCACCAGCCGATTCTTCTGGAGGTCGAAGGGGTTGCCTACAATGAGGCCTATCCGACGCATGACTTCTTTGTCGTACTTAAAGTCTACAGTAACGAATTTGACTGTTTTGTCCTCGAGGAAGTTCTTAAAATCCTGGCACTCAACGTCGGCATGGCATATGTGGTAGACCAAGCAAACGTTATGTATGCAAACCTGGATCACGGTGGGCTTCTTCCTATCTTCGTCCTTTAGATCCTTCTCTCGTCCCATGACTGTGGTGTACTCAACATCTAGCCCAGCGACCCACTCATCATGTGAGTTTTCGAACATGCGTCTGAAGCGAGAAAGGCATCCTTTCACCGTCATGAAGTACGGGTGTAGATGACGTCGAACTCATCGCCGGTGATGGTTCTAACCTTGTACTCACCGCCGATCGGGGAGATTTGGGACGCCATGGATTTGGGAGGAGGGTTAGGATTAGTGGAACTGCCGTAATGTGAATGGATGGGACGACTAGGAGCGAACCGCCGTAGTATTAAAGGACGTGCGGGGACGAGTAGGAGCAAACTGCCAGCGTGCGAACGGCAGGGTAGTGGCTTTCCATTCTCCCATGATACGGGCTTCCGAGAGCCCTTGGATCGGAGATCGAACGGTCGCATGGCGTGATTCTAGACCAATGGGTGAATATCCTATCCTGGAGGGTTATTCTACAAATTTTCAGCAACTTAGCATGCGACCGTTTGATCTCAGATCGAAGGGCTGCCAGCAGCCTGTGTCATGGTCGCGCCTACCACGACCGTCGCGTCGCTCGCGTGGTCGCGCCCTTGGAGATTTAACATGGTGCGTTAGGCTATCTGATGTTGGCATGTCATACGTAGTCATCACTTAGTCACTCATACTACAACAAGGTTGGCTATAAGGTTGGCTATAAGTGTATTTTTTAACTCCTCTCTATCTCTTTCTTCGTACTCCCTCCGTCCCATAATATAAGAACGTTTTTGACACTAGTTTAGTGTCAAAAACGTTCTTATATAATGGGACACAGGGAGTACTAGTATTTATTGCATTTGCCAATGAGTGACCTCTTCCAATGAAATGGTGTTGCTAAGTTTGCTTCATTTAATTGGCTATAGACTCAAAATTGTCTTTTCACCTAGGTACACGCGCTTAGCACCGTTTCTTCCTTGGGTCACCAAACTAGTCTCTCTCTTCTTGATTAACTTTCCACATCAGACTTTATGCCTATGTGGCAAGCTTAAGCACCTGTAGGAGCAAGTAAGTACAATAGTGCGCTTTACATGGCATTTTTGCATATGTGGAGGAAAGAGAGGCAAGGAAAAAGTGGAGAAGTGGGCTCTCATGCAAGAGCCATCCTCTACTACTACATGGTGGAGCATTGGCAGAGGCACCTGTATGGAGGTGGTTAGGAATCGGGAGACTCACGCCGGTCGTAGCGCCACAGTTAAAATGATAATGGCAAGACAAATCACAGGGCTCCACCTGTCCAGCAGTAACTCGCTGTCAAATCACACAACCCTACGTTTGCAGCAGCCTACTCCCTCGTCTTCTTGCGTCTCTGTCGAACCGACTAGGCGGAATTGTCCCGCCGCCTACCGGGCAGGAAAAGCCCCGCCCTCGACTTTTAAATAGTATATAGTATACTAATTTTGTATCCATGGATTGCCCCCGCGCCATGGAGCAAAGCATCTAGAAAACGGCGGCACACATGTACGGAGTATACAGCACGCCCGTCGCGTTCGCTTCGCACCCCAGACGGTCGGTCGGTCGGGCACGCTGCTCTCTGAATGGAACATGCGTCATATTGCGTTCGCACACACATGTGGGACGGCAATAGAGAACCGACCATAGGCACACTCCCCGGCCCCGCAAGTCGGGTGACTTAATAGAAGAGGGAGACGAGCGATAGTACTAGAGAAGTGTCGTACTACGTTGGTGCCTGGACGATCCCTGCAAGACACAGAAGATCAGTTCATCCATGCATGTGACCAGACTCCAGCAGACACGCCTGGATTGGCTATCGTCTACATATCATGCAAGCTGTGTTGTACATGGCTGTAGTTGTGGTGAGAAATCTAAAAAAAGGTTTCTTGTCATCTCGCAAAATTATGTGTCATGTGCTTCGGATCACTGCGAGGGTTAAAGAGCGACAACTGAGTTGGGCTAGTCATTGGGGGCACATGCACGAACAGTGACTACTCTGCTGCCATCTAGGTCAAGCCGGCTATGTTAATTAGGACATCTATCAACGGACCCCTTTTCTACGAGTTTATCTTTAATTTGAGCTTTGTTCCTCGTCTAGTTTGTCCGTCGGGATTCATGTTGTCTCCTTTGGGAAGTGAGGTTATTTGTCATGTGGCATTTTTTCGTGTTATATGTTATAATCCGGCGCTTCAAATCAAAATGACGACAACTGCACCTCCGGGCCACGTGCATGAAGACTTCTCGACAGTCATTGACGAGGTCAAGCCGGCTCCGGTAGACAAAAGAAAACTAAGTAGTACTCCACTATATAGGCAGGAGCCTCCGCGCTTGCTTGCTAGTGTTGCTCTCTTCACACTGTCTCGGCCTCTCCAGATCTAAACACGACAGCGGTGGCAACACACACTCTCTCTCTGCTCACCGCTGGTCACAGATCCAGCCGGATCCTCTCTGCCAGGGAAGGTGAGAAGGTGCAACGTTCACGCGGTCGTCGTCGGCGACGGCTCTTACCCACTGCTGGGCGCGTCCCGATCAGCCTGCCTTGCCGTTCTCTCCCAAGCACCGCTGGCGAGGGAGGGCCTCCGACCCCTTCTTCCTCGCTTCTGTAGTGTGGGCAGATCCGGCCTCCCGCCACCCACCTAGCGACATCCCGGCGACCATCAGGTATAACTTCCTTCGAAACCGGCCTTGCTCTACTTCCCGAGCTCCTGACATCGCTGCATTTGTAACTTTTACTATTTCTCATGCCCCCTCGTAGATAGGATCGATCGGCTGTTCAAAAACCACCTAATTGTTTTACGTTTAAGATGTAAAACTAGTTCATGCACTCGAATCTAGTACTACTTGGTTGAAACAAGGAAGAAAGGGGTGGGAGTGGGGGAGGATTTGTTACCTGAATCTAGGAATTGGTCGAAAGAGGAAATAATGGGGGCGAAAAGTAGCGTAGTGGCTATCCAACTGGTCTCTAGGTCTAATAGGGAAATAAAGGAAACGAGTACAAACTCAATATAAACCCGATCTATTGGTTGAAAAAGGAAAGAAAGTGGGGACTGGGGGACAAGTCAACAGAGTAAGTCCAGCACTAGATTTGCTAGCCTCACACAAGATAAGGTGGCTATACCGAACAAAAATGGGACCAACCCAGATATCATGTTCGATGTTTGTTGCCCCGAGCCACTCTTATGTAATGCCTTTGGTAAAATGTAGCAATCGACCGTTAAAAGTAAGGACATGTTAAACCAATGTTGTTTTCAATGTAATGCCTCCAAAGAATATGAATCAATGGCACTTCTTTACATGTCCTGCTAAAATTTCCCATTAAGATAAGTTGGTTCTTTTCGTTAGAAATGCAACTGTCCTGGTCCGCCTACTCTCTTGTGCCCAAAGTATTGTCGTATTTAACGATTGTCATAGTTAATCCTAATGCCCACACTAATATCTAGCAATGCCACTGCTTTAGAAATTGCTACTGTCCTTGTAGGATTGGCATTCAGATAAGGAACATGCTTCTTTTCATTTGATGCATGTTTCATCACTTGTTAGTCACCCTCCTTTCCACCTTTTTTGTGCAAACAGAGATATACATTTCATGCTCGATCTTAGTTGAACTGCACAAATGATATCCAAATTATAGTTGAGCATTCCAGGAGCTTCACAACCAACCTTGATGTTGCACAATTTTATCGCAACTAATGAAGAAGAAGCTCTGTGGGTTTCGTTTTCTGATGGAAATGGAACCGGGGCTGGAGCCCTTTTCTTAAAAAAATTTGAAGAAGCTGCTAGCTCACGGGACATTGCTTCATTTTAGGTGAACTACACCAAAAGGTCCCATGAATTGAATCATCCATGTTGGTGACTAAAAGAGCCAGCTTCAAAGATCCCGCCTAAGCACCCCGGCCTCCATCCTTGCGGACGACGGTACACCTCGTTTGCCACCCGCTCAACCCTAGTGTCACCGATAAAATGAAGTAATAATACAGTTAAAATAGAGCAAGTGTCATCTCTATCATTTCATTTACAATGTAGATAAAGAAAGTGCTTCTCTTGGTTAAAGTATGTTTCATCAACTAGTCCCATTGTTAATGTTTAAGCGTTTCGCAAACCGGGTGCTTAATTTTAGTTGATATGTACAAAAATAGAGATTTGAATGTCTCAAAGCGCCTCCTTGTACTACTGCTGTACATTCGATGTTCATCACCGCGAAGGTGTATCTGGGAGACTTGGGACGATGTCCAAGATGAGGCGTGCCAGATGAGGCGTCGCAGGGCCCATCTCGCCCTCGCAGCATGGCATACTATGATACTATCGCAATATTTTCTTCTATTTGTTTTTGTGTGTTTCATGAACTAGTGCCACTATAATGTAATCATGCTTTTTTGATTATCTGTGCAAACAGGGTTATTCAGCTGCATTTTGGTGGAACTGCACAAATGTACGTATGGAACCGACATATATGCAGAGTGCGAGGTGTGGCAACTAAAAATTACCGACACCAACCATGCTGCATGCACGCATTAGCATCCACCACAACCGGTGGGATGTGTGGCGCTCTCTGTTGGACGGATCTTTCTCGACAGCAAATCCTCTAACCAAATACTAGTAGCTTATATTGGCAGTTTTCTAGGGAGTACTCTTTTCTAAAAGAAGCACCAATCTATTTTTCTTTATTTGTACACTGTGTCACAACTTTGACCCAAAGGTCCAGAGGTATTTTAGGGTGATTGGCGTAGTACTCGGAGACTGATTGTAAGCATGATTTTCATTAGCTGTCACACTGATTGTAAGCATGAGCAGGTGGAAGATTAGGTTAGTGCGAAGCTTATCTTAAACCCTATCGCCGCCGTTGAAACGAGGCGAGCGTCGAGGGAACCATGGAGAACGTCGGGGAAGCGACGCCGCGCCATCCGGCCTCCTCTTGCAGTGGGAGAACGAATACTCCTGTGGCTCCGGCAGGCTCTGCACCCTCACGAACGGCACACCATACTCAATCGATTCGTTATCCTCTGGGTGCTCGACCTTCGACCTGTACGCCCACCACCTCCGCCTGACTGTCGCCTCGGGCGAATCTGTCTGCTCCATCGCCCATAGGAGATACTCGATGAACTCGGAGGACTGCGGCTGACTGCCGCCGAGGAGTACATGTACATCGCCGCCGTCTCGCTCTTTCGCATACATTGCCACATGGCCCGCACCGTCCTCGAAATCTCCCACTCATTGTCAAACCAACTAAGGATCTCCTTCAACCTGGCTAACTTTGCCTGGTCGCCGCTGATGATCTGCCTGATTCGCTACTGCATCCTCTCCATAGATGTCGTTTTGAGTGGTCCGGTGCTAGCTTTGGAAGATGGGAGGAGAGACGGTGGTCTTGCAATAGAGAAGAGGGAGAGGAGAGGAGGTGGTTTTGGAATGGAGATGATGGAGAGGAGAGGAGGTGGTTTTGCAATGGAGAGAAGATCAGAAGAGGGAGAGGCGAGACCGTGGTTTTGGAATGGAGATGATGGAGAGGAGAGGAGGTGGTTTTGGAATGGAGATGATGGAGAGGAGAGGAGGTGGTTTTGCAATGGAGAAGATTAGAAGAGGGAGAGGCGAGAATGTGGTTTTGGAATGGAGATGATGGAGAGGAGAGGAGGTGGTTTTGCAATGGAGAAGAGGGAGAGGAGTGTGCGGCAGCGATTTAGGATTGGGCGAGAGGGCGGTATGTGGATCGGATCAAAATCAAAATCAATTTACCCTTCAATTAAGAAAGCGACCCCACATTAACTAGTCTCCCTTTTATTCTGGGTCATAATTGACCATGTTTTCGCACATAAAATATATGTTATACGTTGCAAAAATAATATAATTTGAAAGTACATTCAGATATGAACCAAACGATACAATTTTTGGTGACATGCATTCACATTTTGCTTGTTACATACAGTACGTGGTCAAACTTTGACCCAAAATACGCAAAACAACAAAAAAATACTTCCAAGACCAGCACCGCTCTTCCGCTCTTCTCCTCTTAAATCACCGCCGCTCCTCTCCGGTTCCAATCTAAATCCAGCGCCGCTCCTCTCCTCTTCCATTTCAAAACCACCGCCCATCCTCTCCTGTTCCAGTCCAAAACCAGCGTCGCTCCTCTCCCGTTCTAATCCAAAACCAACACTGCTCCTCTCCTCTTCCATTCAAAAACCACCGACGGCGAGTGAAGGTGCTGTGGAGAAGTAGATCGATGGAGGAGTAGAACCGATACGTGATGATCGCAGACGGCGACCCTGTGAAGCTAGCTAGGATGTTGGAGATACAGTCTTGGTTTGACAACAAGGACCAACTAGCGGCGACGGCGACATCCATGGCCAAATATCTGCAACAGAGCGAAAAGGCGGCGATACTCCCGGAGGGAGTCGCGCCGGAGTACATAGAGCTGCTCCTCTTGGCTATAGAGCAAACAGATTCACCGAATCCGATCGTGAGGGAGCGGTGGTGGGAGTATCGATCCCAGATGGAGCATCCACCAGAGATTGAAGGATCGAGCATCTACAGGGTGCCGTTTGTGAGGGTGTCCTGCCAGAGCGAGCCGGTGGAGTCTTCGTCGACCGAACCCAACTGCAAGAGGAGAAAAGCAGTTGGCCCGACGACGCTTCCCCGCCATCGTCTCCCTCGCCGTTCACATCGTCTCACGGGGCGGCTGTCTGCCGCCGAGGAATAGGAGGGCTGCCCCCCCCCCCCCAGCCCAATAGTTGGGCAGGTTGTGAATTTTCAGGAGGAGCCTAGGGTTGTCAGTATTTGCAGGTTGTGAATTGTGTTTTGTGTTGTGTATTTTGAGAGTACTTTCAGATACGAATGTATTTTGAATTTTAGATTTGCAGTATTGAGCATATGAAGAATTTTATGAATTCTAGAGATCTATTTTAGCACTTAAAAATGTAGTTTCATAGGAGTATAAAAGTGCAGGGCGAGAAGAAACTGCAAGTTTCAGTTTCAGATAAGAAACTGCAAGTTCAGTTTCAGATAAGAAACTGCAACTTTCAGAGGCAGCGCATTTATATTAACACGACCATTTCAAACAAGGTTAACATCATGTTGGAAGTTTTATTCATGGTCGAAAATGGAACTACCAGCCAGTTAACAACATGCTGATCAACATTCATGCATAGCACATCTTCATATGATGCACAGTCAAAATGCCCACACAATGTCGAGTGTGCGAAACACAGAGAAAACGAGGGACGAAGTTTTGGCAAGTGTTGGACGTGGTTTTGGGCTACCCCATCTAGGCTTTCATTTTTAACATGCGCAACCCACGACCTCGGATGGGAGGGCCTGTTTGTATTTTCTTAGGGCCGTTATGTATCGACCGGCCTATGGACCTCCCATCTGAGGTTTTATTTTTGGCAGCCCAATTTATGTATTTTTTTGAAGAAAACACAGAGGCCTGTTCTGTTTTTCTATATAAGAATAGGAACGCCAGGTACAACTTATGTTTCCCTTCTAACTATATTATATATATTTAAATTAGTTTATATGTTATTATATATTATTTTATTGTCATCATATATTTAACAGATACTTACATATGTAAGAAAACAATATCCCACATCTTATTAACTTATAAAAATAATTTCTTAACAAATAAAATCCTGGATTGTTTTGGCACGAAAATCCTAGTGATTGTGTACAAAAGCTTGGTAAGGTTTAAGGTCGAATGAAATAATATCACTTATTATTTAAATATATTTATAACAAAATTCTCAGCCCTTTTTTATTTTTTGATAACATTGCTGGCCCAACCCAACATTACAATTAGAATCAGCCCAGCAAAATCGTGTATCTAGATAAAGTGCAAACGGCCTGTAATTTTTTAGGAAATAAAATAAATGGGCCGCATGGACGCTACATTAATTGTTCACCCAGCCCAGCTAATGGTTGTAATTCAAAAAAAAGATCAAATTGACTGTAAATTCTACCGCGCAAAAAAAAGACTGTAAATTCTGAAAAAATGGGTTGAATACGTGGCACATTTTTGGAGGCTGAAATGTGGGCCAATAGGTCGAAGCCAACGCAAGTCGTTGTCAATTTAGTCAACAAATGATTCTGACATGTTAGCCGTTGGATTTACATCCAACGGCCGACATCCATCTTCAATCTCTTGTCTTCTTCCTCCAGCGCCGCCGGGACCACCTCTCGCCTCCTGCTGCTAGCAGCTCTGCTTAGCATGCTTCACTATGAAGCGCTACTCCACCGTTGGCCAGGCCATCCCTCCACCCCTCCACACCTCCTGTTCTTCTCCACCGACTGCCGAACCACACCGCACTAGAACGATTAACCCTCGACACCTCTCCGTCTGCGACTCTACTCCGCGTCTTCCCATCTCCGGCTCGTTGCTGTCCGGGGCCTCGCCGTCGTCCACCACTTGGATGCGCCGACGGCGTGGTCAACATGGTCAATGAACGACACCATCGAAGTAGGATGCATGGAGAGGCGACAGCTGGGTCCACGGCCGCACACAAGGAAATGCCTCCTTATTACACGCAAAATAATGATTCCTCCACCTGACATCTGGGACCCACCGGAAGGGCCTCTGTATTTCATGAAAAAAACGTGCCCCCGCTGACTTGTCGGACCCACCTGCTATCTTCGCACGCAAGGAAGTGCCTCCTGATTATGCACAAAAAAATGAATACTCCTTTGCCAAATTGGAACCCAAAGATTGGGAGGCTGACTTAGGGCCTACCAAGTTGACGGGGACGGAGGGCTTTGTCAACTTAGTCAATATGAACGATTCTAGCTCCTGTTACCGTACGATGTTCATCCAATGGTTGTAGCGCTTCTTCAACCTCTGGTCTTCTTGCTCCAGCCGCCCAAACCAGCGCCGGTTGTGCCGCGTGCTCCTGCCTCCCGTGGCCGGCTGTGATGCCGCGGAGGCCTCACCGCCCCCTACTACTCCCACCGCTGGCCAGGCAATCCCTCTACTCACCCACACCCCCTGTTATTCTGCGGTGACAGCAGCCTCACACCGCAGCCGAACCAGTGAACCCTCGTACTCCTCTTCGCGTGGGCATCCACTGCTGCGTCTTCCCCGGCTCCGAGTCGTCCCCTTCCTAGGCCTCGCCGTCGTCCACCGCCGTGGTGCTCTCGGCGCGGCGTGGTCAACGTGGTCAAGGAACGACTTCCATCGGACGTGGACTATACGTGGAGAGGCTGACAGCTGGGTCCACGGCCGCAGCAAGGAAGTGCCTCCTTATTACGAGGAAAATAATAATTCCTCCACCTGACAGCGGGAACCCACTGGACGGGCCACCGTATTTCGCAAAAAAAAGTTTCCCCCTGACTGCTGGGACCCACCAGCTACATCTTCGCACGCAAGGAAGTGCGTCCGGGCAAAAAAACGATTCGCCCCCTGACTGCTGGGACCCACCAGCTACATCTTCGCACGCAAGGAAGTGCGTCCGGGCAAAAAATAAAATGACTCGCCCCCCTGACTGCTGGGACCCACCAGCTACATCTTCGCACGCAAAGAAAGTACGTCCGGGCAAAAAAAAAATGATTCGCCCCTCTGACTGCTGGGACCCACCAGCTACATTTTCGCATGCAAGGAACTGCCTGACAGTCGGGACCCACCTGGTCGAAGCGTACGCAGCGTTGTCATTCTGGTCGCGAATGTGTATGTACATATATACTGGTGGATGTAGAGGCGCGCACGTGTCATAGTAGAGGCGCGCACGTAGCATTTACACGTACGTACAACGGCGAGGGTACAAGAAAGAAAATACGGCTACGTACGTACATACGGGCAGGGTCTCGAACGCCTACTCGCTCATACGTACATGGCTGGGTCGGAACGGAGAAACAACGTCATCGTCGTGTTCATGGGGAGGCAACGGAATGCGCCGTGTTCATGGGGAGGCAACGGAATGCGTCGTGTTCATCGGGAGGCAACGGAACGCGTGGGAGCCAACCGGCTTGGACGGAACAGGCGATGGAAATGAGGCCTTGCGTAGCACACAACGGAGGAAACGGACCTCCTACGGTCGAAACGGGGGTCCTGTTGATCGGGAGGGGTGTGGCGTACCGCAAAACGGAGGAAACGGACCTCCTACGGTCAAAACGGGGGTCATGTTGATCGGGAAGGGTGTGGCGTACCACAAAACGGAGGAAACGGACCTCCTACGGTCGAAACAGGGTCCTGTTGATCGGGAGGGTGTGGCGTACCGCAAAACGGATTTAAACGGACTTGTGTTGGGCGCCACGGTCAAACGGGGTCCTGTTCATCGGGAGGGTTGTGGCGCATCGCAAGCAGGACTCCACGGATCTGTTCATCTCCACCGTCGACCTCCTCTAGCCTCCACGGGCTACCATCGACCTCCTCCAGCCTCCACGGGCTCCTGTTCATCCAGCCTCCACCGCGCGCTACTCCACCGGCTACTGTTCAACCACCCCTCCACGGGCACCCCTCCACCGTCTACTATTCATCCAGCCCTCCACACCATGGGGTCCTGTTCAACCAACCCTCCACGACCACCCCTCCACCGTCTACTGTTCATCCAACCCTCCACACCACGGGTTCCTGTTCATCCAGAGGCAACGCCACCGCCATTATTCATCCAACCCCCCGCAACACTCACATTGTTCATCCAATCGATCGGCTTGATTAGCAGCGAGAGCGAAGAATCGCTCCATCGGGTTCGATTAACAGCCATCGATCGATCGCCGGGTTCGAGAACGCATAGCTCGCGGTGCAATCGCCGGGTTGATTAGAGCCCAACACCTCGCTTCGGGTTGATTAGAGCCAACGCCGCACGTGTACGAGAGAAACGTGCATCGCTCGGCCCCCGACCTCCCACCGTAACCGGCAACTCCCCGAAATTTTCCTCCCCCTCGCATCTACCATGGTTTTTTCCGTCATGGACGGCCCAAAGAATGTCATGCAGCTGCGTCTTCGGCCCGCCCAGGACGAAAAGCCCATTTTCTGTCATGATTTTTTGTCATAGAAGTAGGAGCCCACCACATCTATGATGATACCAGGTTTTGTCACAATTATCGTCATAGAAGTGTCATATGTATGACAGAAATTTCTTTCATTCGCCCCAAAATGTCACGGATGTGTCTTTTTTTTTGAAGTGACTAGACTGCGGGTGATAAGGAGATGCGATTCTATGATTGACATCATACTTAGCAAGCATCTTACGGAAAGCACCATGAATAAAGTGTGAACCACCATAAGTCATAAGATATCTAGGGACTCCAAACCTCAGAAAAATAACTTCTTTAAGCATTTTAATAGAAGTGTTATGATCAGCACTACTAGTTGGAATAGCTTCTACCCACTTAGTAACGTAATCAACAGCAACTAAAATATGTGTATAACCATTGGAGGCAGGAAAAGGTCCCATATAATCAAAGCCCCAAACATCAAACGGTTCAATAACAAGAGGATAATTCATAGGCATTTCTTGACGTCTACTAATGTTACCTATTCTTTGACATTCATCACAAGATAAGACAAACTTACGAGCATCTTTGAAAAGAGTAGGCCAATAAAAACCATATTGTATTACCTTGTGTGCAGTTCTATCTCCAGCGTGGTGTCGTCCATAGGATTCAGAGTGACACTTGCGTAGGATTTGTTCCTGTTCATTCTCAGGCACACAACATCTAATAATACCATCTACACCTTCTTTATAAAGGTGTGGATCATCCCAAAAGTAATGTCTTAAATCATAAAAGAACTTTTTCTTTTGCTGGTATGTGAAACTAGGCGGTATATATTTAGCAACAATGTAATTAGCATAATCATCATACCAAGGAGCAGTACGAGAAGCATTGACAACCGCTAATTGTTCATCAGGAAAACTATCATTAATAGGCAGTGGGTCATCAAGAACATTCTCTAACCTAGATAAGTTGTCTGCAATGGGGTTCTCAACTCCCTTTCTATCAATAATATGCAAATCAAATTCTTGGAGCAAGAGGACCCATCTAATGAGTCCAGGCTTAACATCTTTCTTTTCCATAAGATATTTAATAGCAGCATGATCAGTATGAATAGTAACTTTGGAATCAACAATATAAGGTCTAAACTTATCACATGCAAACACAACTGCTAAAAACTCTTTTTCAGTAGTAGCATAATTTCTCTGGGCAGTATCAAGAGTCTTTATAGCATACTGGATTGTAGCGACCCGACCTCAGACGGTCAAGCCTCGTGTTCTTTGTGCCATCCACGGATCAAGTATCTCGGCACACACAGTACATCAATGTATATATCAAAGTGCAATCACATGTATAATTAACGTAAAACTGATATATACCTCATAAGTCACAACGAAACAAATAGTCGGTGTGGAGTCCCATCAACGCCATCGGCGAGGTTGAGTGTAGACCGTAACCCTGCACTGTACTCTTACTGTCGAGGAAATATCTGCAACATGATACGTTGCAGCCGTGTAGGTCAAGTACATTGAATGTACCGCAAGATCACAATAAGAGAAAACAGATGATAAACTATACTATATGCAGTATGGCTTTGTGGCTCAGATCTGAGTTTTGTTTGCGTAAAAGCTGGTTTTATTTTCCCTACATCAAAGGAATAAATGAAGTCTGTACTATAGAGTTTTCTATCATGACATGGTTCCGCCAACCGATGTCTTATAGCCCAAATTCATCATAAGTTGCCCACAATTAAGTTATCAGTCCGGTGTTGAGAGTTCGAGATAGATCCAGTCCAGATGCTCAAATTGTCCGTAACCGGGGACACGGCTAATCGATTAGGTTTTAACCCTCTGCAGAGGTTTGTACACTTTACCCGCAAGATTCGATCCCTCTTTTTACGTTCTCGCACTTTAGGGTGTTTGAGAACAAGACGATCAAACATGGTCTTCGAAGAGTTCCTCGACCACCGTCCGGTGCTCATCCAATCCTACCGTAGTTCTACATCTGCTAGCACCGCCCCAGCCGAGTCACCACTAAGGTCAACCAAGCGAGCCCATAATGACTTGCGGTTGCACGGGTAAGCTTCCGGGCATGAAGTATTCTTTCGTCTCTTTGAGTCTGGGTGAAGCTTTCCGCAAGATGTCATGGCGCTTCTCCATGCATCCCGCCAACCACTGGATTCTCCAGGTGCCCGTCAACCATCCTTCACCCAAAGAGTGTGTATTGAATTCTTGTCTCGAGTCTTGAAGTCTTGAGGCCTTGAAGATGCAGTCCTTGCAGATTCCATCATGGAGTTGTCGTCATTGGCGTAGATCCTCCGTTCTCACACCACTCCGGGCACTCATACCAAACCCGTCTTCTATAGCGTAGCATTAAAATAAAATATCGTCCCGGGCTTGGTAACAGGGTGATGGGTTCCTACCTCATGCATACTACTCAACTACAAGAATTCAATATCACTACTGGAGGGTTTGTTGCGAAGATGACACTAGATGCAATAAAACACATAGGTATGAAAAAACATGGTCAAAGTGAACTTGCCTGGTAATACTTGATGAAGATAACAACGCTCTCGAAAATAACTTGATAGGACTATACGCAACTCTCCGATGAAAATCTATATAGTTAAACATAGCATTCACATAAGCAAACATCCTAGCAAACAATTTTAGCACTCGAAATAACAATCAAAACAGCAAGGAAAATCGATAATAAAACTCAAACAAAATCAAAAGAAACTTCAAATAAAACTACAAATAAAAACTACTAACGAAGATCTATGACTTTGCTACAAACATCTAATATAGTTTTGCCGTAAGTAAAAACTTAACAACAATTAAAATACTAAACTAATAAATTAATAGAAAATAAAATGTAAAATAACTAATTTAACAGAAAGTATTTTTTCCATAAAATTTTATTTGCAAAAGAAACAAATAAAAAAACTATTATAAAACTCTAACTATGACCTATAGAAGGTTTCATACAAAACTAAGGAAAATAGATTTTTAAAATAAAATACATTTTCTCATGTTGTCTAACAGAAACACAACTAATTTTGTCAAAAATGACAAAAAGAAATAATTTAAAACTAATAAAAACAATAAAGAAAAAGCTAAAACAGAACTAATAATAAAACAGTACTGTTTTGCTAAAAACCTAATTTAAATTAACCTAGAAATAAAATACTAAATACTACTGGATAAACAAATGTCCTAGATACCAGGAGCAAAAAGAATCGGTCGAAAATAATATTCCTAACTCAAAATATCTCAAATCTAGTGATTTGAGAAAATTCATACAAACACAAATTTAAACTGCTCAAATATGAAATACAATTGAACTAACAGAAACTTCATAAAATTTGTGACACATAGCAATTGGAATCACTCAAAAATACTAAAAACTCTAAAAGATATGAATTTTCTAAGATTGCTATTTTCTGAAAAAAATGAATTACGGGATTTACTGTAGCAGTTCCGGTGATGGGGTCCTGGTGGAGCTCCGGCGACGTCCTCCGGTGGCCCTCTGGCGTCGGGGAAGGGATGGTTGGGGGCGACAGATCGGGGCGGACCGACAATGGCGGCGGTGGTCCGGCGAACTCCGGCGAGGCGGCACAGCGACGTGGGTGTGGGGCTGCTGCTGCTGCGGAGAGGAGAGGGGAGGTGTTGGTTTGATGTGTTGGAGGGGGGGTGCTTGGGTATTTATATTGGGGAGGGGAGGATTTTGCTTGGGGTAGGGGGCAAGAAATAGACTAGGATTAGGAAACAAAGAGGGAAAAGATCTAGAAACAAATCGGAATAAACGGAAGTAGGAAAAGATTCCTACTAGGAAAAGGAAAAAGGAGGCTCCCTGGCTCCCTTGGTGCGTGCGGCGATGGCCTTGTGGCCGGCCGGCCGCTGGCTTGGCCTTGGGCCTTGGCCCTTGGCTCGGCGGGGCGCAGCGATTTTTTTTTTAAAGACAGAGACAACAAAACAAAAATAATAAAACCAAAAAAAAAATTGTATATAGGCATATAATATATCAAAATTTTCAGAAAAAGATTTTCTACAACATGAACACTTATATAGCATTAAATAAAATTCACACAAATTTAAATAAAGCAAAGAGTGCTTCAGCTCTAATAAAATCCAATAAAAATCATTTTAAAAATACCAAAATGAATTCAAATTTATTCCTCTCCAATTTTCTGTTGTAGGGAACCATGTTACCCAAATTTCCATATATTTTGTTTTTGGAGAAAATATTTTGAATAAAACTCAAATAACTCCAAATTGGAAATAAATTCAAAAGAACTTTGGATTTAATTCTTTTAAAACTCCCAACTCATATTTCATTTAATTTGAAGAAGTCATTTTATCTTCTCTCGTGAAAATCATTGAGTTGCATAAAGTTTCAGAATTGGAAATATTTTCCAAATGAAATTCAAATATTTTCAACACCCTTGTCATTTAAATAAATGGAAGAAGTCATGTCATCTTCTCTCCAGGGTTTTGTGATGAAAAGAATTTGAATTCATGGAGATCATAAATGCAAGGTGGAAGTTTGGGAAAGTCATTTCATTCCCTCTCATTCAACTTTCAGAAAGTTTCAAATTTCACTCAATTTTACACAAGCAACCACACCACTATCAAACAAACAAGCATAAATATTTATTTAATATAACATTCCAAAATTTAGAATTTTGGGATGTTACAAATCTACCAAACTTAAAATGAATCTCATCCTCGAGATTCGAAGAGGCAGCAAGAAAAGGTTAGGGTTTGGGGGTCTTCTAGCAAATCCATTGATCTGTATGGTCTAGTGTGCTACCACACTTAGAAGCATGGTTATTGTTCCGACAAAACTCATGTACTCCATTCCTTTGGGTTGACAATGTCAGTCTTCTCAGATATTAAGGATAATTCCTTCTCTGTGCTCTTCCGGTAGTGGCATAACCTTTTCCTCAATTCTTTTGTCCTTTACTCTTGGTAAGGTTATTCCGAGACTGGGTCTTCATAGCTGACAGGTCTGGCGCCAATTCTAAACAAATATCGGTATCTCATGGTGGTTAACGATTTATGGTTTCCCTGCAGAAAACGGGTCAGGTTGAACCTCACCGTATAACCTACGGTTGGCAACAACTGCCGTGTACAAGGGAAAAAATACCTATACCTTTCTAAGGTTTAAACAAGGTTTTTGATCGTCGTCTCTCTACTATAGGTAAGTCACTCAGATTTTACCATCCCATATAGCAAAGCGAATAATAAGAGTAAGTCGGTATGGTGATCAATCCATCCCGCACCCAAATCATTACCTTGTACATGGTTTAGCGAATCTCGCATTCTAACACTCGGTCATCCTCACAAGCATTGCAGAATTTCTCTTGTCGACGAACCAAGTTCGAAAAAATCCATTGATTGTGCAGGCCAAACAAACATCTATCGTTCCTTAACAACTCTCAGGTTTTGCGTAAACTCCTATAGAATCGTCGGTTGATCAAATCGTAGTCTATTCCCAAAATTTCTTTCTCCAGTGGGTACTTGATCCTTATTAATTCTTGGGCCTGTGGGTTATGGCCCACTTCAACACTAGTGCAGCTTTAACTCATCCTTGGAGTAACTCTCTTGTTCCATATTACACCTCCTTTAAATCCAGTAGTACTCTCTTTCTTCATACCATCATATCAAAAGCAAAACTCCAACTTTTTTTTTCCTTCGAACTACAGTCCGTGGAATATATATTTTCTTATCCATTAGTCTAGTCTTCTTCACAGGGTACTACCACCCTTAAAATGCACAAATTCTTCCATAGACCATATTTTTCTCATATCCTCGAAAATGGTCAAAACTCTTTGTTCATGGAGTAACAACCCATAAAATTCAACATATGAAATCATCACACCTTAACTTTATTGATTCATGCATTCATTACAATCTCTGAGCACCCATTACATAACTCAACTCATCGAACTCATGAAAATGAAATTGCTTTCTATTACTCTTTTTTTCCAATATCAAAATCCCAACTACTCAACTCCAGCTTTCATCTTGTCGGGACATTTAGTAGCATAATGTCCTTCTTCCTTGCAATGAAAACGAATAACTTTCGATAAGTCTTTGGGCTTCTTGGAGATGGTGTCTACTCTTTGGGCTCTTGGCTTCTTCTCTGGACATTTACCAGCGTAATGATCTAAATCCTTGCACCTGTAACAAGTGATATGACTCAGGTCCTTCTCTGCGAAAATTGTGTTGTTCTGGGGTTGCCTTCTTTTTCTCTTCCTGGATTTCTCTGTAATGATCAGAGCTTCTATTTCCCGAGGGTCAAACTTCACTTCTGCTGTCGGGAAACCTCTGAAATATTCTTCTCTTTCCTTGGTACAATACTGGGAAAAATGTCCTTCTTCTCCACATGAATAGCAAGCGTTGGAGTAAAATCTGTTGAGGCCTTCTCCATCAGGGTCTTCAACACATTCCTTCATCACAGGTTCCTTCATAACTTCTCGGAGGGCTTCTTTCATTCCTTCTTCCTACTCCTAAATAGTTTGTTGCACCATGGGGTAAATGTGACACTGAGTCGGGTAGTGGGTGGTTCCTTCACACAAGAAACAAGTCACCGACTAGTTGGGCATTCCTCACTGGGTGTTTCTCCTCACAATGAGGGCATCCATCCTTGTGTTCCTCCTGGTGTGTCCTATTTCTCCATAAATCTTGCAGGCACAAGGTTTCTTCTTCGGGTTATCGCAGTGCTTCCGGATGAGACGTGATCTCAACAGGGTCTTCTTGAATTCCTCCCAAGTTCTTGTTCCATTAAATCCTTGTATGGCTTGATGCATTTTCCACCAGGTTGCAACACTCTCGGTAAAATACTGAAGAGCATATTGAACCTCATACTTCCTTGCAATCATTTTCTTCTCGAAGTGATCCTCCATGTTTTGAATCCATAGCTCGACTCCAACCGAGTCATTGGTCCGAGAATACCAGTCCTTCTTCATTCATCATCTATGGCTCCAAGGGTTTTAGGGTGAGATAAGAGAGAGCTGGATAGAGAGAGATACACACAATACAAACAATAATTTTTTTGAAAAAAACGGGTTTTACTTTGTGGCTGTCGGAAAACATCAAACAAATGACAGCTCACAAATCGCCGCATCTAACGTAAGTGTGTAACAGGGGTTTGGTCTTCTAAAGGTCAAATAATTCTTCAGATTCTTCAAATTCTTCTAGTCTTCGGAGTCTTCAATTGTTGCAGCTTCAACTCTTCTAATGCATGGTCAAACCCTTTGTTACTTTGAAGAGGTCATCAGCTGTCCGATATTTTTCTTGGAGCGGCTTCAGTTGATCCTCCGTGTGGTCAAAAAGGAAAGGGGTATATTCTAACTATTTGAGATAAGAGGGGATATTTGATAAAATCAGAAAAGACGAGATGTAAAGGATCCTTTTGATCAGGGGATATTTGATACCATATCTGTAGCGACCCGACCTCAGACGGTCAAGCCTACGTGTTCTTGTGCCATCCACGGATCAGTATCTTTGGCACACACAGTACATCAATGTATATATCAAAGTGCAATCACATGTATAATTAACGTAAAACTGATATATACCTCATAAGTCACAACGGAAACAAATAGTCGGGTGTGGAGTCCCATCAACGCCATCGGCAGGTTGAGTGTAGACCGTAACCCTGTACCGTACTCTTACTCGTCGAGGAAATATCTGCAACATGATACGTTGCAGCCGTGTAGGTTAGTACATTGAATGTACCGGCAAGATCACAATAAGACAAAACAGATGATAAACTATACTATATGCAGTATGGCTTTGTGGCTCTGTATCTGAGTTTTGTTTGCGTAAAAGCTGGTTTTATTTTCCCTACATCAAAGGAATAAATGAAGTCTGTACTATAGAGTTTTCTATCATGACATGGTTCCGCCAACCGATGTCTTATAGCCCAAATTCATCATAAGTTGCCCACAATTAAGTTATCAGTCCGGTGTTGAGAGTTCCGAGATAGATCCAGGTCCAGATGCTCAAATTGTCCGTAACCGGGGACACGGCTAATCGATTAGGTTTTAACCCTCTGCAGAGGTTTGTACACTTTACCCGCAAGATTCGATCCTCTTTTACGTTCTCGCACTTCAGGTGTTTGAGAACAAGACGACAAACATGGTCTTCGAAGAGTTCCTCGACCACCGTCCGGTGCTCATCCAATCCTACCGTAGTTCTACATCTGCTAGCACCGCCCCAGCCAGAGTCACCACTAAGGTCAACCAAGCCGAGCCCATAATGACTTGCGGTTGCAGGTAAGCTTCGGGCATGAAGTATTCTTTCGTCTCTTTGAGTCTGGGTGAAGCTTTCCGCAAGATGTCATGGCGCTTCTCCATGCATCCCGCCAACCTTTGGATTCTCCAGGTGCCCGTCAACCATCCTTCACCCAGTAGTGTGTATTGAATTCTTGTCTCGAGTCTTGAAGTCTTGAGGCCTTGAAGATGCAGTCCTTGCAGATTCCATCATGGAGTTGTCGTCATTGACGTAGATCCTCCGTTCTCACACCACTCCCGAGCACTCATACCAAACCGCGTCTACTATAGCGTAGCATTAAAATAAAATATCGTCCCGGGCTTGGTAACAGGGTGATGGGTTCCTACCTCATGCATACTACTCAACTACAAGAATTCAATATCACTACTGGAGGGTTTGTTGCGAAGATGACACTAGATGCAATAAAACACATAGGTATGAAAAAACATGGTCAAAGTGAACTTGCCTGGTAATACTTGATGAAGATAACAACGCTCTCGAAAATAACTTGATAGGACTATACGCAACTCTCCGATGAAAATCTATATAGTTAAACATAGCATTCACATAAGCAAACATCCTAGCAAACAATTTTAGCACTCGAAATAACAATCAAAACAGCAAGGAAAATCGATAATAAAACTCAAACAAAATCAAAAGAAACTTCAAATAAAACTACAAATAAAAACTACTAACGAAGATCTATGACTTTGCTACAAACATCAAATATAGTTTTGCCGTAAGTAAAAACTTAACAACAATTAAAATACTAAACTAATAAATTAACAGAAAATAAAATGTAAAATAACTAATTTAACAGAAAGTATTTTTTCCATAAAATTTTATTTGCAAAAAGAAACAAATAAAAAAACTATTATAAAACTCTAACTATGACCTATAGAAGGTTTCATACAAAACTAAGGAAAATAGATTTTTAAAATAAAAATAATTTTTCTCCTGTTGTCTAACAGAAACACAACTAATTTTGTCAAAAATGACAAAAAGAAATAATTTAAAACTAATAAAAACAATAAAGAAAAAGCTAAAACAGAACTAATAATAAAACAGTACTGTTTTGCTAAAAACCTAATTTAAATTAACCTAGAAATAAAATACTAAATACTACTGGATAAACAAATGTCCTAGATACCAGGAGCAAAAAGAATCGGTCGAAAATAATATTCCTAACTCAAAATATCTCAAATCTAGTGATTTGAGAAAATTCATACAAACAAAAATTTAAACTGCTCAAATATGAAATACAATTGAACTAACAGAAACTTCATAAAATTTGTGACACATAGCAATTGGAATCACTCAAAAATACTAAGAACTCTAAAAGATATGAATTTTCTAAGATTGCTATTTTCTGAAAAAAATGAATTACGGGATTTACTGTAGCAGTTCCGGTGATGGGGTCCTGGTGGAGCTCCGGCGACGTCCTCCGGTGGCCCTCTGGCGTCGGGGAAGGGATGGTTGTGGGCGGCAGATCGGGGCGGAGCGACAATGGCGGCGGTGGTCCGCGAACTCCGCGAGGCGAGGCTGCACGACGTGGGTGTGGGGCTGCTGCTGCTGCGGAGAGGAGAGGGAGGTGTTGGTTTGATGTGTTGGAGGGGGAGGGTGCTTGGGTATTTATATTGGGGAGGGGAGGATTTTGCTTGGGGTAGGGGGCAAGATATAGACTAGGATTAGGAAACAAAGAGGGAAAAGATCTAGAAACAAATCGGAATAAACGGAAGTAGGAAAAGATTCCTACTAGGAAAAGGAAAAGGAGGCTCCTGGCTCCCTTGGTGCGTCTTGGCGATGGCCTTGTGGCGGCCGGCCGCTGGCAACCTTGGGCCTTGGCCCTTGGCCCGGCGAAGCATAGCGATTTTTTTAAAGACAGAGACAACAAAACAAAAATAATAAAACCAAAAAAAATTGTATATAGGCATATAATATATCAAAATTTTCAGAAAAAATTTTTCTACAACATGAACACTTATATAGCATTAAATAAAATTCACACAAATTTAAATAAAGCAAAGAGTGCTTCAGCTCTAATAAAATCCAATAAAAATCATTTTAAAAATACCAAAATGAATTCAAATTTATTCCTCTCCAATTTTCTGTTGTAGGAATCATGTTACCCAAATTTCCATATATTTTGTTTTTGGAGAAAATATTTTGAATAAAACTCAAATAACTCCAAATTGGAAATAAATTCAAAAGAACTTTGGATTTAATTCTTTTAAAACTCCCAACTCATATTTCATTTAATTTGAAGAAGTCATTTTATCTTCTCTCGTGAAAATCATTGAGTTGCATAAAGTTTTAGAATTGGAAATATTTTCCAAATGAAATTCAAATATTTTCAACACCCCTTGTCATTTAAATAAATGGAAGAAGTCATGCCATCTTCTCTCCAGGGTTTTGTGATGAAAAGAATTTGAATTCATGGAGATCATAAATGCAAGGTGGAAGTTTGGGAAAGTCATTTCATTCCCTCTCATTCAACTTTCAGAAAGTTTCAAATTTCACTCAATTTTACACAAGCAACCACACCACTATCAAACAAACAAGCATAAATATTTATTTAATATAACATTCCAAAATTTAGAATTTTGGGATGTTACATGGATAACATTCAATTTCTTATCGACCCTTTGCCCTAAAACAGCACCTACAGCATAATCACTAGCATCGCACATAATTTCAAAAGGTAAATTCCAATCAGGTGGCTGAACAATAGGTGCAGTGATCAAAGCTTTCTTAAGTGTTTCAAATGCTTCTACACAATCATCATCAAAGAAAAAAGGAATATCTTTTTGCAATAAATTAGTCAGAGGCCTAGAGATTTTAGAAAAGTCCTTAATGAACCTCCTATAAAAGCCGACATGACCAAGGAAACTTCTTATACCTTTTATGTCCTTGGGACATGGCATCTTTTCAATAGCATGAACTTTAGCCTTATCAACTTCAATACCTCTCTCGGAGATCTTGTGCCCCAAGACAATGCCTTCATTAACCATAAAGTGACACTTTTCCCAATTCAGGACGAGACTAGTGTCTTCGCATCTCTGCAAAACTCGATCAAGGTTGCTCAAACAACCATCAAAAGAGGATCCATAGACGGAGAATTCATCCATGAATACCTCACAAATCTTTTCACAAAAATCAGAGAATATAGCCATCATGCATCTTTGAAAGGTAGCAGGTGCATTACATAAACCAAAAGGCATACGTCTCTAAGCAAAAGTACCGAAAGGGCAAGTAAAAGTAGTTTTAGATTGATCCTTTGCTGACACAGGTATTTGAGAGAAGCTAGAATAACCATCTAGAAAGCAAAAATGTGTGTCTTTGGATAGCCTTTCTAGCATTTGATCAATAAAAGGTAAAGGGTAATGATCTTTCTTAGTAGCTTTATTTAACTTACGAAAATCAATTACCATCCTATAACCTGTAATAATTCTTTGCGGGATCAATTCATCATTATCATTAGGAACAACGGTAATACCTCCCTTTTTAGGGACACAATGGATAGGGCTTACCCATTCACTATCAGCAACGGGATAAATAATACCTGCCTCAAGGAGTTTTAGAATTTCCTCTCTTACCACCTCCTTCATTTTGGGATTTAATCGTCTTTGAGGATCTCTAACTGGTTTGGGATCTTTCTCCACTGAAATTTTGTGTTGACATAATGTGGGACTAATGCCCTTAAGATCATCCAGAGTATATCCAATAGCAGCTCGATGCTTCTTCATAATTTTCAATAATCTTTCTTCTTCTTTCTCTGAAAGGTTAGCACTAATAATAACAGGATATATTTCTTTTTCATCAAGATAATCATACTTAAGATTATCAGGTAAAGGTTTGAGTTCAAACACGGGATCACCCTTGGGTGGAGGGGGATCCCCAAGAATTTCAACGGGAAGGTTATGTTTCAGCATAGGTTCTTGTTTAAGGAGCACTTCAACTATTTCTTCCCTTTCTTTCATGAACATATCGTTTCATGGTCTACCAAATATAATGGGACAAAAGCTATCTTGTGGGGAGCCAAGAACAAGAAAATCAGCAGGATATTTAGTTTTACCACACAAGACTTTAACATCTCTAACAATTCCCATTGGTGAAATAGTATCTCTATTGGCAAGTTTAATTGTGACATCAATATCTTCTAACTCAGTAGGTGCAATATCGTGCTTAATTTCTTTGTATAAGTCAATAGGTATTGCACTAGCACTAGCACCCATATCACATAAGCCATGATAACAACGATCTCCTATTTTAATAGAAATAACAGGCATGCCTACCACAGGTCTATGTTTATCTTTAGCACAAGGTTTGGCAATTCTAGCAGTTTCATCATAGAAATAAATAACATGCCCATCAATATTATCAGACAAGAGATCTTTAACAATAGCAACATTAGATTCAACTTTGATTTGCTCAGGAGGTGTATAAGTTATAATATTGCTCTTACGAACAACAGTCGAAGCTTTAGCATGATCTTTTATCCTAACAGGAAAAGGAGGTTTTTCGATATAAGCAGTAGGAATAATAGGATCACTATATGTAATGGTCTTTTCTTCGACTGTAATAGGTGCTACTACTTTCACTTCAACAGGAGGATTACATTTAAACCACTTCTCTTTAGGGAGATCAAAGTGAGTAGCAAAATATTCACAAAAAGTAGCTACTATCTCAGAGTCAAGTCCATACTTAGCGCTAAATCCACGGAAAGCATCGGTATCCAGTAAAGATTTAACACAATCGAACTTAGGTGTCATACCTGACTCCTTACCATCATCGGAACCCCAATCTTCAGAGTTGTGTTTAATTCTTTCCAATAAGTCCCATTTGAAATCAATAGTCTTCAGCATATAAGAACCAACACAGGAAGTATTAAGCAGGTTGCGATTATTAAGAGAAAGCCGAGCATAAAAATTGTGAATAATCATTTCCCGAGAGAGCTCATGATTGGGGCATGAATATAACATTGACTTAAGCCTCCCCCAAGCTTGAGCGATGCTTTCTCCTTCACGAGACCAGAAATTATATATATAATTATGATCGCGATGAACAAGATGCATAGGATAGAACTTCTGGTGAAATTCCAGCTTCAATCGCTTATAATTCCAAGATCCCGTATCATCACATAGCCTATACCATGTCAATGCATCTCCCTTCAAAGATAAAGGGAAGACCTTCCTTTCGACAACATCATCGGGAATACCTGCAAGCTTAAATAATCCACAAACTTCATCCACAAAGATAAGGTGTAAATCGGGATGCAATGTTCCATCTCCTGCAAAAGGATTAGCTAGCAGTTTTTCTATCATACTCGAAGGAATCTCAAAGTGAATATTTTCATAAAGTTCAGTAGGTTGAGGAGCATCTCTTTGCTCTTCTGGTTGGGGTGAAGATACCCCAAAAAAGCCCTTCAAAGGATTAGTTTCCATAGTGACAAGTAACAGAAAATTTCAGCACACTATATAAATGTTTCCTTACCAAGTTCCACTCACCAAAAGCGCTACACTCCCCGGCAACGGCGCCAGAAAAGAGTCTTGATGACCCACAAGTATAGGGGATCTATCGTAGTCCTTTCGATAAGTAAGAGTGTCGAACCCAACGAGGAGCAGAAGGATATGATAAGCGGGTTTCAGTAAGGTTTTCTCTGCAAGCACTGAAATAGTAGGAGATAGATAGTTTTGTGATAAGATAAAGAGTAACGAGAAAAAAGTAAATAAAGTAAATAAAGTGCAGCAAGGTGGCCCAATCCTTTATGTAGCAAAGGATAAGCCTGGACAAACTCTAATAATGAAGAAGGAGCTCCCGAGGACACATTGAGAATTATCGTCAAGCTAGTTTTCATCACGTTCATAAGATTCGCGTTCGGTACTTTGATAATTTGATATGTGGGTGGACCGACACTTGGGTACTGTCCTAACTTGGACAAGCATCCAAATTATGATTAACCCCTATTGCAAGCATCCGCAACTACAAAAAGGAGTATTAAGGTAAACCTAACCACAGCAATAAACATATGGGTCCATATCAGCCCCTAACGAAGCAACGCATAAACTAGGGTTTAAGCTTCTGTCACTCTAGCAACCCATCATCTACTTATTACTTCCCTATGCCTTCATATAGGTCCAAATAATGGTGAAGTGTCATGTAGTCGACGTTCACATAACACCACTAGAGGAAAGATAACATACATCTCATCAAAATATCGAACGAATACCAAATTCACATGACTACTAATAGCAAGACTTCACCCATGTCCTCAGGAACAAACGTAACTACTCACAAAGCATATTCATGTTCATAATCAGAGGAGTAATAATATGCATAAAGGATCTGAACATATGATCTTCAACCAAGTAAACCAAATAGCATCAACTACAAGGAGTAATCAACACTACTAGCAATCCACAGGTACCAATTTGTGGTTTTGATACAAGATTGGATACAAGAGATGAACTAGGGTTTTGAGAGGAGATGGTGCTGGTGAAGATGTTGATGGAGATTGACCCCCTCTCGATGAGAGGATCGTTGGTGATGACGTTGGTGATGATTTCCCCCACCCAGAGGGAAGTGTCCCCGGCAAAACAGCTCCGCGAGAGCCCTAGATTGATTCCGCCAAGGTTCCTCCTCGTGGCGGCGGAGTTTCGTCCCGTAAGCTTGCCCACAATTTTATCCAGGGTGGAAGTGATGATATAGCAGAAAATGGATGTCGGAAGCCCACCAGGGGGCCCAGGAGATAGGGGGGCACGCCCTATAGGGGGGGGGGGGCGCACCCTATCTCCTAGACAGGGTGTGGGCCCCCTGGCCTATTTCTTTTGCTCAGAAATTCTTATAAATTCCAAAAAGTTGTTTCGTGGAGTTTCAGGACTTTTGGAACTGTGCAGAATAGGTTTCCAACATTTGCTCCTTTTCCAGCTAGAATTCCAGCTGTCGGCATTCCCCCTCTTCATGGTAAACCTTGTAAAATGAGAGAGAATAGCCATAAGTATTGAGATATAATGTGTAATAACAGCCCATAATGCAATAAATATTGATATAAAAGCATGGCCTTAAAATGGGCGTGTCGGCGTCGCCTCGCGTTCAACACACATACAGCCCGGGACGTCTCCTCCTTCTTGATCCAGCAAGGGAGAGGAGAAGTTGAGGAAAACTCCAGCAACACGACGGCGTGGTGGCGATGGAGCTCGTGGTTCTCCCGGCAGGCTTCGCCAAGCACTACGGAGGAGGAGGAGGTGTTGGAGGAGGGAGGGCTACGCCGAGGAAGGGTGTGGCTGCCTCCCACCCCTCAATATATATAGGGGAAGGGAGAGGGGCGGCCCCTCTAGATGGATCTAGAGGAGGGACATGCTAGGGAAACCCTAAATGGGTTTGGCGCCCCATCCCTAGGAAACTTGCCCCCAAGCCGGGAGGGAGGCTGCCCTAGGGTGGGGCCCCTACCTCTTCAAAGTTATGTGAGATGGGGTGGGAGGGGCGCTCAGCCCCTTAGTGGGCTGATGTGCCCCCTTCCCTTGGCCCATAAGGCCCCCAAACACTTGCCGGGGCCTCCGAAACCCCTTTCGGACACGCTGGTCATCACCTGGTACCCCCGGAACAATTCCGGACTACAATACCCTTCGTCCAATATATCGATCTTCACCCCCGGACCATTCCGGAGCTCCTCGTCACGTCCGGGATCTCATCCGGGACTCCGAACAACCTTCAGTAACCACATACTATTTCCCATAACAACTCTAGTGTCACCGAACCTTAAGTGTGTAGACCCTACGGGTTCGGGAACCATGCAGACATGATCGAGACATCTCTCCGGCCAATAACCAACAGCGGGATCTGGATACCCGTGTTGGCTCCCACATGTTCCATGATGATCTCATCGGATGAACCACAATGTCGAGGATTCAGTCAATCCCGTATACAATTCCCTTTGTCAATCGGTACGTAACTTGCCCGAGATTCGATCATAGGTATCCCAATACCTCGTTCAATCTCGTTACCGGCAAGTCACTTTACTCGTTCTGTAATGCATGATCACGTGAGTAACTACTTAGTCACAGCGAGCTCATTATGATGATGCATTACCGAGTGGGCCCAGAGATTCCTCTCCGTCATACGGAGTGACAAATCCCAATCTCGATTCGTGCCAACCCAACAGACACTTTCGGAGATACCTGTAGTGCAACTTTATAGCCACTCAGTTACGTAGTGACGTTTGGTACACCCAAAGCATTCCTACGGTATCCGGGAGTTGCACAATCTCATGGTCTAAGTAAATGATACTTGACATTAGAAAAGCTCTTAGCAGACGAACTATACGATCTTGTGCTATGCTTAGAATTGGGTCTTGTCCATCACCTCATTCTCCTAATGATGTGATCCCGTTATCAATGACATCCTATGTCCATGGTCAGGAAACCATAACCATATATTAATCAACGAGCTAGTCAACTAGAGGCTCACTAGGGACATGTTATGGTCTATGTATTCGCACATGTATTACAGTTTCCAATTAATACAATTATAGCATGAACAATAGAAAATTATCATGAACAAGGAAATATAATTATAACCATTTTATTACTGCCTCTAGGGCATATTTCCAACAGGGGTGTCTTGGCGGGGTGGCGGGTGGGTGGGTGGGAGGCGGGAGGGGGCAGCAGATTGCAAGTAGGAGCGGGATGGAGTGGGCGGCGGCAGGGGTGGGGCAGAATGCGGCGGCGGCGGCGCAGGTCGGGGTGGGAGGTGCGACGGCGGCACATTTCGGGATCGGGGTCAGGGGGATGAGAGAATGAGTGGAGGGGGTCGCTCCGCGGTTGGATAAGGTGGACTATGCCGACGGCTAAGCCGTCGACATAGGTGAGGACGCCACGTGGCACCTATGCCGACGGCTTAGCCGTAGGCATATTTTTTTATTTTTTTATTTTTTTTATTAGCAACAAATTTAAATTTTTAAATTGAAATCTACTACTAATTTTAATTTTAGTTTTCTTATTAGCAACAAATTTATATTTTTTAAATAAATCTACTACTAATTTTAATTTTCTTTTTATTAACCACGTCACCGATCCGCGTAGTACCTTCCGTATGGCCGCAGCTATGCCGACGGCTTTGCCGTCGGCATAGTTTAATTTTTCCTTTTTTTATTTTATATAATTTTTTAATGTTTTCTTATAGTTATATTTATCCTTTTCTATTTCATATAGATTTTGAAATTTTTTATACTTATATTTTTCCTTTTTTATGTTTTTAGGTATTATTATTTCATATAGATTTTTTTTTATTTTTTAACCGCTTGGCCCTCTCCTCTCCCTGAACCACACAGGGGGGAGGGGAGGGGAGGTGCCGTACTCAAGCAGCTTCGTCCGCCAAGGACGTGGCCTGGTGATGACCCACAAGTATAGGTGATCTATCGTAGTCCTTTCATAAGTAAGAGTGTCGAACCCAACGAGGAGCAGAAGGAAATGATAAGCGGTTTTCAGCAAGGTATTCTCTGCAAGCATTGAAATAATAGGTAACAGATAGTTTTGTGATAAGATAATTGGTAACAAGCAACAAGTAACAAAAGTAAATAAAGTGCAGCAAGGTGGCCCAATCCTTTTTGTAGCAAAGGACAAGCCTGGACAAACTCTTATATAATGAAAAGCGCTCCCGAGGACACATGGGAATTATCGTCAAGCTAGTTTTCATCGCGTTCATATGATTCATGTTCGGTACTTTGATAATTTGATATGTGGGTGGACCGGTGCTTGGGTGCTGTCCTTACTTGGATAAGCATCCCACTTATGATTGACCTCTATTGCAAGCATCCGCAACTACTACAAAAGTATTAAGGTAAACCTAACCATAGCATGAAACATATGGATCCAAATCAGCCCCTTACGAAGCAACACATAAACTAGGGTTTAAGCTTCTGTCACTCTAGCAACCCATCATCTACTTATTACTTCCCAATGCCTTCCTCTAGGCCAAAATAATGGTGAAGTGTTATGTAGTCGACGTTCACATAACACCACTAGAAGATAGACAACATACATCCCATCAAAATATCAAACGAATACCAAATTCACATGACTACTAATAGCGAGACTTCTCCCATGTCCTCAGGAACAAACGTAACTACTCACAAAGCATATTCATGTTCATAATCAGAGGGGTATTAATATGCATATAGGATCTGAACATATGATCTTCCACCAAATAAACCAACTAGCATCAACTACAAGGAGTAATCAACACTACTAGCAACCTACATGTACCAATCCCGGACTTAGAGACAAGAATTGGATACAAGAGATGAACTAGGGTTTGAGAGGAGCTGGTGCTGGTGAAGATGTTGATGGAGATTGCCCTCTCCCGATGTGAGGAGCGTTGGTGATGACAATGGCGATGATTTCCCCCTCCCGGAGGGAAGTGTCCCCGGAAGAACAGCTCTGTCGGAGCCCTAGATTGGTTCCGCCTCGTGGCGGCGGAGTCTCGTCCCGAAAGCTTGCTTATGATTTTTCTTCGGACGAAAGACTTCATATACCAGAAGATGTGCACCGGAGGGCCAACAAGGGGCCCACGAGGCAGGGGGCGCGCCCAGGGGGGTAGGGCGCGCCCCCCACCCTCGTGGACAGGTGGAGGCCCCCCTGACGTAGATTCTTCTTCCAGTATTTTTATTATTTCCAAAAATTAATTTCGTGGAGTTTGTGGACTTTTGGAGTTGTGCAGAATAGGTCTATAATATTTGCTCCTTTTCCAGCCCAGAATTCCAGCTGCCGACATTCTCCCTCCTTATGTAAACCTTGTGAAATAAGAGAGAATAGGCATAAGTATTGTGACATAATGTGTAATAACAGCCCATGATGCAATAAATATCAATATAAAAGCATGATGCAAAATGGACGTATCAACTCCCCCAAGCTTAGACCTCGCTTGTCCTCAAGCGGAAGCCGATAACAATAAATATGTCCACATGTTTACAGGTAGAGGTGTCGATAAAATAAAATACGGACATGAGGGCATCATGATTATTCTCATAACAGCACATATATGGATATTGTCATATGATTTCTTATGTTCAAGTAATAATCTATTCACAATGCAAAGTATGAATTAGAAACTTTATTGAGAACTAACAAACTATAATCTCGGTGATTGAGGCAATTGCAATTTATCATAACATCAGAAAGAGTCTATGTCAGAGCTTTCTAGCAAGTTCACATACTCAACTATCATTTAGTCTTTCATAATTTCTAACACTCACGCAATACTTGTGGTTACGGAGTTTTAATCGGACACAGAGAAAGATAGGGGCTTATAGTTTCACCTCCCAACCTTTTACCTCAAGGGTAATGTCAACAATAATAGCTCATGCTAACTTACATCCAGTTAGATATATTGTAGCGACCCGACCTCAGATGGTCAAGTCTCTGTGCTTCTGTGTCATCCCTGGATCGGTAATGCTGACACACACAGTACTCGAAGGATTTATAACAGAGTAGCAATCACACACTTTTTACATCGAATGTCTCAAAAGAGAACTTATTACAATAATATGGCTTAAGGCCATCTAATGCGATAACAGCGGAAGGCTTGGAAGATAAAGTGAGTCCATCGACTCCAACGGCATAACTGAGCTGCACGGCAACGACCTATAATCCTTACTCCTCGTCTGAAAAGTCTGCAACATAATACGTTGCAGCCCGAGAACGGGTCAGCACATGGAATATGCTGGCAATGTAACACATAGAGAGTAATGAAAGAATAAGCTATACTACATGCATATATGGTGGGAAAAGCTCTATGTTTACAGCTTTTGAAAAGCCAAATTTTCCCTACATCAAAGGAATAAATTTTACTTTAACTATCATGGTGGTTGAAACATCATTGAGAAGGTATAACCCCAACTCAATCCCAATTAAAGTGATTAACAACCCAGCAATATTAATTTAGAGTGATGAGATACATGTGAATACTCAAGTACTAGATACTCAGAATTGTCCATAACCGGGGACACAGCTAACCATGATTAGATTATACACTCTGTAGAGGTTTGCACACTTTTCCCCACAAGACTCGATCGCCTCCGTTGATTTCTCGCACTGCATGGTGTTTGAGAAACGGATGACCGAGACACAGTCTTTCAGAAACATTAACTCTCTACTCCGGATAGATCATACCAAACCTATAAAACCCACTACCTGCTGACCTACCTCTTCGAGAGCTTCACGTAACTTACTCAACTATGCTGGAGCCCATAATAGCTTGTGGCTGCACACGGAAGTTTCTAGCATGAATAATCTCAGTTCCCTTTGAGCCTGGGTGGCGGTCCATAGGAAGATCACACGGGTACTCCGGGATTTCCAAAATGAAACAGACAACACTGGGTTCCCCAGGTGCCTCAATCCACCCAGATGTGTATTTAAGTTGCCACCTTAAAGTAAACCATTAATTAATAATCTCACATCTGTTGTGAATATCTCTCAAACCCAAACCACGTCTACGAGCATAGCATGGCAATATAAGCATAACGTAGAAGTAACTCCCAAGGGTTTGAAAATAACAGGGCAATAGGTTCCTACCTCATCATCTATTTCCCAACCCACAAATTAATGCCATCCTAATCATGCAATGTTGGAGGGTTGAGCTAATTCATAAAAACTGGGTATGAAAAGATATGATCAAGTGTTACTTGCCTTGCTGACGATCCGTGAATCCTAGAGACTCGTAGTAACATGCTTCGCACTCCGGGAATTCTATCGCAAGCAAACAATACATACATAAGCAACAAACAAAGATGCACAAACGAAACTTCAACTAAAAGAGGTTGACCGGAGAGTTCAACTTAAGAACTCCGGTTTGCAAAAAGAATCAAACCAAACGGAACAACGAAACTCAAACGGCGAGAAAAACATGGTCCGTTTACTAATCTGAACTAGAGTCAAATTTTACGAAGATAAAAACTGGTTTAAGTTGATTATTCGGAAAGAGGGTTTCGAGATGAAACTCCAGGCGCTTGAATCGCCTAATTCCGATAAACGAGCGAAAAGATAAACAGGTTCCAATATCGGATCAGAAATCGCGATCAGAATAACCGCGGAATAAATCTGATAAAAGAAAAAAAACGACAAACGGCTAAACGAACGAACGTTCGTTAGTAAAGACTAAACGACGAACATGTTCGTAAAAACGAACGAACGGGTGAACGTTTTCAAAATAAATAAACCGGGAAAAAATAAACCGATCTAATATAAAAAAAACAACGGGCTAGGGTTTTATAAAAACCGAAGGGTTTCTAAAAAAACCGGCGGCGGGGTCGGGTACCTCCGGCGAGGCGCGTCCGGCGGGGCGGCGGCTCCGCGGATTCCGGGGCGGGGCGGCGAGGGTGGCGGCGGCTCGGCGACTCGGCGAGGCGGCGACGACGGCGAGGCGGCGGCGACGGCAGATCGGGCTCGGGCGGCTCCGCTCCGGCTCGGCGGCGGCAGGCTTGGTGGTGGCGGGGTGGTGGTGTGGCGGTGCGGCGGCATATATAGGAGGGCGGGGCGGCGGCTTGGGAAGAGGCGCCGGGTGGAGTCCGGCTCGGACTCCTCGGCGTCCGTGCCAAGCACGGCGCGCAAGACGGGAAGGCGGCGGCGCTGGGCGGGCCGGCCTAGCTCGGTGGGCCTTTGGCCCGATCGGTATGGTCCATTTTCTTTTAAAAAATCATTCCATGAAAGAAAAATTCCTAGAAAAATAAATAAAAATCTAAAATTCCAAAACAAGTTTTCTCCGTCTAAATAAAATATTTAGAACAAGATGAACTTTTCTTGGCCCCTAAAATGCAACTTTTTAAAGCGTGCAAATTTTTCTAGGGCAATTAAAATTCCAAATAAAATCAAACAAAACCAAATAATGATTTTAACATTTTTCCTCCGATATTTCAATTATTTGGAGAAGTCATATTATCTCCCCTCATTTATTTATTTAAAATGAAATATTTTCCGGAGAGAAAAATAATTAAAACCAAAAATCCTTGTCTTCACTACTTGATAAAATCAAATATGAAATTTGAGAAATCCCCAACTCTCTCCGAGGGTCCTTGAGTTGCTTAGGATTTCGTGGATTTGAAAACAGAATGCAATAAAATATGGTATGCATGGATGACCTATGTATAACATGCCAAATTGAAAATTTGGGATGTTACAAACCTACCCCCCTTAAGATGAATCTCGCCCTCGAGATTCGGGTTGGCTAGAAAATAGGTGCGGATGGTCCTTGCGGATATCCTCTTCTCGCTCCCAGGTGGCTTCCTCCTCGGTATGGTGGCTCCACTGAACTTTGCAAAACTTGATCACCTTGTTGCGAGTGACTCGGCTATCAAACTCGAGAATCTTTACTGGTTTCTCCTCATAAGTCAAATTATTATCCAATTGTATCGCCTCCAGGGGCACTGTATCCTTTAACGGTATGTCGGCCATCTCAGCGTGGCACTTCTTCAGTTGTGATACGTGAAACACATCGTGAACTCCTGACAGTCCTTCGGGTAACTCCAGTTTGTAGGCAACTTCTCCCATTCGTTCCAAAACACGATACGGTCCTACAAATCTTGGGGCTAACTTTCCCTTTACTCCAAAACGTTTCACTCCCCTCAGGGGTGATACTCGCAGATATGCTCTGTCTCCGATTTCATAGGTTACTTCCTTGCGTTTTGAATCTGCGTAACTCTTACATCTAGGCGAGCAATTTTAGCTTTGTCTCGATCAGTTTAACCTTCTCCTCTGAGTCTTTGATCAAATCTGGTCCAAACAAGCGACGGTCTCCATCCTCATCCCACATCAATGGTGTTCTACATCTGCGTCCATCTGAGCTTGAACGGTGCCATCTTCAAACTGGCACGGTAGCTGTTGTTGTATGAGAACTCTGCGTCTGACAAATTGTCATCCCAACTAGATCCATAATCTAGCGCACAGTCTCTCAACATGTCCTCCGAATCTGATTGACTCTCTGTCATCCATCCGTCTCGTGGGTGGAGCGCGTACTAAACTCCAATCTGGTACCCAAAGTCTGGTGTAGCTGATGCCAAAACTTTGAAGTAAACTGTGTTCCTCTATCTGATACGATGCTCCTCAGAACTCCATGCAAACATACGATCCTGGTCATATATATCTTGGCCAACTTGGCACTTGTATAAGTTGTTTTCACTAGGATGAAGTGAGATACTTTGGTCAACCGATCCACTACTACCCATATTGAATCATACCCTGCTTTGGTTCTGGGTAATCCGGTGATAAAATCCATGCCAAGTTTGTCCCACTTCCATTCGGGTATTGGCATAGGCTGCAACAGTCCTGCTGGCTTTTGATGCTTTGCCTTCACTCTCTGGCATACATCGCAAACGGCTACATACTCGGCAATATCCTTCTTCATACCAGTCCACCAGAAACGTTCCTTCAAGTCCAAATACATCATGGTGTTTCCGGGGTGAATCGAGTATGGTGAGTCATGGGCCTCTTCAAGTATTAACTTCATGATCTCCGAATTGTTGGGCACATAAATCCGATCCTCAAACTACAAGGTATCGTGCTCATCCTCGCGAAAACCTTTGGCTTTTCCTTTGCCCATCTTTTCCTTTATCTCAGCAATGTCTTTATCCTCCTTTTGAGCGTCTCGAATCTTGTCTAACAAGGTCGACTGAACCTCCATTGTTGCAAGAAAACCTCTTGGAACAATCTCCAACTGAAGTTCCATAACATCCCCTGCTAACTCCTTTGGCAGTCCTCTACCCTTAAGGATATTGGCATAACTCTTCCGACTCAAAGCGTCTGCTACGACGTTGGCTTTTCCTGGATGATAGTGTAGCTTCATGTCGTAATCCTTTATAAGTTCCAGCCATCTCCTCTATCTGAGGTTTAACTCCTTCTGTGTGAAAATGTACTTTAAACTCTTATGATCCATGTACACATCACAACGGTTTCCCATGAGATAATGTCTCCAGGTCTTCAACGCATGTACTACAGCTGCTAGCTCCAAATCATGCGTGGCATAGTTCAACTCATGAGGCTTGGTTGTCGTGAGGCATCTGAAACAACTTTTCCTTCCTGCATAAGAACACATCCAAGTCCCAAGCGAGAGGCATCACAATACACTTGAAACTCCTTATGTATATCTCGCAATGTCAAGACTTTGGGGCTGTAGTCAACCGTTTCTTCAACTCTTGGAAGCTTGTCTCACAATCCTCTGTCCATTTGAACTTGGTATCCTTCTTTAGCAATTCTGTCATTGGTTTAGCAATCTTGGAAAAATTCTCAATGAATCTCCGATAATACCCTGCCAGTCCAAGGAAACTGTGAATCTCGCTGACTGAAGTGGGTGCCAACCACTCAGTGACTGACTGAATTTTACTGGGATCTACTGCTATACCTTCTCCTGATATAACATGCCCAAGAAATCCAACTTCCTTTAACCAAAACTCGCACTTACTGAATTTGGCATATAACTGGTGTTCCCTGAGTTTCTCAAGAACCAAACGTAGGTGTTCTGCGTTCTCCTCTTCGTTCTTTGAGTAAACCATAATATCATCGATAAACACCACAACAAACTTGTCCAAATACTCCATGAACACTTTATTCATCATACTCATGAAATAGGCAGGGGCGTTAGTCAGTCCAAACGACATGACCGTATACTCATATAATCCATATCGTGTGGTGAATGCTGTCTTTGGTATATCCTTCTCTCGGATCTTCAATTGATGGTATCCTGATCGTAGATCAATTTTAGAAAACACCTTAGCTCCTTGCAACTGATCAAACAGATCATTAATCATCGGTAAGGGATACTTGTTCTTTATTGTTACTTCATTCAGAGCTCGGTAATCAACAACCATCCTTAGGGATTTATCCTTCTTCTCCACCAAAAGTACTGGAGCTCCCCAACGTGATGAACTTCTACGAATGTAACCTTTCTCCAATAGCTCCTTGATCTGCTTCTTAATTTCCTCCAGATCATTTGCGGGCATCCGATAGGGTATCTTTGAGATTGGCCCTGTACCTGGTATTAGTTCTATCAGAAACTCGATGTCTCGATCCGGTGGCATGCCTGGTAATTCTTCCTGAAAAACATCTGGATAATCCTTCACTACATGTATTTCCTCTTGTACAACTCCCGTGAGGGTATTCGCTTGGCTCCTCCTAGGCACATGCCTAGATACATACTTAATCATTTTGCCCTCTGGGGTGGTAAGATAGATTTACTTGCTAGCACAGTCGATACTTCCTCCAAACTTCGACATCCAATCCATACCTAATATCACATCCAATCCTTGCGACTCCAAGATAATTAGGTCAGATGGAAAAACATGTGTGCCAATGATTAGGGGTATCTGGGTGCACCATCTGCTAGCCATATACTCTGCACCAGGCGAGCTCACTAAAAGAGGGGTTCTAAGGGTCTGGGTTGGTAACTTAAACTTATCCACAAATCCCCTTGATATAAATGAATGCGATGCACCAGTATCGAAAAGAACAATAGCGGTAAATGACTGAACCAAAAACTTACCTATTACCGCATCCGGCGGGTTCCAAGGTGGGGCGGGGGCGGTGAGAGGCGGCGGCGGCTCGGCGACTCGGCGAGGGGCGATGGCGAGAGGCGGCGGCGACGGCGGATCGGGCTCGGCGGCTCGGCTCGAGCTCCGGCGTGGCGGCGGCTTGGGTGGTGGCGGGGTGGTGGTGTGGCGGCGGGGGCGGCGGCATATATAGGAGGGCGGGGGCGCGGGCGGCTTGGGGAAGGGGGCGCCCGGGTGGAGTCCGGCTCGGACTCCCTCGGCGTCCGTGCCAAGCACGGCGGCGCACGGGGAAAAATTCCTAGAAAAATAAATAAAAATCTAAAAATTCCAAAACAAGTTTTCTCCGTCTAAATAAAATATTTAGAAGAAGATGAACTTTTCTTGGCCCCTAAAATGCAACTTTTTAAAGCGTGCAAATTTTTCTAGGGCAATTAAAATTCCAAATAAAATCAAACAAAACCAAATAATGATTTTAACATTTTTCCTCCGATATTTCAATTATTTTGGAGAAGTCATATTATCTCCCCTCATTTATTTATTTAAAATGAAATATTTTCCGGAGAGAAAAATAATTAAAACCAAAAATCCTCGTCTTCACTACTTGATAAAATCAAATATGAAAATTGAGAAATCCCCAACTCTCTCCGAGGGTCCTTGAGTTGCTTAGGATTTCGTGGATTTGAAAACAGAATGCAATAAAATATGGTATGCATGGATGACTTATGTATAACATGCCAAATTTGAAAATTTGGGATGTTACATATATCTATCAGGATCTTTCCAACACACTGTGCTTGCCAAAGGATAAAATATAAAAAGGAAAGGTGAAGATCACCATGACTCTTGCATAAGGTAGAAGATAATAATAAAAGATAGGCCCTTCGCAGAGGGAAGCAGAGGTTGCCATGCGCTTTCAGGGTTGGATGCATAAAATCTTAATGCGAAAGAACGTCACTTTATATTGCCACTTGTGATATGAACCTTTATTATGCAGTCCGTCGCTTTTATTTCTTCCACACCACAAGATCGTATAAAGCTTATTTCCTCCACACCAATCAATCATACATATTTATAGAGAAATTTTTATTGCTTGCACCGATGACAACTTACTTGAAGGATCTTACTCAATCCATAGGTAGATACGGTGGACTCTCATGGCAAAACTGGTTTAAAGGGTATTTGGAAGCACAAGTAGTATCTCTACTTGGTGCTAAGAATTTGGCTAGCATGAGGGGGAAAGGCAAGCTCAACATGTTGGATGATCCATGACAATATACTTTATCTCAGATATAAGAAAACATAACCCATTACGTTGTCTTCTTGTCCAACATCAACTCTTTAGCATGTCATATTTTAATGAGTGCTCCCAATCATAAAAGATGTCCAAGATAGTATATTCATATGTGAAACCTCTCTTCCTTTATTACTTCCTATTAATTGCAACGATAACCAAAACTATGTTTGTCAACTCTCAACAACTTTTAATCATCATACTCTTTCTATGTGAAGTCATTACAATCCATAAGATCAATATGATCTCTTTATTTATTTTTATTCTTTTCTCTTTTCTTTTATTCACTCAAGATCATAGCAAAATAATCAAGCCCCTGACTCAACACTAATATTTACTATATAGCTCACGGACTCGATTACATAGAGAGATCATAAAGAAAAACTCAAAACTAGATCATACCAAAACTTTTATTCTACTAGATCAAGATACTACTAAAAGGATCGAACTAATAAAAACGGTAAAGATAAGCGTGTGATGGTGATACGATACCGGGGCATCTCCCCCAAGCTTGGCAGTTGCCAAGGGGAGTGCCCATACCCATGTGATTATGTCTCCTTTGCTGGTGAAGGAGGTGGAGTTGTTGATGATGGGTAATCGCACATCAAGCGTAAGAGATCCTCCAACTTGCGGATAATGCCCTTGAGTGCGATGATATGCTCCTTCAACAAAATATTTTCATGGGTGAGATACTTGTTTTGTATACGAGGTAACTCAATCATCTTGAAAGCTGCGATCTCAGTTGGGGTGTCTCCTGCAGGAGGAACTTGGTCCTCCGTGGCCTTCTTGATCCCTTCATCCTTGTTGATCTCCACGGGTTCTTCCCTCTTCAGCTCTATCTTAATTAGCCAAGCATGGTTGTCACCATTGTTGGAGGAGGGGGACGACATGATGCCTGGCCTTGACAACCCTGACAAAAAACAGCTCGAAACAAGAACAGAGGATAATTGCGTGATACAGGAGTCAAAACCTTCGGGAGATTATATAATGAATTTTTACCGACCAAAATGCGTATCGTGCAAGAAAACATAGTCCGGAGAGCGCACGAGGTGCCCACGAGGTAGGGGGCGCTCCCAGTAGGGTAGGACGCGCCCTACACCCTCGTGGAGGTCTCGTGTTCTTCCCGGACTACTTCTTATTTTTCTATTTTCCTAAATATTCCAAAACGGAGAAATATTGCCATAAAAACTGTTTTGGAGTCGGTTTACTTACCGTACCACATACCTATTCCTTTTCGGAGTCTGAAACGTTCCGGAAAGTGTCCCTTATGTATTCCTCCGGGGTTACGGTTTCAATAACATTGGTTTCAACATTTATAAGATTACTTGAGATATAGTGTTTGATTCTTTGACCGTTCACCACCTTCGGATTTGTGCCTTCGAAGTTGTTGATTTTTATGGCACCAGAACAATAGACCTCCTCGATAACGTAAGGGCCTTCCCATTTAGAGAGAAGTTTTCCTGCAAAAAATCTTAAATGAGAGTTGTATAGCAACACATAATCACCTACATTAAACTCACGCTTTTGTATCCTTTTGTCGTGCCATCTTTTAACTTTTTCTTTAAACAATTTGGCATTTTCATAGGCTTGTGTTCTCCATTCATCAAGTGAGCTAATGTCAAAAAACCTCTTCTCGCCGGCAAGTTTGAAATCATAATTGAGCTCTTTAATAGCCCAATAAGCCTTATGTTCTAGTTCGAGAGGTGAGTGAGATGCTTTTCCATAAACCATTTTATACGGAGACATACCCATAGGATTTTTATATGCAGTTCTATAGGCCCATAATGCATCATCAAGTTTATTGGACCAATTCTTTCTAGATCTATTAACAGTCTTTTGCAAAATTAATTTGAGTTCTCTATTACTCAATTCTACTTCACCACTAGACTGCGGGTGATAAGGAGATGCAATTCTATGATTAACATCATACTTAGCAAGCATTTTATGGAAAGCACCATGAATAAAATGTGAACCACCATTAGTCATTAAATATCTAGGGACCCCAAACCTCAGAAAAATAACTTCTTTAAGCATTTTAATAGAAGTTTTATGATCAGCACTACTAGTTGGAATAGCTTTTACCCACTTAGTAACATAGTCAACAACAACTAAAATATGCGTATATCCATTAGAGGCAGGAAAAGGTCCCATATAATCAAAGCCCCAAACATCAAATGGTTCAATAACAAGTGAATAATTCATAGGCATTTCTTGACGTCTACTAATATTACCAATTCTTTGACATTCATCACAAGATAAGACAAACTTACGGGCATCCTTGAAGAGAGTAGGACAACAAAAACCAGATTGCAATACCTTATGTGCAGTTTTATCTCCAGCGTGGTGTCCTCCATAAGCCTCAGAGTGACACTTGCATAGGATCTGTTCATGTTCATGCTCAGGTACACAACGTCTAATAACACCATCTACTCTTTCTTTATAAAGATGTGGGTCATCGCAAAATTAATGTCTCAAATCATAGAAAAAATATTTCTTTTGCTGGTATGTGAAACTAGGTGGTATAAATTTAGCAACGATGTAATTAGCATAATCAGCATACCACGGAGTACTACGAGAAGCATTTATGACATTTAATTGTTCATCCGGAAAGCTATCATCAATAGGTTGTGGGTCGTCAAGAACGTTTTCTAACCTAGACAAGTTGTCTGCAACGGGGTTCTCAGCTCCCTTTCTATCAACAATATGCAAATCAAATTCTTGTAGCAAGAGAACCCATCTAATAAGTCTAGGTTTAGAATCTTTCTTTTCCATAAGATATTTAGTAGCAGCATGATCCGTGTGAATAGTTACTTTAGAATCAACGATATAAGGTCTGAACTTATCACAAGCAAATACAACAGCTAAGAATTCTTTTTTAATGGTAGCATAATTTCTCTGAGCATTGTCTAGAGTTTTACTAGCGTATTGAACCACATTTAATTTATTATCAACTCTTTGCCCTAGAACAACACCTACAGCATAATCACTAGCATCACACATAATTTCAAAGGGTAAATTCCAATCAGGTGGCTGAACAATAGGTGCAGAGATCAATGCGTTCTTAAGTATTTCAAATGCTTCTACACAATCATCATCGAAGACAAATGGTATATCTTTTTGTAATAAATTAGTCAGAGGCCGAGAAATTTTTGAGAAGTCCTAAATGAACCTCCTATAAAATCCGGCATGACCAAGGAAACTTCTTATACCTTTCATGTCCTTGGGACATGGCATCTTTTCAATAGCATCAACCTTGGCTTTATCAACTTCAATACCTCTTTAAGAAACTTTATGCCCCAAGAAAATACCTTCATTAACCATAAAGTGGCACTTTTACCAATTCAAGACAAGATTAGTTTCTTCACATATCTGCAAAACTAGGTAAAGGTTGCTCAAGCAATCATCAAAAGAGGACTCATAGAATATAGCCATCATGCATCTTTGAAAGGTAGCAGGTGCATTACATAAACCAAAAGGCATACGTCTATAAGCAAAAGTACCGAAAGGGCAAGTAAAAGTAGTCTTTGATTGATCATTGGCTGACACAGGTATTTGAGAGAAACCAGAATAACCATCTAGAATGTAAAAATGTGTATGTTTGGATAATCTTTCTAGCATTGATCGATAAAGGGTAAGGGGTAATGATCTTTTTTAGTAGCCTTATTTAATTTGCGTAAAGCAACTACCATCCTATAACCTGTAATAATTCTTTGCAGGATCAACTCATCTTTATCATTAGGAAATACGGTAATACCTCCCTTCTTAGGGACACAATGGACAGGACTTACCCATTGACTATCAGCAACGGGATAAATTATACCTGCCTCAAGGAGCTTTAGTATTTGTTTTCTTACCACTTCCTTCATCTTAGGATTCAGCCGTCGTTGATGATCACGAACTGGTTTGGCATCTTCCTCCAAATTTATTTCACTACAAGGATACCCCCTATAAAGCAACATAAATTCCACAACGTTTTGACTATATGTTGCAAAACTTCAGTGTAGATACGCATATAAGCGTTGCAGCTGATGTGCTGCAGAGTTGCAGCTCATGACCATACTGTAGTACATAGGTTGCAACAGAACATGTATGTTGCGTGGTATATGTTGCAAATTGTATCTGTTATAAGACTGTAAATATAAATAATAAAAAGTAAAAAAATAATTAGACATGTTTGCACACATAAGGAATTGGGCGTGGAAATATTTGCTATCTGTTCGAGCAAAACCAAATCGCGCGAAGTCCCTCTCTTTTATTCTTGGATACAGATTTATATCTGATCGATCTAGGTTTTTTTAGGGCTAGATTTGTTTGGCTGATCTTTAGGGTAGATCGATCTAGGTCTCTCCCTCCAACGACGACACAAATAAATAATGTAATCTCCTTTTGTTTTTTTTTTTGAGAGAGAATTTATTTTTTAGCAAATTTTTGAGAGAGAAATGGAATCTCCTCTTGTTGAGTAACGGCAGAGCTGGGCCACAGACAGCCAAGACCATTGCCTGGGCGTAAGAAAAAGTCCCAGCCCGCTGTAAGGAAAATAATCTTTCGATCTGGCACATAGCCCGCTCCTAACCTCTAGCTGGGCCTCACATCTTGGTCCAATACTATATACTACCAATCGAGAAAAGAATGCACCGCTAGCGTCAAACCGACGAGCTTCCGTGCAGGACGTGCTATTTGAATGGGCCGGCCCATTCGGGGCGTCCAACAAGCGCCGTTAAAAATAGCAAAAACTAATGTTTGATTGAGGAATCAAACTAGCGAACACACTGCCGAGAGTTAATGTCCTCTACCACTAGAACTGCTGCAGGTTGTCGATTGCTTATTCGTGTGAATACTTGAGAACTGAACACAGCGACAAATCGTTTTTTTTGGAAAAAAAATCTTCCATTAAACATTTTTGTGATATACGCTGAATAACTTGTAAATACATATTGAACACTTTTATGGTCTACGATAAACAAAACATTGAACATTCTTGTGATATAGGATGAACAAATTTTAAGTACACAATGAATATATTTTTAAATATGTTGAACATTTTCTTAATATATGTCCAACATTTTGGTAATGTTTATTGAACATTTTTAATATCGATCAACATTTTTATAACGCATTGTGAACTTTTTCAGAAAAACATTAAACATTTTGCGTAACATAGGATGAACATTTTTTATAATACATGGTGGACTTTTATGAGGAATTAGAAGAAATGGACCTTACATTCTGAAATTTTATCAAAAACAAATACACCTTATAAAAAGGAACGGAGAGAGTGCCACAAAAAAAAGAAAAAAAAAGAAAAGAAGAAGATAAATAAAATAGAAAATGAACAAAAAAACAAAGGAAAAAGAAATCAAAACAAAAAACAAGAAAAAAACAACTGAAAAACCGCACAAAACATTGAAAAAACAAACAAAAAACCATTGAAGAAGAACAAAAAAAACCTACAGGAAACAACGAAGGAGGCAACATCGAACGAAGAAGCCATCAATCCCGTGCGTGGGCCGGCCCAACCACAAGCTCGCCTCAGCGAAGGAAAGACCTTTTGACCCTAACGAGCGTCAAAATAGGATCTGCCGCAGTTGACACTGACGAGAAGTAAAGAACGTAAAACCTACCCCTGCCCACCACTGTCATACCCTACCGCATGCTGCCATGCCCCGTCCGGCCGTCCCATTTGGGCGTTCGGCGTCCTCCCTGCCCAGCCGGGCAGCCCCTTGCGGTAGCACGCCATCCTGCCCTTCCATCTCTTTTTCAGTGCTTCCCTTGCAACCCCGGCGAAGCGGCGACTGCGTTCAAGTCTTGAGGAGGAGCAATCCCGACAACCGACGCCTTTGGAATTCCTAAAGCGGGGGGTACGGACAGTGCAGTAGCGGGAAGGCAATGACGAACAGTGGAGCAACGGGTAGGCGATGACGAGGAGTAGGAGCCGAAATCCAGTGAAAAACACGACTGTCTGCTTGTGGAAGGCTTGTGTTTAGTCAATGTACTCAGAATGAATTAATGCCTAAGGAGCCGCCAAAAGGGTTTTCGTCCGATGGCTACATGAAAGAGACAAAGTTGGTTTGACAGTAGCCGCCGCAGCCGCGCCTCCTCGCGGAGGAGGCGACGACGGACAAGGAGTATTAGCGACACATGGTGATCCTCCTTGAGCGGTCAATCATGGAACCGTGGTCTGACGCTGTATTCACCGCCACACAATGGAGTCAACGTGGAACCGGCATCACGCGTTGCCACCGCGCCAAGACAAAGTCGGCTTGGCCACCTCTTCGGTGCAATCACGGATTCCAAATGTGACGCCACAGGAAGGAGGAGCGAACGTCTCTGCCGCTCAGCTGGTACACTCGCATCGCCTGGTTGGCATCATCGTCGTGCATCACCCGGCATGATAAGGTCGTGAAGGAGGAGGTACCCCCGACAATTGCGAAGCTGTGTGGGCGCCTCCTCCATTGCCTCAATGTCGGATTTCCGGCGGCGGGACCTAGTAATCGCGGAGCAGCATCATGGCTAAGGAGACGATGACGAGACAAGCGTCCTGTTGGGAGTGGTGCAATGCGGCGTGCCACTCAACATTCGTGAAGTCCGATGCGATGCCGGCCTGGGTCCTTGCAGACCCTAACCTCACTTAGGCCTGTGCTAGTGACCTATCGTTGGCTAGAGGGAATTGTGAGGGATCGGCCATTGACGGCACACACAGTGCATGCAAGGTGTTCGATGAAATGGCTCAATAAGCCAATGTGAGAAGGAAGAAGGTAGGAGAGAGAAATAATGCCAATTGGACAAAGACCGGTCAAAACCATGCCAAGTCGATAGTGATACTGGATCTGCCTAGACAAGGGACATAACTTGTCCGGTTTCAAGAGTTGAGGGTGCAAGTTGTCCGGTTTTAGAGTTCAGGGACGAAATCTAGACTTTGCCAAGATGAGGGACGAAAATATACTTTTCTCTATTTTATATATACTGAACGTACATCTTTTTAATGAGTTCCATCAAGTTTGCATGAATTATTTCTGAATTTGTGTATATTGCGGGCGAACGTTTGGGGCAAGCTTGTGTACCCAAACAAATATTCTGTCTGTTTTGATGGCGGGCGTTTGTGATGACTTTAAACCTCATATGAGTGAAAACACTTCAGCCTTCATATCGATGAGAACTAGCTAGTTATCTAGACAACTACTGATCTGGAGTTGCACAAACCTAGAAGAAGCACGTTCTTTCCGACACAAAAAATATATGTAAAGTGCCTGTCACGGGCAAGATGATATATAATAACAAAATCTACAATTTGTTTCGCTTGAATATTTTGGACTCGCTCGTATTTCTATTCTGATTTCGCTCCAATTTTCACTTTTCCTCCCGGCCTCGCCATTCTCTCCCTCCAATAGCGACTAATCTGGTCAAAAAATATTTAAATACGCGCGCTACATTAGCATGGCCCCACTTGTCAGACTAAGCCCGGACGAAGACTAACATCAAACAGATCACGATGAGGTAATTGCGCCAATAATATCGGAATCCTTCCCCCCGATATCAACACGGTTCCCTTCCGTATCTCATCTCCAATCTCCACCAAATCTACTCGCCATCGCCACCGCCCAGCTCCTCGCCCGCCGCCGCCACCGCGCAGCTCCTCGCCCGCCGACGCCTATCTCCCATAGCTGGTGCCGCCATGATCGTCTGCCCGCAGAGCCGATGCTCCGCCTCTATGCCAAGGTTGCCGCCAGGGGCCGATGTGGGGCAGTTAGCTGGCTCCGCCGCAAGTCCAAGACCTGCCACAACTCCAAGACCCATAGCCGGGGGCCGATGCACGTTGCAGCGGGACCAGTTGCCGCCAGCGAGACTGTCGTCCAGGGAACGACGCTGCCGAACCCCGAAGGTCACGGCTCTGCCGCCGCCGGCTGTGCTGGAAATATCTCGAACTTGGCTGCTTCTGTCCCAAACGGGCCGTCAGCCCAGCCACATGTAAGTGCCGCGAAGAATCTCTCTTCCCGTCTAAAAGACACAGTTCCCTTGCTCGTCTCTTGTTGGAGTCATGGCACGCCCGGCGACCGGTGACGCATCACCATGAGCTAAGCAAGGTTAGTTGCTAACCTACTCTCCAACAGTTCATCCTCTCCTGCTCCGTACTCTACCGATCCGTGCCCTTAATCAATTTTGTTACGTTATATGTATACTTATATGCCTACCGGTTTGTGCGTCTGTTCTGTTCTTGCCGAGAGAGTTGATTCATCTAATCAGGGACGGAGCCAGGATTTCGGCATAGGGGGGGCGAGGCTTCACACTAAGTCTCATACGCGAAGGCTATGTGGTAAAAAAAAGTCCTAGGTTCTAGTCTAATGAAGATGGCATGATGCAAACTTATCTTTTTTTTATCTATTCATCGCATTCACATGAACAAAACCTTAAAGAAAATTGACAGCTGACAAAAAAAATTCACAACACTAGAAACACAAGATAATCTTATGAACCAATAATTTGTAGTAATGCAATGTAGGTGAATAATACATTACCTAATTTCATTATTTGTTGGAATTGGCGAGATGGACCTCACTAATTCAACTCAATCCCAAAATTAGAATCGGCAAAAGCATGCGATTTTGTTGAAGCTATCAAAGAAGAATGGTACAAAGAGAACAATGATTAGTTTGGAAATGATAAACCTGGACTAATCTAGGTCTCAAAATAAACTACCTTTTTCCTTGTTTCGCTTCCGTCCATCCGTCGCCAGCCTACTGGAAATATCCCGTGTATCAGGCGCCGCCGCGGTTGTCCCCTACCCTTCTCCGCTTCTCTTGATTGCGATGCAATGGATCGCACAAGTAAAAAACTGGGAATGTTATAATTGATTCTAAATCCGTATGATTATACCTTTATGATTTTAAAAGAAATAAACTAATCTGATATGAAAATTAACTACCTTTTCCCTTGTGTTGTTGATGTTCATCTGTGCTTCCCGTCTGCTAGGAACCGGCAACATATGCGTAGATCGGCACCCGCGTACCCGACCCCGCCTTCCCTTCTCCGCTTCTCCATGGCGGCCATGGAGAGATCCGATCGCAGCAGCCAGCAGGCGTTAGTCTCGATCGCAGCGGCGGCTTGGAGAGATTAGCGATACGTGCGTACGTAATCAGGTCGTGGTTGCGTGTTAACAGGCCTATTTGCCTTCCAAGATGGCCTGCTAGGCAATTTTCCTTTATGGTCTTTTTGCTTTTAGCCTGCAATGGGCTGTACATGGGTTGATGCTTTCACATTAATAATGAGAAAAAACGTGACGGGGATTAGGGGGGGCGAAGCGAGCACGGGACAAGCGGGCAAGAGAAAAAATTAGCGATTAGTCGATCGCTATCGAAGGACGAGACGATCATTGGGGGGGGTCTCGCCCCCCCTCGTCCCCCCTTAGATCCGTCCCTGCATCTAATCAATGGTCAAGTTCACATGTACGTGTATATACGTGTGCTAGTGCTGCTGTACATAAATCCAGGTACCTGTCTGCTAGCTTCGTAAGCTAGCTTGCATGAAGATAGCTTCTGGTCGCTTTGATCTAGCAGGTTTAAAACCAACAGATTACCCCTTGCTGATTGATCCTACCCAGATTATTATGTTTGATGTTTCTCTCAGATTGAATTGTACTTTTTCCAAACCTACATGTGCTATATATTGCAATTTCCGAAACAACCTATATTGTACTTTACATAATTTATTTGAACTTTTAGTCAATGCCATGTTGGTGCAGATATATCACAGACAAGAATTAACGATGTTCACTCCAATGAAGAATATATGATTGAAGAACCGTTCAAACATCGTAATTCCAGTGAAAAAGAAGCCATATCATCTGATGTCCAAGAAATAGCTACTAATGATGAAGGCTTCACAGATTGTGATGATGCTGATGTGGATGAAAATGAAGAAGGTAAGTTTGTTTCTCATTCCTTGCTGATTGCAATATATGATAATTCATCATCATAACATAATTCATGGTTCTATATACTCAGCTGAAATTTCAGAAACAAAAGAGCGTAAGAAGAGGAAGCCGAAATATATTTGGAACCTTCTAGAAGTGGATCTTCGAGTTGGTTGGATGCCACATGTAAGAGTTCTCGAATTCATTTCATATGATCCCTTTGTTTTATCTGGTTACTTTGATTTTCTCTAACAGGCAGGAATTTAAGTGTTCTTGAAGAGGCAGAAAAGTCATGACAGGGACGCAGCTCTTGCTACAATTGTAAGTTGCAATCCTAAATTTCAATTTGCTGGTGATGAAATTGCAAATGAATTTTGGGCGGTTCATGTCGATATGGCACTTGTGAAAACTAAAGATTTGTACGAAATCGAAAAAGTGCAATACTCTCAGTACTGCTGAAAAACAAAGATTGCATGGCCTCAACCTTTCTACGTGATTAATATCCTGCCTCTGTCACTACTTCCATCATGTCAATGCATTGTATGCTAACAGTTGATTTTTTTTGTTTGCAGATTCAAAAGATGAATGGATGATTATATGTCTGTGTAGCAAGTATACAACAAGGATGATGATGTTCCATTTTCACGATGATGATGGATGCTTTCAGTTTTAGTTAAGTTGTAGGGATGATGTCCGGTTGGATGATGTTCCTCAGTTAAGTTTTGGTTAAGTTGTAGGGATGTAGATTGATGTTTTCAGTTTACATTTCGATGCCAAGAAAATATTTAGATTATGCCTCACATTTGGATGATATCTCTCCTGTAATATCCACTATTGTAATCTAACAGTTTTATATAATATATATGATTTCTTCCTTGTGAGTATATTTTCTTTTTTTCTCTTCACATGAAATACATAATTATCACCATATCATGGAGCATTAATTTAGTTGCTGGCAATATATATTTATAATAATATTATGCACATTATATATGTACCACTCTTGAAGCGTTGCAATTTCTCCGTTGCCAAGCAATGGGATTTTGATCCTATACATTAAGCACCAACATATAAAAGTGTTGTATAAGGATGTTCTATGTGTTGTAGTCTTGCAACGGTCCATTTTACAACGGTAGTGTAAGTGTTGCATTATGCGCTAGCAACACTGGATAAGGCAACGCACCCCAAACCGTTGGTAAAGGCACTTACAACGCATATATGGACTTTTAGATACGGAAACAACTGTTGCTATAAGGGGGTCCTGTTGTAGTGTTTTATGTTGACATAGAGTGGGACTAATGCCCTTAAGATCATCAAGAGTATATCCAATAGCAGCACGGTGCTTTTTCAGAGTTTTCAATAATCTCTCTTCTTCATGCTCTGAAAGGTTAGCACTAATAATAACATGATATATCTTTTTCTCATCAAGATAAGCATATTTAAGAGTATCAGGCAATGGTTTAAGCTCAAACACGGGATCACCCTTAGGTGGAGGAGGATCCCCTAGGATTTCAACAGGCAAATTGTGTTTCAGGATAGGTTCATGTTTAAAGAACACTTCATCTATTTCCCTTCTTTCATTCATAAACATATCATTTTCATGGTCTAGCAAATATTGTTCTAAAGGATCACTAGGAGGTACGGCAATAGAAGCAAGACCAATAATTTCATCCTTACTAGGCAATTCCTCTTCACGGTGTTGTCTACTAAATTCAGAGAAATTAAACTCATGAGACATATCACCCAAGCCTATAGTAACAACATCCTTTTCGCAGTCTATCTTAGCATTAACAGTGTTCAAGAAGGGTCTACCGAATATAATGGGACAAAAGCTATCTTGTGGGGAACCAAGAACAAGAAAATTAGCAGGATATTTAGTTTTCCCACACAAGACTTCAACATCTCTAATAATTCCCATTGGTGATATAGTATCTCTATTGGCAAGTTTAATTGTGACATCAATATCTTCTAACTCGGTAGGTGCAATATCATGCTTAATTTCTTTGTGTAAGTCAATAGGTATTGCACTAGCACTAGAACCCATGTCACATAAGCCATGATAACAATGATCTCCTATTTTAACAGAAATAACAGGCATGCCTACCACATGTCTATGTTTATCTTTAGCACAAGGTTTGGCAATTCTAGCAGTTTCACCGCAGAAATAAATAACATGCCCATCAATATTATTAGCCAAGAGATCTTTAACAATAGCAATATTAGGTTCAACTTTAACTTGCTCAGGAGGTGTATAAGTTCTAGTATTGCTTTTACGAACCACAGTTGAAGCTTCTGCATGATCCTTTATCCTAACAGGGAAAGGTGGTTTCTCAACATAAGAAGTAGGAACAATAGGATCATTATAAGTGATAGTATTTTTTCAACTTTAATTGGTGCAGCTACTTTTACTTCTATGGGAGGATGATATTTAAACCACTTCTCCTTAGGGCGATCAACATAAGCAGCAAAAAAATCATAGAAAGAAGCTACTATCTCAGAGTCAAGTCCATATTTAGTGCTAAACTTACGGAAAACATTGGTATCCATAAAAGATTTAACACAATCAAACTTAGGTGTCATACCTGACTCCTTACCTTCGTCGAGATCCCAATCTTCAGAGTTGTGTTTAATTCTATCCAATAAGTTCCTTTGAATTAAATAGTCTTCATCATAAAAGAGCCAACACAAGAAGTATCGAGCATGGTGCGATTGTTATCAGAAAGCCGAGCATAAAAATTCTGAATAATCATTTCTCTTGAGAGCTCATGATTGGGGCATGAATATAACATTGATTTAAGCCTCCCCCAAGCTTGAGCGATGCTTTCTCCTTCGCGAGGCCAGAAATTATACATATAATTGCGATCACGATGAACAAGATGCATAGGATAAAGTTTCTGAAGAAATTCTAATTTCAATCGTTTGTAGTTCCATGATCCCGTATCATCACATAGCCTATACCATGTCAATGCATCTTCCTTCAAAGATAAAGGGAAGACCTTCTTCTTATCAACATCACCGGGCACACCTGCAAGCTTAAATAATCCACAAACTTCATCCACATATCACCACTAGGGAAAACCTTATACACAGAAATTTAGCAACAACGCGGGTCAAAAAAGGGCGCTAGTGCTAGATAGCAGTAGCAGTTCAGAAAAAACTGCGCTGCAGATACAATTGTAGCAGTAGCGCGTGTGGCCGTAAAAGCGCTACTACTAATATTCCCATTGGTGGAACGATAGGCTACGCATAGCAGTAGCGGGCTTGGAGGAAGCGCGCTACCGCTAGGGCATGTGTAGCAGTGCGTTTCCTAAGAAGAGCGCTACTGCTAATGGAAATAAAATAAAATGAAAAACAAATAGAAAAGTAAATGAAAATGAAAGAAACAGAAAAAGGAGAAAGAAAAAAATAAAATGTAAAGCAAAATAAATGAAAAAGCGAAAAAAACAGAGAAAGGCATAGCTGTAGTGTGTGTTCGTAAGAGGCGTTATAGCTAACGTAGCTGCAGCGCGTTTCCTAGACCCCCGCTATAGAAACAGAAAAGGAATAAAAAAAGGGAGAAAATTACATAGCTATAGCAGTAGCGCGTTTTGTAAAAAGCGCTATAGCTACCTTAGCTATAGCGCGTTTTGCGAAACGCGCTACCGCTAATTTTGACTTAACCAAAAAACCGTTTCCCCCCGGCCACCACTTGCCCCCCAAATCTATCAACCCACCCCGCCGCCGTCTCCCCGATTCGCCGTCGCCCCACTTCACCGCCGTCTCCTGCCGACGTCGACGTCCCCGGAGCCACCAGAGCCATGCGCCGTCGACGCCACCGGAGCCGCCCCAACGCCATAGAGCCGCGCGGCTTCATCAACGGAACCGGAGCCGCCGTCGAAGCCATCGGATCCTCCCTCGCCACAACTGCCTCCCTCGCCGTCACCGGAGACGCCCCTGCCTCCCTCACCACCACTGCCTCCCTCGCCACCACCGGAGCCATCCTCTGTAAGCCGCCACCCCTCCTATCTCTCTCTCATGCATAGGTTAGCTAGTTTAATTATGTTAATTATCTAGGTTAGGGCTTTAACAGAGAAGTAGTTAGGTTAACTAGTTTAATTAGGTTAATTATCTAGGTTAGTGCAAAAAATTAGTTAGGGCTTTGACAGAGAACTAGTCAGGTTAACTAGTTTAATTAGGTTAATTATCTAGGTTATTTAGGCAAGTTTTATTTTAAAGATGATCCCTTTCTAGACTTTTATTGTTGATTATATCTTTTCATTGAAGTGGTCATGTTATATCTTTTCATTGAAGTGGTTCGATTGTGCCCAAGTGGCTTTGTTGTTTCAATGAAGCTGAGTGGCCTATATATGTTTTGCCGGAATGTTGATTCATTTTCGTTCCGGCAAATTTCAGGTTCTCGATTTGTCAACTAGCAAAGGTCATGCCGAAATTTTCTGTGAATTTCGGCATGCCTTGTGCTACAAACTAGGACATATCGAGTGCCCGGGATTTGCCGCACCAGGAAGGAGTCAACGTTCCTGTAAAAAAATAGGCCCTTTTTATGTCATTATTCATTTTATTAGGTCTAGAATTAATTGACTAGAGTTAATCATAGGAAACATGGCTAGCAACGATGAAGGACAGGGTTCTGGTGATTGCGACGACGTCTACCGGGCAGCAGACGATTTTTTTAGCCTTGCCGACGATCAACCGATGTTGTTGCTGGGCCCACCGGTGGCATCAGGGACTGAGACTGACACGCAGACTGGTCCTGAGACTGAGACCGGCGCTGAGATTCAGACCGACATCAAGACCGGCGCTGAGACTGAGACCGGCGCTGCCTCAGGGAGCGGAGCCGGTGTAGAACCGAAAGCAAAGAGGCAACGGTTTCCTAACAAACTCAGGACTACTAGACTGGTGGTCACGGAGGTGGACGACAACAATTTTGAGCCAAAGGCGCCCGAGGAAGCGCGCTCGTGCTATGGCAATCAAATAGGCTGCATCTTACGGACAACCGCCACCATCAATGATGAGAAACTACAAAAGATAGAAAATATGAGGAGCTCCCTCCTAAAGAAGTTTCACCAGATATTCTTGTTCCCGGGCCAGAATGAGAAGGATTATGAAGATCCAGATGAGGACCCGGCAATGAAGAAGATAAACAAACACGCCATGACCAAGTTTAGCGACGCGTTGGCCGCCTGGAAAAATCGAGTGAAAGCAAAGATCATCGACAAGAAGGAACCCTACTCCGAGATTGTAAAGGATAATCCGACAATCACGGAAGAGCAGTTTCAAATATTCAAGGAGGCTTGCGAGGCCGAAGCTGCCAAAAAAAGTCTAAGTACATGAAGGGGCTTCAAGAGAGCAACATTGGGAGCCACCACCTCGGAAGCCGTGGTTACGGTGGAAAGAGGTCCAAATGGGCCAAGGAGGATGCGGAAGCCGCGAGTCTGGGCATCCCAGACCCCTTGGCGGAGTTCACCGTCCCGCAGGAGCGTGACGTCCTCAGGACCCGGCACCGTTGGGACCCAGTGAAGAAGGTTTACGAGACAAAACCGGTCATTACGGAGTTCATGAGACCGCTGGTAATTTTAGTTTCTGTTCAATTCGTCGGCACACGTTAGTCATATTTGTAAACGATCCTTGTGCCTCTTGCAGAGAGAGCAGCACAGGATTGCGGCCGAAAGCGACTCGCCGTCTGAGGCATTGGCGAGGCCCAAGTGGGACACTCCATTCAACCGGGCGTTGAACATATTGAAACGAGAACCGGTGGATACTCGATCGTCGTATGGACGCGTGCACGGTGTCGGAGACGGCGCCACGTGGAAGAAGTACTACCGTGAGACCACGGAGGAGAGAAAGGAAAGACGGAGGTTAACTGAAGAAAACATCGACAAGAAGGTTGAGATTTCGGTTGAGAAGAAATCATCTCAGACAATCGCAACACCGGTAGCTGCCGCAAAATAGGTGGTTGCAGATTTGTGTACTTCCTTGGTTCCGGCCGTTTTCACTTGGACAAGGCAAAATCTAGAAAAAAAATGCAGAGCACTTTCCCCTTGCTGACTTCTTGGGAGCACCTGCTCCCGCACCGGCTCCCGCACCGGACATGCTCGGCGGTGCTTCGTCTTTGGCTGAGATCGATGCTACATCTTGAGCTTGCATTGGTGTTCCTCGAAGAGGAGAGGGTGATGCAGCAAGTGTAGCGTAAGTATTTCCCTCAATTTTTGAGAACCAAGGTATCAATCCAGTAGGAGGCTTCTCAAAAGTCCCACGCACCTACACAAACAAACTGAGAACTCGCAACCAACGCAATAAAGGGGTTGTCAATCCCTTCACGGCCACTTGCGAAAGTGAGATCTAATAAAGATAGTATGATAAGATAAATATATCTTTGGTATTTTATAATATAGATGAAAAAAGTAAAGATGCAAATAAAAGTAGATTGGGAGCAAATATGATAAGAGATAGACCCGGGGGCCATAGATTTCACTAGTGGCTTCTCTCAAGATAGCATAAGTATTACGGTGGGTGAACAAATTACTGTCGAGCAATTGATAGAAAAGCGCATAGTTATGAGATTGTCTAGGCATGATCATGTATATAGGCATCACGTCCATAACAAGTAGACCGACTCCTGCCTGCATCTACTACTATTACTCCACACATCGACCGCTATCCAGCATGCATCTAGAGTATTAAGTTCATAAGAACATAGTAACGCATTAAGCAAGATGACATGATGTAGAGGGATAAACTCATGCAATATGATATAAACCCCATCTTGTTATCCTCGATGGCAACAATACAATCCGTGCCTTGCAACCCTTTCTGTCACTGGGTAAGGACACCGCAAGATTGAACCCAAAGCTAAGAACTTCTCCCATGGCAAGAAAGACCAATCAAGTACGCCAAACTAAACTGATAATTCGAAGAGACTTGCAAAGATAACTTAATCATACATAAAAGAATTCATAGAAGATTCAAATATTATTCATAGATAAACTTGATCATAAACCCACAATTCGTCGGATCTCGACAAACACACCGCAAAAAGAGTTTACATCGAATAGATCTCCACAAGAGAGGGGGAGAACATTGTATTGAGATCCAAAAAGAGAGAAGAAGCCATCTAGCTAATAACTATGGACCCGTAGGTCTATGGTAAACTACTCACAACTCATCGGAGGGGCAAGGATGTTGATGTAGAGGCCCTCTGACTAGTAGAAAAAGGGCCTATAGTCCCGGTTGGTGAGGGCCTTTAGTCCCGGTTCATGAACCGGGACTAAAGGGTCGGTACTAATGCCTCGACCTTTAGTCCTGGTTCAATCTGAACCGGGACAGATGGGCCTCCACGTGGCCTGTCCGCTGAGCCCAGTAAGGGGGTTTGGTCCCGGTTGGTGGCACCAACCGGGACCAATAGGCATCCACGTCAGCATTTCTATGGCTGTGGTTTTTGTTTTTTTTTTTGAAAGGGGGGGGGGGGGGTTGGGGGGTTTTGGGGTGTTTCAAATACTGTGCTATAGCTAGCTAATTAATGAGAAAAGTGTCCTCTCTTTTGTCCGTGCTTGGTCGACGCTACGTACTATACATACGTATAGAGAGGACTAGCTAGACACGCTAGCTAGCTAGTAATTAAGCAAACAGAAGATCGTCATGAACATATATGCATATAGAGAGAAGTGATATCGACCACCTCTCCTTCTCCGAGAGATTGGTCGAACAACAAGTTCTCGTATATCTATCCGACACTAGCGGCTACATATATACAATAATTATCTTTTACAAATATATAATCTCCTAACATACGGACGCATGGTCCACATAGTATTCTCCGTCTTCAGCGATCACGTGGTCAAGAAAGAATGCCGCCAATTCCTCTTGAATTGCTCAGATGCGATCTGGTGCTAGGAGTTCATCCCGCATCCAAACATCTAATTTTAAGAAAGGGTCAATATATATATATATATATATATATATATATATATATATATATATATATATATATATATATATATATATATATGAATGAATGAAACTCAACACAAATGATGGTAATAAAATAAAATTGTGAATATTTCTATTTACGCACTTCATATTGTTTGTCGGAGTAGCCCCGCTCACAGGTCGTGTTGCGGATGGACTCGCAAACGTAGTATCCATAGAACTCATTCCCTTGTTCCTGCCACAACCACTTTACAAGAAATAGATGTCAATCAAAATCAAACTGATAATTAGCAAGCATGCTAAGTGGTATTGATGAAACTAGCGCTGAATCACTAGGAGATGCGTGGAATATGCTACTATATAGTACTTACTGGTGTCTAAATTGCAGCTTCTTCGGTAGTCCCGAGCTTTTTGGTGAATTTTCTCCAAGCCCTGCCATACAAAGAAAACAATTACTTGATATCGAAATGAACAAAGTTGCTGATATGGTGGATAATGATCGATTTAACTTACTTCTCGAGCATTTCAGTCATGTCCGTGATACTCCTTGGGATCTTTTCGCTTGGAGTCTAAGACAGTTACTACTCCCTTCTCAAGCTTAATCTCTAGGAGAATATAGTGGTAGCTGCGCACACATGCATAACTCATCAATATTACATTACTATAACCTGGACTAATAAGGAAACCGAATATGCCACAAGACAGTAACACTCACTTGAAGTTATAAGGAAAGATTATTATATCTTTGTGTTCATTTATTACCAATGATTGTAGCAAGTTGGCCTCGGTATTTTCTTTACGAAATTCAACCTCAGATTTATCTATGAGATATGTGTTAATGAACCCAATATCACCCACTGGTCTTTTCCTCAATTCGGCGATCTTCAATCTGCATAATATAGTGAGGATAATTATAAATACATGCAATGAAAGGGCTGAGTTATATAGAGAGACTTAATGATGAAGTAGTACTACTTACAGGGCAGTAGAGGTGAACGTTGCTTTATCGAGGGCCAATTGATTGAAAAACTGATAGAACTCCTCAAATGGAATAGGCAACAGTTCCATTCCAAGGAGGTCATGCTCCTTTTAACTCTCACATACAAAGTACTCCTCCCTCAAACTCTTTGCAGGTTTTCATGTACCAATCATGCAATCTTCGTGATCATCGCTGATAGAGAACTTTCATCTTTGACGAGAGGCTTCCTGATCAGTATCTTTGTATCTCGCACCTCCAAAAATCATAATGTACATCGTCGGGCAGGTAATCTGCAGGATTGCCATAACCGGCACCATCCTCGGATCGACGATGTCGCTAGCAGCACCTTGAGCGGGGGCACGATTGTTTCGCTTGTTCACCGAGCTGGGCAATTTGTTTCCCAGCTCATCGTTCTTTCATCCTTTGATCATCGACAGCATTTCCCGACCTCTCCGCTTCGCAAATGCCTTCCAATAATGCGCTCATAGTTGCCTTTCGGCGGAGACTTGGGTGGTTTTGTCGGGGCAGCAGAGTGCGCTTCGCTTTCACCGGATCTACCTTCTCCTCCGGAGGTGGATGTCTCTTTGCTTTCAACCCTTGAAACCAGTCATCCACTTGGTCCGCGCGATCTTCGCGTTTTCCTCCTCGCTCCTCTTGTACGGTAGCTTCTCTAGAGTCTTCAGAGAAGGACCAAATTGCTGGGGAACGTAGTAATTTCAAAAAAATTCCTACGTACACGCAAGATCATGGTGATGACATAGCAACGAGAGGGGAGAGTGTGTCCACGCACTGTGAGACCGATAGCGAAGCGCTATGACAACGCTGTTGATGTAGTCGTGCGCCTTCACGATCCGACCGATCCAAGTGCCAACATACGGCACATCCGCTTTCAGCACACGCTCAGCTCGATGACGATCCCCGGACTCCGATCCAGCAAAGTGTCGGGATGAGTTCAGTCAAGACGACGGCATGGTGACGATGATGATGCTCTATCGGCGCAGGCTTCGCCTAAACTCCATGACGATATGACCGAGGTGGAATATGGTGGAGGGGGCACCGACACGGCTAAGGAACAACCAGAGATCAACTTGTGTATCCTAGGGTGCCCCCTGCCTCAGATATAAAGGAGCAAGGGGTGCGGCCGCCCTAGGAGGAGGCGCGGCTGAGGAGTCCTACTCCCACCGGAGTAGGACTCCCCTTCCTAGTTGGATTAGGACTTGGGGAGGGAAAGAGAAGGGGGCGCCGCCTCCTTCCCTTGTCCTATTCAGACTAGGGGAGGCGCGCCTGCCTCCGCCGGCCCTCATCTTCTCCCCGATGGCCCACTAGGCCCATTAACCCCGGAGGTTTCGGTAACCCCGGTGTTCGGTAAAATCCCGATTTCACCCGAACTATTCAAGTCCAAACATAGGCTTCCAATATATCAATCTTTATGTCTCGACCATTTCGAGACTCCTCGTCATGTCCGTGATCACATCCGGGACTCCGAACAAACTTCGGTACATCAATACTCATTAAATTGTCATCGTAACGTTAAGTGTGCGGACCCTACGTGTCGTGGAATTGTCACGGCAGATGTCCTCATGAAAGGACTTAGTCGTAGGGCCATCGTACGGGTTAACCTAGAGGGGTTAAGGCGGACACAAGACACGGAATTATATCGTTCGCCCTTCGATGAAGGTAAAACCACGCCCGGCCAGGATGTGATTGATACGGTTTCGCGATTAGGAGCAATAGCTTTTCCTTAGCCTCGAATCCTCTCTCCTAACTTCGCCGCCGGGTCGCCCCTTATATACACGGGTTGACGCCCGGCCGGTCTACAGAGTCCAAATCCGGCTCATACAAGCGTCCGGCTCTGTCTCTTCTTTCTTGTCTTACAACACAAGTTACAATACTAAGGCGGTTTACATACATGGACCTTAATTCGCCTCTGGCTCCGTGCCTCCGCTGTGGGCTGGATCATGGATTTAGGGTAAACCGGCCCTTCCGGGCGGTTCACACTCAGTAGTTGTATCCTCAACATTAGGCCCTGCATTGACTTGAACCGTTCGTTAATCTTCAAAATCTTCGTGAAACTCTTGATCTCCTTTCATATTTTTGTAAACCGCCATCCGCTTGAACCGCCGTGGACGCTATCCTTCGATCTTCATGTCGTGGCACCACGACGTCATTTTTAACAAAGAAATCCAAACGGTAAGATCCCTTCATTAATGCTATCCCGAAATCGAGGCGGCCGCACCGTCTGCCGCTTTTGACTCCTCGATTTCGCTACCGCTTGATTGCTCCGCCCCTTATAAATAGACCAGTCGGCCTTTTCTTCTTCTTCTTCCGCTCTTCTCCTTCCTCGCGACGCTCGACCTCGAAGCTCTGCTGTCGCTTCGACCTTCGACCGACGCTTCACGCCGGGCCGCTGATCAACCTCGATCATACCAGAGTTTCAGTGCTCCTCCGCGGTTTCCGCCGTCGTAAGGTTTCATTCAAACCCTAGATCTCATCTGAAAACTCTGTTCGTCTCATAGCTCGTAGGTGTTCATACCAGTTCTTCATACCAGTTCTTCATACTTGCTCGCCATGGCCATACGGCTCAGCCGCATCAAGACATCTCGTGCAAGCGGCTGCCCCGCCACCCAATTAATTCTTTATGCACCGCTTCCTTTGTTCGACCCTCGAGTGTATAATACCCAACCTCGTGCTCTTCATGAGGTTCACATAGGTCGAAACTTTTCTTACTAGAGCTTCGTAGATCTCGATTACTTCCACTCGCATGTGAAAACTGTTTCATCCATACTTAGTAGTTTTTTCAGCTCGCCTTATCCGCGGTTTAACTTTTGATAGCTAATCCGCTACTCCATTAGTCCTCGCTAAACCGAATGGGAAGCCGCTGCTGAATCGCCGGTTTAACAATATCTGAAATGCCTGAACCGTTTAATGGTAAACCGTCTCTTCCTTTCTCTCGCAGCTTAGTCTTCCGGAATGGCTCCTCAATTCTCAGCTTGCAACTTGGTCCGGTCCAAAATCACCGAAACACAACTCAACGGCTATGTCACCATCGGGCGGTTTGGCTCCAAAAATGTCTCCATCGGGCGTGTTCCGGACGGCGAAGTTTCCTCCCGAACCACAAGAGGGAGAAGTAATCGCTTTTATGCAGCACTTAGACGGGATTCTGCCCGCCCGTTCAAAATTTTTCCGGGACGTCCTCGCAAGTTTGAAACTCCATCCGCAAGATATTGGCCCGAACGCCGTGTCAAACATATGCAACTTTCAAGTCTTCTGCGAAGTCTATCTTCAGGAAGAACCGTCTGTGGAGCTGTTCCGGGATTTTTTCCACTTGAACCGCCGCATCAATTTTCTCGATGGCCCCAACACGTAGCTAGGCGGCGTTTCAATCCGTAAGAGGAAGGAAGTAGATTTTCCTCACGCCAAACACCACAGCCATCCAAAAGATTGGAACCAAACCTGGTTCTATTGCCGAACACTGCTCCTGCCAATGAGAATCCTTTGCCGGGTTATCGTCCTCACCGCTCAAGAACCAGATCCATCGTCAGACGCTTAACCGCCATGAACGCAAAAACTTCGCTACCAAATAATCAAGCTCCGTGCTCTAATGGCAAATGGCTTAATCGGCGAGACCTTGTGCGGTGTTGGGTTTCTTGGGCGTTTTGCCACCAAGCCGCCGCCCGGATTGATGCATGAGTACACCGCAGCCTTAAAGACCTCAAAGACGCCACGAGCTGCCCATAACTGAACCGAGGTCACAGAGATTATCAAGAAGATGCTTGATTTAACCGATCTCCGCTCGCAGCCTAACCGGGTTGGCTCCATTCGTGTTGCAATCAACCACCGGCCGTAAAGCTCTACTCACCGCCTTTGGGTCCTTAATATTTTGTTGACATGCATTAATCATTGTTGCTTCTCAGGCTGACAGCTCCTTCTGGAAACGAACTAAACCGGTTCGGGCGCCGCGTGTGAAATCCAAGGCCACCAAGAAGGCCGGCAAAAAGAAAGCCGCCGAGTCCTCCGATCCACCGGAGGACGAAGAATCGAAGTTGAGGTAAACTTGATATTCTTACGGGAGCCACCAGAACCGCTTTTCGCTTTGTGTTCCTTCTGCTTATGACTTGTCCTTTGTATTCTTTTTTATCGACAGTTTCACCTCCTGTGATGATGCCGGGCTACCATGCCGACCTCGTTGAGGTAATCATTCTTTCTTCCGAATCTGATCTTGCACCGTTAAAAGAATTTCGTCGCTGTCCGGAAAGTGAAAAATATCCTTCATGTGCTTACTTGAATCCAAATCTTTCCTTGAAGACACAAAGAGGTCAAGAGCGCCGACGACCAAGCATAAAGGCCAACGGATTACCTCATCCGGTTTACTGAGACACACCAACTCGGAAGCGCCGCCCAGAGGTGACTTGCTCTCCGAAAAGCGCTATCCCTTAAAAGGTTTCTTCCGATGTCCTCTCAATCCGTCTCGACCAATTACAGGCCTCTTCCAACTCGTCTCGGCGGTTCATCCACCACACAACCGCCTCCACTGAAAGTTGCCGCAGGTATGTAATTGCTGTCCGTCAATTCGATTCACTATTGCCTTGGTCAATTTGTCTTAATCCAATTCTAAATATTGCAGCACCAAGGCTCGCTTGAGTAAGAAAGCGAAAACCCTTGACCCATCCACGGATGCTGATCCGAAAAGACCCGTAACAAACCCACGACAACTCGAAGCCGCCAAAGATAGCTCGCGAAGTTGTACAAAGACGACATCGCTGACCGCGTGGTTGAACCGAGGTCCAAGTGGAAACCTCGCAGCTCGCTCCATCAAACCCGCCCACAGAGCGGGTCGTGATTGTTGAACCGCCGAGCCGAGCAAGACGACGCCAAGCCCAAAGAAGACCGCTGAAAATGACGATGTTATTGTGACAGTATCGCTACATCGCTCCCAGCCAACCGGTCGCTTTAGCAAAGCACAAGATCAAGGAAGGCTCCACTACTATGAGCAAAGACAAGGAAGACTGATATGTCGGCCATTTACAATTTCTCGCCTAAGAGCTTCATTCCGGCTTTTCAACCGGCTTTACACAAGCCGTGACTTTGAAGCCGGTCTAGTAAATCGCATGAAGGACCGCTATGAGGTAATGAGTTGACCTTTCTTGTATTTTAACTGCATAGTAGCCTCTAAGGGTCGGTTTAACTTTTAAAGTTAAACGGGACTTAAGGTGTGTCTCCTCATAGCAAACTGAGATCAACTAGCCATTAGCCCCCAAGTGCCAAGTTGAATACTTGTATTGAGCTTGGGACTTGTATAATGAAACAACTAACATGCTCCCTTTGTCATCGTAATGAAATATACCAAGCAAACTGCAGGCAACTCAAGGACCTTCAAACCAATCTGAAACTCAAATGGCGAAGCCACCAAAGCCAAGGATGAGTTAAAACTGCCCCGACCACCATGGAACAGCTGAAGGAGTGGTATAAACCGAGCGGGTCAATCGGGACACCGAAAGCCGGTTTAGTAAAGCGGGCGGAAGAAGTCAAGCAGCCCTTAAACCGTGATCAAGAGCTTATCGAACTCAAGCGCCAAGTGCATGCCATGACCTCTGCCGTTTTGGTAAGAAAACTTGCACGGACTATCTTAATTTTGACATTTCCGCCGGTTTAACTTGAGCTGTCTCGAACTTGGTGCAGCAAACGCATTGCTCATCCGGCTCGACGCGTAAGAAGCTCAAGGCTTTATACTCGATTGAGCAGCTGTATACCGCGCCTAACGAGCCATATGCGCCATATCGTGACGACAACACGGCGCCGCCCCTCGATCGAGACACACTTTGGACCGGCTGTCCATGATTCCGGGCAGCTTGAAGAGTTAAAGCGATCCGCTGCTCGGCTGGCACCCTACTAGTTTCGACTCGCGCCAAGGCGTGGATAGCAGATCTTGATCCGCCGACATAGCTAAGGGTTTCCCAGTGCTCAAGAGAACGGTGAAGCTTTTGACAACGACGCTCAAGCGGATAACAAAGGAAATGCGCCCATTGGCGAAGTCAACTGGCAGCTGAAGCCAACCTCGAGGTTCACCGCTTTTTATGACGCAAACAACAAGCGGTGGAGTTTGTCATCCCGAAGTGCGAGCCTTGTTCCTCCCATCCGTAAGCACACTTACGCCTCGACGCTGATCCGCTGAGCTGATAAGTGAAGAAGCTGTCTTCGTGCCTTAACCCGGATTGACTGGTCTACCAATGACTTCCGGCTTTAAAAGCGGAAGAAGAAGAAGTTGAACCGACGCCAGCGCCCCCTCTACCTCACGTCAACCCGGCGAAGAAGCGTAATTCGTCAAGCCGGGCGACGCATCCAAAGCTTCAAGGCATAACCCCACATGAAACGCCGGGCCTCCAAAGGCTTTGTAATAGGATAGTCAGTACTTTATATTGAACAATGCCGGTATAACCTCAGTCTGCAAACTTTTGCATGGCGGTGCTGGATACTTTGGTTTTGAAGTAGTGAATCCTTCAACATATTTTGCCCGCAATCACAAATTTTAAACCGCCATGGCGGCTTTGCGCCTAGCCGGATTGTGATGCCAATATATTTATATGAGAAAATATCGAGGTATACGATCAAAATTGTGTGATACAAACATACCGCCCGTTGTCGGGCACACAGTTGGCTTTAGCTAATCTCAAGCGGAGGCTTTATAAACCATCACCGCCAAAGGAGAACAATCCGTAGGTATAATACCGATTTACAGGTAAATCGTGTCGGCATGATAAGCCCCTGTTACTCCATAATGGGATGTTAACAGAAAATCAAACCGAACAAAATCGCCGGATTAAAAATGTACCAATTCGACAACGAATCCGGTTTAAAGAGGTTTGTCGGTTTAAGAAGGCCAACAAAAGCCAAATGATTGGTATAAAACCATATGGAAAAACAATGATAAAAATCGCTTGCAAGAAAAGGCTGTATCGAGCGGATCGATGGTGTTACCATGGTCGGACAGGACCAAGCCCCTATAAGGTGTAGCGATGGTTCAAGTCAGCCAGTCCCCAATTGAACTCGTGGCATGATGCCGATCAAGTGGCATTGCAATGGTTCGGGTTCACCAAAGCCCCAAGTGATTCTATGGCCTTAGGCCCACCAAGAGGCGGATCGGTTCAGACGTGACCATGTCCCCAAATGATCTGGTGGCTTACCTTTGTAAGAGGTGTTGCATTGGTTCGGACACCACCAAGCCCCCAAGTGACAAAAATTTCAAAAGCAAGGCCAAGGGTTAAACCGAGGCCGCTTCACGACAAAGATCTCCATGTACCCAAACCGTCTTTTATACGTAACAGATACCCCGCTTTAGCCGAGGATCCGTTTATTGCCTTTATTCATAATATATACATTGTCTTAATATGTACATAAGTGGAGCCGATGGCTCGGTATAATAAGGTCAAGATGAGCTATGTTCCATGGCTCGTTGGTCTCCTCCTCGACGTGCGTGAGTCCTTTCGCCTCGAACATCAATCGATAGTAGGACCCGTTGTGTAGATTCTGCGACCACAAAAGGCCCCTCCCAAGGTGGGGATAGCTTGTGCATATCTTTCGGTCTTGAATGAGCCGCAGCACTAAGTCTCCTTCCGAAAGGTTCGGTTTTAACCCGCCGCTGTGATACCGACGAAGATCCTGCTGGTAGACCGCCGAACGAGCAGCCGCCATATCGCGCTTCTTCGTCCGGCCGATCCAAATCGCCTTGCCGTGCTGCCTCGCTATTCCGCCTCAACATAAGCTGCCACCGAGGCGTAGTCGTGACGGATATCGCTGGGAAGGACCGCCCCGCCCATAGACCATAAAGAACGGCGTGTACCCAAAGTGGATCGGTTGGGGTAGTATTTATACTCCATATCACCGATGGTAGCTCTTCCACCCAACAACCCAAGGCCTCTCTAAAGGGACCATAAGTCGGGTTTGACACCTTTCAAGATTTCCGATTAGCCTGCTCGCTTGACCATTGGATTGCGGGTGGCTACGAAGAAACATCAAGCGGATGTGCTCTCGCTCACAAAATTCCTTCATAGCTCCTTTGGACAAATTGGTGCCATTGTCCGTGATGATACCTGTGGAAACCCAAACCGAAAATCACCTTTTGATGAACTGAACCGCCGTGGACGATCACACTTGCTAACAGTGCTCGCCTCAACCCACTTGGTAAATTTATCAACCGCCACCAACAGTGGGTCTTTTGTCCTTGGACCTTTAAAAGGTCCAACCATATCCAACCCCCAAGTCGCAAACGCCAAGTAATTGAATCATCCTCAATTCTTGGGCTGGCACATGAGCACGCCGAGAACTTTTGGCAACCATCACATCGTCGACCAGATCCTCCGTGATCAAGATGGGCAGTCAACCAATAGAAACCATGGCGGAACGCTGGCCACCAAGGATTTTGAACCGCGTGGTGACCACAATCCCTTCATGAATCTCTCGCAATATCTCACAGCCCTCTTCGGGGACACACAACGCTGAAACGCCTCGACACACCGCAACGGTGCAACTCGCCATTAACAATGGTCATAGACTTAGACCGCCGGACTATCCGCCGGCCAACGCCTCATCTTCCGTAACTCGCCCCGTTCATGTATGCCAAATAAGGGAGCGCCCAATCCGGAATGACATGTAGGGCCGCCACCAATTGAGCCTCCGGATCAGGGATAGCCAAATCAATTTCATCAGGAAGCTTAACTGACGGATTGTGCAGTACATCAAGGAAGATGTTGGGCAGGACCGGTTTACGCTATGAGCCCACCGGCTTAAAGCATCAGCCGCCTGTTCTTCCGACGATCCACATGGTCCACCCGATATCCTTTAAAATGTCCGCAACAACATCCACCTCCCGACGATATGCAGCCATGAGTGGATCTTTGGAGTCCCAAGCACTGATACTTGCCGGGCCACCAAGTCCGAGTCACCAAAGCATTTAACCCGGCTGAGATTCATTTCCTTAGCTATCCGGAGACCATGGAGCAAAGCTTCATACTCAGCTGCATTGTTAGTACAAGCGAACATTAGGCGGAGAACGAATGTAACTTGTCACCTCGTGGGGAAGTTAATACGACTCAGCCCCGAGCCCTCCAATTGCTCGGACCCATCAAAGTGGATGGTCCAATAGGTATGATCCGCTTTCTTCCGCGCTTGCAACTCCGCCCAATCATTAATGAAATCCACAAGTGCTCGAGATTTTACGGCCGTCCGAGGCACATACCTTAAACCGTGCGGCCCAAGTTCTATAGCCCACTTAGCAATCCGCCGGTCGCTTCCGGTTCTCAGATGATATCGCCCAAGGAGCCGAATCGACCACCGTGATGGGGTGCCCTTGAAATATTGCTTTAGCTTCCGCTTGCCATAAAAACTCCATATACCAGCTTCGCCAATGCGGATATCTTTGTTTGGACTCGATGAGAACCTCGCTGATGTAATAAATCGGCCGAACCGGATACTCCTTCCCCGCCTCCTTGCGCCCACCACAATGGCTACACTCATCGCTCCGCATTAGCAGCAACATATAACAGAGCGGCTCCTTGTCAATAGGGGCGGCGAGAACAGCGGGTTGGCCAGCTGCCGCTTTAAATCCTCCAATGCCTCATCAGCAGATTTGAGCCCGCATTTAATTGATCCGCCTTCTTCAACAGCTGGTACAAAGGGATAGCCTTCTCCTAGGCGATCGATAAACCGCTTAGCGCAGCAATCCGCCTGTCAAACGTTGGACATCGTTGATACACTTTGGCTTAGCCAAGGAGGTGATAGCTGTAATCTTCTCCGGATTAGCCTCAATCCCTTGTTGGACACAAGGAAACCCAACAACTTGCTCGCGGAACACCAAAGACGACTTGGCCGGGTTGAGCATCATCTTGTACACCCGCAAGTTGTCAAAAGTTTCCTTTAAATCCTCAATCAATGTTTCCTTCGCCTTGATTTCACCACGATATCATCCACATAAGCGCACATTACGGCCGATCTGTTCGTGCAAACAATTCAGACGCAACGCCGATAAGTTGCTTGGGTGCTCTTGAGCCCAAAAGGCATGGATACATAGCGTAAGGCTCCAAAGGGGTGATAAATGTCGCCTTCTCCTGGTCCTTAACCGCCATCTTAATCTGGTGATAACCGAATACGATCCAAAAAGCTCAAAGGCTCACAACCCGCCGTAGCATCAATGATCCGTCAATGCGGGAGGGCGAAAGGATCTCGCCGGACAAGCTTTGTTAAGATCTGTAATCCACGCATACGCGCCAAGTGTCATTCTTCTTAAGGACCAACACCGGATTAGCAAGCCACTCGATGAAAGACTTCAACGATAAACCCTGCTGCCAAGAGCCTAGCAACTTCTTCTCCGATGGTTTTGCGCTTTTCCTCATTAAACCGCGAAGAAACTGCTTTACCGGTTTGTATTTCGGTCAATATTAAGAGTGTGCTCAGCGAGTTCCTCGGTACACCGGCATGTCAAGGCTTCCATGCAAAATGTCCCGATTCTCACGGATGAACTCGATGAGCGCGCTTCCTATTTAAGATCCAAGTTGGCACCGATGGTGAACTGCTTGGACGAATCGCCGGCACAAAATCAACAAGCTTCGCCTCAGCCACCGATTTGAACTTCAAGTCCGGATCATGCTCGTAGTTGGCTTCTTCAAAGGGGTCATATCCGCCGGATCAACATTGTCTTTATAATACTTTAGCTCTTCCGTGGCACAAACCGACTCTGCGAAGCCGCATCACCTTCCTCGACTCCAAAGCGATCCGTGGCTCCCATGAACCGTTATCGCTCCTTTGTGACCCGCATTTTCAGCTGTAAGTAAACATAACAGGCCGTGCCATAAACTTAGCATAAGCCGCCGCCCAAAGAGGCGTGGTAAGGGCTTTGAATTTTCACCACCTCAAATGTCAATGTTTCGATCCGAGTCATGTTCGTCCCCAAAGGTCACCTCGAGCTATCTTACCGATCGGCACGCCGACTTGCTGTGCACCATTCCGTGAAACACTTGGCTTTGGATGGCCTAAGATGCCTATCCACAACCCCATACGCCGGAAGGTCTCAGAGTACGTGATGTTCATGCTGCTTCCTCCATCCATAAGAACCTTGGTAAACTTGTACCCTCCTACCGGGTGCCACCACCAGTTAATCGACCCGGATTGTAAACCCGGGAGGATGGTCCTCTCGCTCCACACGATCGGTTGCTCGGACCAGCGAGGTAATGCGGCGCAGCCGGTTCAACAACACCGACCGCCCGCTTCAAGTTTTCGGTCTCGTCTGTCCAAGCTGGTGGTAAAGACGTGGTATCGCCCACTGCTCAACCGCTTTGGGTTACTTTGATAACCCGATCGCTGCTGTTGTTGATTGTAGCCCCTTGGTTCTCGACTGCTCGATTACCTTGATTATTCTCGATTGCCTTGCCCGCCCGGATTACCACCGAATCTCGGGCCGGAATTTCTCCATCAGAATCCGGGCGGAGCTGAACCGCCACCGGCCCTTGATCATACCGGAAAGAATTGGAGTTTTGAACTCGTGCATAATATAACAATCCTTCCAAAGGTGGTTCGCGGTGCCTCCTTCGCCCCATGCTTCGGACAAGGTTGATTCAATATGAAATTCAAACGATCCGGATTGTGACCGCCCGGTTTGACTGCCTACCCTCGCGCGCTGACCCTTGTCCTCGCTGTTGGTGTTGGCCACAAAGCCCATGTTGCCGTTCGCTTACGCTTGTTCCTCCATTGCTCGCCGAATGATGCTGCTGGCCCCGGAGTTGCCGCTCGCTTTCCCTTCCCCACTTCATCATTCTCAGATTCGGGATCCTTGGTACTATCGTAATCAGCGCATTTTACCAAAACGCCCATTAGAGTGCCCATGTCATGGCAAAACGCTTCATGCGGCCCAGCTTCAATTTCAATGGCTCGAACCGCAATTGGCTTCCAAGGTCAAGATCGCGGAATCAGGTTGATCCGTCTCAAGAATGTAAACTTCAAACGCGGCGCACTCCAATGGGTTGTGGATTCTCCTCCGCTCGACACAAGTTGCTAAATCCACCCTGCACATGGGCTGTTTACAGTGTCCTTGAAATTTTGAATGAATCGGGTTATGAATCGGGTCCACGAGCTGATAGAGTTGGGCAGCAAATTTTTCAACCAAGTCCGGGCCGTACCTTCCAAAGATCATTGTGAAATACTTCGCACATGCGGCTTCATCCACATCTAACATCTCCATGGCCATCTCATAGCTTTCATCCATGCTTCGAGCCAAATCGGCAAGATAATTTGGCACCTTGCGCGCCCCTTGAAGTCCTTGGGCAAGCGCGACGCTATGCGTAAAGCGGGACGAGGCAAGGCACCCCAAAGAGCGACGTGACCCCGGTTCAAGATGGTCGGACGAACCGCGCGGCGGATGATCCTCTCGCTTGTGCCGCTAACTCGCCTCCCTACGTGTTCTGGCGCGTCCACTACCACTTGAGCATCCTCAAAGCCGCCACGGATTGTTGCCGCGAGGCGGACCACGCCGCGCATTGCTTGACACGGCCGTTCGTCGACGCTGCCGGCTATAACTCCGCTTGGGCGGGGTGGTGGATCCGATCCCGATCGTATGAATACGCTTTGCCGAGGCAGAGCCGCCCCGAGGAGCTCCTTAACCCGGGCGTGTCTCTACCGCCTGTGGTGAATCGCCGATTGAATCGCTCCAACCGTGCCGCAGCCGCCACGAGGTTATCCATCGGGTTGGAGTAGTGACCCGAGGTGTTCGACGGTCCGGGGCGCACCGGCATGATGGCGAGGTAGATCTATCACACGGGCTGAACCGTGCGGCCGCCCTGTGTGCTTCCGCCGGTTTACCAACGGCGGCGGATTATCGTCCCTGCGCCAGGGTATTGAAAGCTCCTTCCTTCAAAACTGAAGGTAAACGGACCTGTACTTCCTTTTCATGACTTCGTGACGCGCCTCGTCCAGCTCGAGCCTATAAGCTCAAGATCCAAAGCGCCTGCTCCGCCGCCATCCGTTCGTCCGCGACCGCCAGTCCACTTTAGCTTTAGTGATCTGTTCTCTTACCTTTGCAATCTCCGCCAGTGTGTCCCGATCCGCGGATTAGCTTCCGCCATGAGCACAGCCAATGCGCTTAAAAGCTCGACAAAACTTGAGCCGGCGGGCGACAGGCCTCCGCCCCGCTGCCATCATCGCTGTTGAACCGGCGACTGGGGCGCCATGGTCGAAGAGTGGAGCGCCGCTGCGCACCGCCATGAAGATCCCAACCCGTTGGGTAGATCAAGGGGTCCGAATACTCTCACCGCCGGAACAGCCTCGATCCGCCATCCTGCAGCTGGTATAGAGACTCAAGCCCGCCGACGATTCGTCGCTAGAGTAGACAACAGCCATCACCAGATGCTGATCCGTCCTCGTAGCCTCCGTGGACGACTCCCACGAAAACATGCCTCGACAGCCGGTTTAGCTGTGGCAGGACTCTTCTTCGCCCGCTGAGCCGCCTCGATGAGGTCGGGCAGACGTCCGCCCAGGCCCCGACTCGCCGATCTTATGGATGAACACGTGTATGCCGCCAAAGGGGACCCGGTACCAGACTAATCGAGCCAGCCTCGGGCCCCAATCCGCATCGTCGATGTAGAGCTTGCCGCGACGACTCTTAGTCATCCGCCCATTTGATAGCCTTCGAGTCCTTCGAACTTGCCCTCTAAGATCATCAAACCATCATGCGATAGCCCCACGGTGGGCGCCAATCGTCGTGGAATTGTCACGGCAGATGTCCTCATGAAAGGACTTAGTCGAGGGCCATCGTGACGGGTTAACCTAGAGGGTTAAGGCGACACAAGACACGGAATTATATGGTTCGCCCTTCGATGAAGGTAAAACCTACGCCCGGTTGTGATGTGATTGATACGGTTTGGCGATTAGGGAGCAATAGCTTTTCCTTAGCCTCGAATCCTCTCCTAATCTCGCGCTGGTCGCCCTCAGATATACACGGGTTGACGCCTCGCCGGTCTACAAAGTCCAAACCGCTCATACAAGCGTCCTGCCCGGTCTCTTCTTTCTTGTCTTACAACACAAGTTACAATACTAAGGCGGTTTACATACATGGACCTTAATTCGCTTCGGGCTCCGTGCCTCCATTGTGGGCTCGATCATGGATTTGGGTAAACCGGCCCTTCCGGGGCGGTTCACACTCAGTAGTTGTATCCCCAACACTACGGGTTCGAGAACTATGTAGACATGACCTAGAACTATTCTCGGTCAATAACCAATAGTGGAACCTGGATGTTCATATTGGTTCCTACATTTTCTACGAAGATCTTTATCGGTCAAACTGCATAACAACATACGTTGTTCCCTTTGTCATCGGTATGTTACTTGCCCGAGATTCGATCATCGGTATCCAATACCTAGTTCAATCTGCTATCGCAAGTCTCTTTACTCGCTCAGAATACATCATTTCATAACTAACTCATTAGTTATAATGCTTGCAAGGCTTAGGTGATGAGTATTACCGAGAAGGCCCAGAGATACCTCTCCGATAATCGGAGTGACAAAACCTAATCTCAATTATGCCAACTCAACATATACTTTTGGAGACACCTGTAGAGTACCTTTATAATCACCCGCGTTGCTAGACGCTTGGTAGCACACAAAGTGTTCCTCCGTAAACGGAGTTGCATAATCTCATAGTTGCAGGAACTTTGTATAAGTCATGAAGAAAGCAATAGCAACATACTAAACGATCAAGTGCTAAGCTAACGGAATGGGTCAAGTCAATCACATCATTCTCCTAATGATGTGAACCCGTTAATCAAATGACAACTCATGTCTATGGTTAGGAAACATAACCATCTTCGATTAACGAGCTAGTCAAGTAGAGGCATACTAGTGACATTCTGTTTGTTTATGTATTCACACATGTATTATGTTTCCGGTTAATACAATTCTAGCATGAATAATAAACATTTATCATGATATAAGGAAATAAATAATAACTTTATTATTGCCTCTAGGGCAGATTTCCTTCAGCCTCCCACTTGCACTAGAGTCAATAATCTAGATTACACAAGAATGATTCTCACACCCATGGAGTCTTGGTGCTGATCATGTTTTGCTCGTGAGAGAGGCTTAGTCAACGGGTCTGCAACATTCAGATCCGTATGTATCTTGCAAATCTCTATGTCTCCCACTTGGACTTGGTCCCAATGGAATTGAAGCGCCTCTTGATGTGCTTGGTCCTCTTGTGAAATCTGGATTCCTTTGCCAAGGCAATTGCACCAAGATTGTCACAGAAGATCTTCATTGGTCCCGATGCACTAGGTATAACACCTAGATCGGAAATGAACTCCTTCATCCAGACTCCTTCATTTGCTGCTTCAAGCAGCTATGTACTCCGCTTCACATGTAGATCCCGCCACGACGCTTTGTTTAGAACAGCACCAACTTACAGCTCCACCGCTTAATAAAAATACGATCCGGTTTGCGATTTAGAATCGTCCGGATCGGTGTCAAAGCTTGCATCGACGTAACCCTTTACGACAAGCTCTTTGTCACCTCCATAAACGAGAAACATATCCTTAGTCCTTTTCGTATTTCAGGATATTTTTGACCGCTGTCCAAATGATCCACTCTGGATTACTTTGGTACCTCCCTCGCTAAGCTAATAGCAAGGCACACATCAGGTCTGCTACATAGCATTGCATACATGATAGAGCCTATGGCTGAAGCATAGGAACTCCTTTCATTTTCCTCTATCTTCTCGTAGTGGTCGGGCATTGAGTCCGACTCAATCTTACACCTTGTAATACAGTGCAAGAACCCTTTCTTTGCCTCGATCCATATTGAACTTTTTCAAGACTTTATCAAGGTATGTGCATTGTGAAAGTCCAATCAAGCGCCTTGATCTATCTCTATAGATCTTGATGCCCAATATGTAAGCAGCTTCACCGAGGTCCTTCATTGAAAAACTTTTATTCAAGTATCCTTTATGCTATCCAGAAATTCTATATCATTTCCAATCAACAATATGTCGTCCACATATAATATTAGAAATGCTACAGAGCTCCCACTCACTTTCTTGTAAATACAGGCTTCTCCAAAAGTCTCAGATAAAACCATATGTTTTGATCACACTATCAAAGCGCTTATTCCAACTCCGAGAGGCTTGCACTGCACCATAGATTGATCGTTGGAGCTTGCACACTTTGTTATCTCCCTTAGGATCGACAAAACCTTCCGGTTGCATCATATACAACTCTTTTCCAGAAATCCATTCAGAAATGCAGTTTTGACATCCATCTGCCATATTTCATAATCATAAAATGCGGCGATTGCTAACATGATCCGGACAGACTTAAGCATCGCCACGGGTGAGAAGGTCTCATCGTAGTCAACTCCTTGAACTTGTCGAAAACCTTTTGCAACAAGTCGAGCTTTGTAAACAAAGAACATTATCGTCGTCGGTCTTCTTCTTGAAAGTCCATTTATTCTCTATTGCTTGCCGACCATCGTGCAAGTCAACCAAAGTCCACACTTTGTTCTCATACATGGATCCCATCTCGATTTCATGGCTTCAAGCCATTTTATGAATCTGGGCTCACCATCACTTCTTCATAGTTCGAGGTTCACCATGATCTAGTAGCATGACTTCCGAATAGGATTACCGTACCACTCTCGTGCGGATTTTATTTTGGTTGATCTACGGTTCAAGAATAACTTGATCTCAAGTTTCATGATCATCATCATTAACTTCCTCACTAATCGGTGTAGGTGTCACAGAACCGATTTCTGTGATGAACTACTTTCCAATAAGGGAGCTGGTATCTGTTACCTCATCAAGTTCTACTTTCCTCCCACTCACTTCTTTCGAGAGAAACTCCTTCTCTAGAAAGGATCCATTCTTAGCAACGAATGCCTTGCCTTCGGATCTGTGATAGAAGGTATACCCAATTGTCTCCTTTGGGTATCCTATGAAGACACATTTTCCGATTTGGGTTCAAGCTTATCAGGTTGAAGCTTTTTCACATAAGCATCGCAACCCCAAACTTTCAGAAATGACAACTTTGGTTTCTTGCCAAACCATAGTTCATAAGGTGTCGCCTCAACGGATTTTGATGGTGTCCTATTTAACGTGAATGCGGCCGCCTCTAAAGCATAACCCCAAAACGATAGCGGTAAATCAGAAATAGACATCATAGATCGCACCATATCTAGTAAAGTACGACACGACGCTCGACACACCATTACGCTGTGGTGTTCCGGTGGCGTGAGTTGCTAAACTATTCCGCATTGCTTCAAATGTAGACCAAACTCGTAATTCAAATATTCTCCTCCACGATCAGATCGTAGAAACTTTATTTTCTTGTTACGATGATTTTCAACTTCACTCTGAAATTCTTTGAACTTTTCAAATGTTTCATATTTATGCTTCATCAAGTAGATATACCCGTATTCGCTTAAATCATCTGTGAAGGTGAGAAAATAACGATATCCGCCACGAGCTTCAACATTCATCGGACCACATACATCTCAGATGTATGATTTCCAACAAACTGTTGCTCTCTCCATACAACCGAGAACGGTGTTTTAGTCATCTTGCCCATGAGGCACGGTTCGCAAGTACCAAGTGATTCATAATCAAGTTGTTCCAAAAGTCCATCTTTATGGAGTTTCTTCATGCGCTTTACACCGATATGACCTAAACGGCAGTGCCACAAATAAGTTGCACTATCATTATCAACTCTGCATCTTTTGGCTTCGACATTATGAATATGTGTATCACTATTGTCGAGATTCAATAAGAATAGACCACTCTTCAAGGGTGCATGACCATAAAAGATATTACTCATATAAATAGAACAACCATTATTCTCTGATTTAAATGAATAACCATCTCGCATTAAACAAGATCCAGATATAATGTTCATGCTCAACGCTGGCACTAAATAACAATTATTTAGGTCTAAAACTAATCCCGAAGGTAGATGTAGAGGTAGCATGCCGACCGCGATCACATTGACTTTGGAACCGCTTCCCACGCCGCATCGTCACCTCGTCCTTTTGCTGCTCGCTTATTCAGTAGTCCCTGTTTTGAGTTGCAAATATTAGCAATGTAACCAGATCAAATACCTGTGTGCTACTACGAGCTCTAGTAAGGTACACATCAATAACATGTATATCACATATACCTTTGTTCACCTTGCCATCCTTCTTATCCGCCAAATACTTGGGGCAATCCCGCTCCAAAGGACCAGCTTGCTTGCAGTAGAAGCACTCAGTTTCAGGCTTAGGTCCAGATTTGGGTTTCTTTTCTTGAGCAGCAACTTGCTTGTTGTTCTTCTTAAAGTTCCCTTCTTCTTCCTTTGCCCTTTTCTTGAAACTAGTGGTCTTGTTGACCATCAACACTTGATGCTCCTTCTGATTTCTACCTCCGCAGCTTTTAGCATTGCGAAGAGCTCGGAAGTGTCTTGTTCATCCCTTGCATATTATAGTTCATCACGAAGCTCTTGTAGCTTGGTGGCGTGATTGGAGAATTTGTCAATGACACTATCATCCGGAAGATTAACTCCCAGCTTGAATCAAGTGATTATTATACCCGGACATTTTGAGTATGTGCTCACCGATGTAACTATTCTCCTCCATCTTGCAGCTATAGAACTTATTGGAGACTTCATACCTCTCAATCCGGGCATTTGCTTGAAATATTAACTTCAACTCTGGAACATCTCATATGCCCCATGACGCTCAAAACGCCGTTGAAGACCCGGTTTTAAGCCGTAAAGCATGGCACATCGAACTATAGAGTAGTCATCAGCTTTGCTCTCGCCAGACGCTCACAACTTCGGCGTTGTTCTGCAAAGAGCCTGGCACCCAGCGGTGCTTCGGGGACGTAATTCTTCGTGCAGCAATGAGGATAATCCTCGTTACGGACCAAGTCCGTAATTGCTACCATCATCTTTCAACTTTGCTTTCTCAAGGAACGCATTAAAATTCAACGGAACAACAAAGACGAGCCATCTATCTACAACAAACATAGATAAGCAAAATACTATCGGTGCTAAGTTCATGATAATTTTAAGTTCAATTAATCATATTATTTAAGAACTCCCACTTAGACAGACATCTCTTTAGTCATCTAAGTGAACACGTGATCCAAATCAACTAAACCATAACCGATCATCACGTGAAATGGAGTAGTTTTCAATGGTGAACATCACTATGTTGATCATATCTACTATATGATTCACGTTCGACCTTCGGTCTCCGTGTTCCGAGGCCATATCTGCATATGCTAGGCTCGTCAAGTTTAACCTGAGTATTATGCGTGTGCAAAACTGGCTTGCACCGTTGTAGATGGACGTTGAACTTATCACACCCGATCATCACGTGGTGTCTTGGTACTACTAACTTTGGCAACGGTGCATACTTAGGGAGAACACTTCTTGATAATTTTAGTGAGAGATCATCTTAAAATGCTACCGTCAATCAAAGCAAGATAAGATGCATAAAGGATAAACATCACATGCAATCAATATAAGTGATATGATATGGCCATCATCATCTTGTGCTTGTGATCTCCATCTCCAAGCACCATCATGATCACCATCGCCACCCGCGCGACACCTTGATCTCCATCGTAGCATCGTTGTCGCCTCGCCAACTATTGCTTTACGACTATCGCTACCGCTTAGTGACAAAGTAAAGCAATTACATGGCGTTTGCATATCATACAATAAAGCGACAACCATATGGCTCCCGCCAGATTGCCGATAACTTGGTTACAAAACATGATCATCTCATACAATAAAATATAGCATCACGTCTTGACCATATCACATCACAACATGCCCTGCAAAAACAAGTTAGACGTCCTCTACTTTGTTGTTGCAAGTTTTACGTGGCTACTACGGGCTGAGCAAGAACCGTTCTTACCTACGCATCAAAACCACAACGATAGTTTGTCAAGTTGGTGCTGTTTTAACCTTCGCAAGGACCGGGCATAGCCACACTCGGTTCAACTAAAGTGAGAGAAGCAGACACCCGCCGGTCACCTTTAAGCAACGAGTGCTCAAGCGGTGAAACCAGTCTCGCGAAGCGTCACGCGTAATGTCGGTCCGGCCGCTTCATCTCACAATACCGCTGAACCAAAATATGACATGCTGGTAAGCAAGATGACTTATATCGCCCACAACTCACTTGTGTTCTACTCGTGCATATGACATCAACGATAAAACCTGGCTCGGATGCCATGTTGGGGAACGAGTAATTTCAAAAATTTCCTACGTACACGCAAGATCATGGTGATGACATAGCAACGAGAGGGAGAGTGTGTCCACGCACCCTGAGACCGATAGCGAAGCGTTATGACAACGCGGTTGATGTAGTCGACGCGTCTTCACGATCCGACCGATCCAAGTGTCGAACGACGGCACCTCCGTGTTCAGCACACGCTCAGCTCGATGACGATCCCGGACCGATCCAGCAAAGTGTCGGGATGAGTTCCACAAGACGACGCGCTGGCGATGATGATGCTCTATCGGCGCAGGCTTCGCCTAAACTCCGCGACGATATGACCAAGGTGGAATATGGTGGAGGGGGCACGCGACACGGCTAAGGAACGATCCGTAGATCAACTTGTGTGTCCTAGGGTGCCCCCTGCCCCGTGATATAAAGGAGCAAGGGGTGCGGCCGGCCCTAGGAGGTGGCTGAGGAGGAGTCCTACTCCCACCGAGTAGGACTCCCCCTTTCCTAGTTGGATTAGGACTTGGGGAGGGAAGAGAAGGGGGCGCCGCCTCCTTCCCTTGTCCTATTCGGACTAGGGGAGGGGCGCGCCGCCTGCCCGGCCGCCCTCATCTTCTCCCTCATGGCCCACTAAGGCCCATTAACCCCGGGAGGGTTCCGTAACCCCGGTGTTCCGTAAAATCTCGATTTCACCCGAACTATTCCAAGTCCAAACATAGGCTTCCAATATATCAATATTTATGTCTCGACCATTTCGAGACTCCTCGTCATGTCCGTGATCACATCCGGGACTCCGAACAAACTTCGGTACATCAATACTCATTAAATTGTCATCGTAACGTTAAGCGTGCGGACCCTACGGGTTCGAGAACTATGTAGACATGACCTAGAACTATTCTCGGTCAATAACCAATAGTGGAACCTGGATGTTCATATTGGTTCCTACATTTTCTACGAAGATCTTTATCGGTCAAACCGCATAACAACATACGTTGTTCCTTTGTCATCGGTATGTTACTTGCCCGAGATTCGATCGTCGGTATCCAATACCTAGTTCAATCTCGTGACCGCAAGTCTCTTTACTCGCTCGTAATACATCATTTCATAACCAACTCATTAGTTATAATGCTTGCAAGGCTTAGGTGATGAGTATTACCGAGAAGGCCAGAGATACCTCTCCGACAATCGGAGTGACAAAACCTAATCTCAATTATGCCAACTCAACATATACTTTTGGAGACACCTGAGAGTACCTTTATAATCACCCAGTTACGTTGTGACATTTGGTAGCACACAAAGTGTTCCTCCGTAAACGGAGTTGCATAATCTCATAGTTGCAGGAACTTCGCATAAGTCATGAAGAAAGCAATAGCAACATACTAAACAATCAAGTGCTAAGCTAACGGAATGGGTCAAGTCAATCACATCATTCTCCTAATGATGTGATCCCGTTAATCAAATGACAACTCATGTCTATGGTTAGGAAACATAACCATCTTCGATTAACGAGCTAGTCAAGTAGAGGCATACTAGTGACATTCTGTTTGTTTATGTATTCACACATGTATTATGTTTCCGGTTAATACAATTCTAGCATGAATAATAAACATTTATCATGATATAAGGAAATAAATAATAACTTTATTATTGCCTCTAGGGCATATTTCCTTCACAAATCTATATCTCCTCCCGCCTTTGGCTGTACTGCTAGACGCCGGCAGAGCAGACGAAGCGGATGTCTTCTTTCCTTGCTTACGAGGCGGAGGAGAAGGACTACGACGCGCCGGAGCAGCCGGAGCGGCGGCGGGTCTCTTCCGCCCTTGCCGACGAGGCGGAGAAGGAGGAGGCTGGCTGCTCAGGCGCACGGTGCAAGGCGGAGAAGGAGGCGGAGTGCCGCCACGCGCCGGAGAAGGAGCCGGCCGAGTGCCCTGATCGTCACTCGCCGGAGGAGGAGGCGGTGGAGGAGGCGGAGTGCCCTGACTCGCCGGAGGAGGAGGAGGAGGTGGAGGGGTCCAATTCGGAAGGTTGATGAGATCCTTCCGCCATAGGCATGGAGTCTTCAGAGCAGAACCCAGCCGATACTCCCCTTCACCGTAGGGTGGTCAAGCCGAGGTCCTCAAATCCTCCGTTATTTCATCGACCATCACCTTAGCATATCCTTCTGGAATCGGCCGGCAATGAAAAGTTGAGTCGGGTTTAGTAGGATAAACAGAGCCAACAACCGCCTTGACCTTCAAATTGCTCCATTGCGCCATAAGGTGGCAATTTTCAGCATCCGTGATAGCATCCACGGGATAGCTGGCAGGAGCCGTCAAGGCATGCTGCTCTGGCTGAAGCAGCTCGGTGGAAGCCACGCTTCTTCTCCGCTGAGATGGCGGGGTAGCTTCGGGGGAAGCTTCGGCAGGTCGTTTGCTGTGATCTGCTGCTTCTCGTTCTTCTTCTCATTCCTCTAGCCCCATTACCCTTTCGTGCGAAGGCTCGCATTTGGCTCGCTCCAGTTTCTTCCTCCTCTCATGGGTTTTGTAACCCCTGCGTCCGAAATCCAGCCTTCCACGAAACGGAGCTGGCGTGCCTCGTGTCCGTCCTGGGTGCTCACGATTCCCGAGGGCCATTGTGAGCTCGCCCTTCTCCCTGTCTCGAACGAACTTCCCTTGCTGCGCTGCTTCGATATATTGCTGAAGCCTCTTGATCGGTATGTCCAATTGTTCGTCCCTCCAAATGCACTTCCTGTTATAGGGTCCAAGGATCCGCCGCCCTCAAGAACCAAGTCCGCAACGCTCGCCAGTTCATTGTCTCGGTTCGATCCCTTTATCAAGCAGATCATTCTCAGCCTTGGCCCACTTAGGTCGGGCTACGAGGTAGCCACCGACCCGCATGGCGATGGTGAAGCTTCTTCTTCGCAGCATTTCTCTTGTTTGTCGCCGACATCTTTTTACTCTTTTCCGATGTCTTGTAGGCCACAAATGCGGGCCAGTCATCTATGATCTTCTCATATTTGCCCTTGAATTCTGGTGTCTCATTTTTTTTCGACATACGTATTGAGTTCTTTCTTCCAATTCCTGAATAGTTCTGCCATCTTCTTAAGAGCAAAATACTTGATTAATGGCTCTATTACTGGCTTCTTCGGATCATCTTCTAGTGGTAGGGTAAAATTTGACTTCAGCTCAGTCCAAAGATCATTTTTCTGCATATCATTGACATAAGACGCCTCGTGGTCTTCGTTCTTAGGCTTATACCATTGGTGGATGCTGATCGGGATCTTGTCCCTAACGTAACCCCGTGACCGAGCAACAAATGCCTTCTTTGTTCGGTAGGGTTCAATCGGTTGGCCGTCGCGTGCGATTTGTATGATCTCAAACTTTTCATCCGAGCTCAACTTTTCTTGGGCCTCGTCTCTTTACCGGTTGTGCTCGATCCGGAGGGCTAGAAAAAGAACAAAGACGAGAGTTAATTAATATGTGTACATACCAAAACAAAGGCGAGAGCTAGTCAAGACAGGCTTAACTAATATATATACCTGGCCGGACTCGGTTTGGTGATCACCGAGCCGCCCTCATGGTCTACTTCTTCACCCTCTCCTTCTTGCACCGCATTGGGTCATCGGAGCCATGTAAATCATAGCCAGCTGCTTCTTCACCTCTCCTTCCATACCATCGTTGTCGTTGAGAAACATCAACGAGCAGATGGCATCATCCTCCCTTGTGCGATTATGTCCGCCAACAACGCTTCTTGTGCTTCGTCTCGGGGGGTGTCCATAGTTTCTACAAATATTTACAACGCTTCAAGGGTTAGGGGTGGCCTCGAGAACGCTTCAAGGAGGGTAATATCGACCCCCCACGTGTTGAAGCTATCGGGAGGGGTCGGCGTTGAACACTACATCTATGTCCCACAAGTGACGTGGGCATCGACGCCATGATGTAGGGCAGAGCGTCGTGGATCACCGAGCGGTCGAGGTCAAGGGTCGAGGATCGCCGAGGGTCGGGAGGTTGCCTAGTGTCAAAGTTCAACAAAACCATGTCTTCATCATTAGCGAAAATGCAGGTGCATGATGGTGCAAGCCCTCAAAGTTATTTTGGGCGGAGTCCCAGATAGGATAACCCGCTTTTGGTACAAAGTTCAGCAAGAACCTTGAATATCGTTATTTGAAAGGCCTTTGCTGAGATTCGCACAAAAGGCAAATTATCCTATCCGGGACTCCATTCCGTAATAACTTTGAGGACTTCGCACCATCATGCCATGGTTACTTCCGCTAATGATGAAGCCATGGATTTCTTCAATACTTTGACACTATAGGAACCTCGACCCTGAAACCTTCGACCCTTGACCCTTAACGACCTCGACCCTCTACCCTAGTTCCCGACCTCGACCCTCGGCGATCCTCGACACCCTCGTTATATCGACAACGACGCAACATACATATACATGGGAAAATAATGTTATCGGGAGGGGTATCGGTACCCCCCTCGTGTCAAAGTTTCTTCTTTCTCCTCTATTCCTTTCTTTCTTCTTCTCCTCTTCTTTTCTTCTTATCCTCGAGAAAGGAAAATAAGGAAAGGAAGAAAAGAGGAAGAAGGAAGAAGGAAGAAGAAGAAGAAAGAAGAAGAAGAAAAAGGAGAAGAAGAAGAAAAATAGAATTTTTTTCTATTTTTCTTCTTCTCCTCTATTCCTTTCTTCTTCTCCTCTTCTTTTCTTCTTTTTCTTCCTCTTATTTATTTCTCCTCTTCTTCCTCTCCCTCTTCTTCTCCTTTCTTCCTCTTCTTATTTCCTTTTCCTCTCATTCTTTTCTTCTTCTTCCTTCTTAAAAATACATGAAGTAGTATTGCCTAATTCATTGTTCATATGAATATACAAACATTTGCATATTTACAATAATTAATATCACCAAAAAAATCTATGAACAGAAAAAAAATCCTAATTTTTCTAAAAAACTATCTTTTGCATTGTTCACATACACATATACATTATAGCCACATACACATATACATCACATATGAACAAAAAAAGTAAAACATAAAAAAACAGAGCATAAAAATAAAAAGAGCTTAAACATTATATATATATATGAAAAAATTAAAGAAATAAAAAAAGAGCCGGGCGGCGGCTGGCTCATGTGGGCAAGGCGAGGCAGGCAAGGCGAGGCGGACGGGCAGGGGGCAAGGCGACGGCGACGAGGAGCGGGCGGCGACGGCGAGCCCGTGAGAGGGGAGCTCGAGGCGACGGCGGGCGCAGCGAGGGCGCCGGGCAGGGGCGGGACGGGCAGGGGCAGGGCGACGGCGAGCACGGGGTAGGGGTGCGGGCGACACGCGTCGTCGGGCGGGAACTGGCGATGAAATCTGAAAAACGCCAAGTCTTTGCTTATATAGAAAAGGCTTTGGTCCGGTTCGTGGCACGAACGGGACTAATGCTCACTTTCGTCCCGGTTGGTGCCACCAACGGGACCAAAGGCCAATTTTCAGCAGCCCAAAGGGCGGAAGTGGCGACCTTTGGTCCCGGTTGGTGGCACCAACCGACTAAAGGGGGCATTAGTCCCGGTCGTGGCTCCAACCCCCTTTAGTCCCGGTTGGTGCCACCAACCGGGACCAAAGGCCTTGTGCTGCCTCGCGCCTAAAAGTTTAGTCCCACTCGCTACTTGAGAGAGCTCGAGAGTGGTTTATAAGTGCCGCTGCGCCCACCCTCTCGAGCTCCTCTCAACTGCAGAGCTTCGGCCTAATCTGTCACTAGCTATGTGCTGTGGGCCTACTTGGCCTCCTGCTGGGCCTGAATCCTTGCCCATGTAGGGTTTCTAGTCGTATTCAGGCCGTGGGGCCCCAGTAGGCGGCACTATTTTTTTCCAATTTTTTTGTTTTGTTTTCTGCATTATTATTTATTTTTTGTTGTTTTTTGCTTTATTTTTTAATTCTTTTTGCTTTTAGTTTTAGAAAAATTATAAACTTTCTCGATAGTGCCATTAGTTTTCAAATTTGAAAACTCTTTTTTTGTTTTCTTTGTTGCTTTATTTATTTTATTTTGTTTCTACTTACAACAAAATACTTATTGTTGCTATTTTTATTTTATTTTTCAGTTTTTGTTCTGTTTTCGCATTATTTAGTTTTTGTTGTTTTTGCTTTATTTTTTAATACTTTTTGCTTTTAGTTTTAGAAAATTATAAACTTTCTGTTAGTGCCATTAGTTTTCAAATTTGAAAACTCTTTTTTGTTTTCTTTGTTGCTTTATTTATTTTATTTTGTTTCTACTTACAACAAAATACTTATTGTTGCTATTTTTATTTTTTTCAGTTTTTGTTCTGTTTTTCGCATTATTTACTTTTTGTTGTTTTTCTTTATTTTTAATTCTTTTTGCTTTTAGTTTTAGAAAATTATAAACTTTCTGTTAGTGCCATTAGTTTTCAAATTTGAAAACACTTTTTTGTTTTCTTTGTTGCTTTATTTATTTTATTTTGTTTCGCTTACAACAAAATGGTGTGTAGAGGGACGGGCTTATAAACCGGTGTGAGCGCCCTTGGTTGGCGAGGTTTTCAAATTCATAGTTTTCAAATGAACTCTGAAAAAGTTGGCATAGCATGTGCATGTACAAAACGGACAATGGTATCATACTGCTCTATTACAAAGTTGGCATGGTATCATCATAATAGTTATGGAGAAAGTCTTCACTTTTCTTTGCTTGTGTCGTTTGCTTATTGTGCCGTAACCATGGATAATCTTCATCGCTTATCGTGATGCTTGGGTCAGCCTTGACTTTGAAGGGGGAATTTCATAAAACTTTTCATACTCTTGAGACATGCCTGTCTTGCCCTCCACTCCTGGGATGTCCCTTTTTCCCGAAAGAACTATGTGGCGCTTTGGCTCATTGTATGATGTATTCGCTTCCTTATCTTTTCTTTTCCTCGTCCGTAGACATGTCCTTCACGTAGATAACCTGTGCCACATCATAGGCTAGGACTAACGGTTCGTCAGTGTACCCAAGATTTTTCAGATCCTTTGTTGTCATTCCGCATTGTGGGTCTACCTGCACACTCCCCTCGACAGATTGACCCACTTGCACTTAAACAAAGGGACCTTAAAATCTACTCCGTAGTCAACTGCCCATATGTCTACTATGTAACCATAATATGTGTCATTTCCTTGTCGGTTGCTGCATCAATGCGGACACCGCTGTTTTGGTTGGTGCTCTTTTCATCTTGGTCAATCGTGTAAAATGTATTCCCATTTATCTCAGATCCTTTCCAAATCATTACAATCGAAGATGGTCCCTCGACAACAAGTACGGCTCATCACAAACAGTGCTGTCACCTCCGAGACGTGTTTCCAACCAACTGCTGAAAGTCCTGATGTGTTCACATGTAATCCGATCGTCGACCGCTCCCGGTGTTTGGAGCACAGATCGTTCTTGTGTTCATCGACATACGGGTCACCAAGGTAGAGTTCGTAGAACTGTAGTATGCTTGAGACCAAGAATATCCGTCCTGCATATTATTGAGTCCCTTCCAAGCGTGTTTTTCCATCAGTCTCCCCTCATACCGCGATTTAGGGAGACCTATCTTCTTAAGGCCAGGAATAAAGTCAACACAAAACCCGATGACATCCTCTCGTTTGATGGCCCATGGAGATGCTTCCTTCGGCCTAGCGTTTCTTAACATATTTCTTTAGGACTCCCATGAACCTCTCAAAGGGATACATATTGTGTAGAAATACGGGCCCCGTAATGACAATCTAAATCGACTAGATGAACTAGGACGTGCCATGATATTGAAGAAGGATGGTGGGAACACCAGCTCGAAACCGACAAGACATTGCGCCACATCACTCCTTAGCGCTGGTACGATTTCTGGATCGATCACCTTCTAAGATATTGCATTGAGGAATGCACATAGCTTCACAATGGCTAATCGACGTTTTCGGTAGAAGCCCCTCAATGCAACCGGAAGCATTGCGCCATAATCACGTGGTGGTCATGAGACTTTAGGTTCGGAACTTTTCTCCGCATATTTATTATTCCCTTTATATTCGACGAGAAGCCAGTCGGGACCTTCATACTGAGCAGGAATTGAAAGAATATTTCTTTCTCTTCTTTCGTAAGAGCGTAGTTGGCAGGACCTTCATACTGCTTCGGAGGCATGCCCTCTTTTTCGTGCAAGCGTTGCAGGTCCTCTCGTGCCTCAGGTGTATATTTTGTCTTCCCATACACGCCCAAGAAGCCTAGCAGGTTCACGCAAAGGTTCTTCGTCACGTGCATCACGTCGATCGAAGAGCGGACCTCTAGGTCTTTCCAGTAGGGTAGGTCCCAAAATATAGATTTCTTCTTCCACATGGGTGCGTGATTCTCAGCGTCATTCGGAACAGCTAGTCCGCTGGGACCCTTTCCAAAGATTACGTGTAAATCATTGACCATAGCAAGTACGTGATCACCGGTACGCATGGCGGGCTTCTTCCGGTGATCTGCCTCGCCTTTGAAATGCTTGCCTTTCTTTCGACATTGATGGTTGGTCGGAAGAAATCGACGATGGCCCAGGTACACATTCTTCCTGCAGCTTCCCAGGTATATACTATCGGTGTCAAGTAAACAGTGCGTGCATGCGTGGTATCCCTTGTTTGTCTGTCACGAAGGTTTCCGAGAGCGGGCCAATCGTTGATGGTCACGAACAGCAACGCCTTTAGGTCAAATTCTCCTTTTGTGCTCATCCCATGTACGCATAACCGCTTCCATTCCACAACTGTAAAAGTTCTTCAACTAATGGCTTAGGTACACATCAATGTCGTTGCCGGGTTGCTTAGGGCCTTGGATAAGAACGGCATCATAATGAACTTCCGCTTGATGCACATCCAAGGAGGAAGGTTATACATACATAGAGTCACGCCTGTGTGCTGTGATTGCTGCTCGCTCCCGAAAGGATTAATGCCATCCATGCTTAAAGCAAACCATACGTTCCTTGGGTCCTTTGCAAACTCATCCCAGTATTTCTCTCGATTTTTCTCCATCTGCGACCCGTCGTGGGTGCTCTCAACTTCCGCCTTTCTTACGGTCCTCACTGTGCCATCGCATCAACTTGGCATGCTCTCGTTTCGAACAGACGCTTCAACCGTGGTATTATAGGAGCATACCACATCACCTTCGCAGGAACCTCTTCTGGGAGGCTCGCCGTCAACATCACCGTGGTCATCTCGTCGATCTTATACCGCAATGCACCACATACCGAGCATGCGCTCAGATCCTTGTAGGCACCACGGTAGAGGATGCAGTCATTAGGGCATGCATGTATCTTCTCCACCTCCAATCCTAGAGGGCATACGACCTTCTTTGCTGCGTATGTACTGTCGGGCAATTCGTTATCCTTTGGAAGCTTCTTCTTCATTATTTTCAGTAGCTTCTCAAATCCTTTATCACGCACATCATTCTCTGCCTTCCACTGCAGCAATTCGAGTAAGGTACCGAGCTTTGTGTTGCCATCTTCGCAATTGGGGTACAACCCTTTTTTGTGATCCTCTAACATGCGATCGAACTTCAGCTTCTCCTTTTGACTTTCGCATTGTGTCCTTGCATCGACAATGACCCGCGGAGATCATCATCATCGGGCACATCGTCTGGTTCCTCTTGATCTTCAGCAGCTTTCGCCCGTTGCAGCACCATCGTGCACATCGTCAGTGCATCTTGATGTTCAATAGCATCACCGTATTCAGGGGCACATAGTTGTCATCGTACTCTTCTTCCTCGCCGCCTTCCATCATAACCCCTATTTCTCCGTGCCTCGTCCAAACATTATAGTGTGGCATGAAACCCTTGTAAAGCAGGTGGGTGTGAAGGATTTTCCGTCGAGTAAGACTTCAGATTTCCACATATAGGGCATGGACAACACATAAAACCATTCTGCTTGTTTGCCTCAGCCACTTCGAGAAAATCATGCACGCCCTTATTGTACTCGGAGGTGTGTCTGTCACCGTACATCAATTGCCGGTTCATCTGCGTGCATTATATATAATTAAGTGTGTCAAAAATCATTACAGAACATCATGAATATATAATTAAGTGACCAAATTAATAGAAGTTCATCATCACATAAAAACCAAAGTACATACATAGTTCTCATCTAACAACATAAAGCTCTGCAGAGCATCTAAATTAATTAAACCATACATTGAAACTATGTAAAAAAATTCAATGCGAAAACAAATGCGATCATAATCGCAACCAAGGTAACAACTGATCCAACGGCATAATGATACCAAGCCTCGGTATGAATGGCATATTTTCTAATCTATCTCATCTTCAAGCGCATTGCATCCATCTTGATCTTGTGATCATCGATGACATCCGCAACATGCAACTCCAATATCATCTTCTCCTCCTCAAGTTTTTTTATTTTTTCCTTCAAGAAATTGTTTTCTTCTTCAACTAAATGTAACCTCTCGACAATAGGGTCAGTTGGAATTTCCGGTTCAACAACCTCCTAGATAAATAAAATCTATGTCACATTGGTCGACATAATTTTCATAAACAATAAATGAACCAATAGTTATGAAAAGATAATATATACCACATCCGAATCATAAACAGGACGAGGGCCGACGGGGGCGGATACCAAAACCATCGCACTATATAAGATGCAATAATAAAAGTAAGAAAATAATACAAGTATCTATCTAAACAAACAAGTAATAATATTTTTCCTTTCGTAAAGAAGATAAGAACAAGAGGCTCACCACGGTGGTGCGGCGATGAGATCGGCGGGTGATCGATTTACGATGAAGACGGGACGGGCGTGACGGACCGCTAAACCTAGATAAATATTGAGGAAAATGGGGCGGTCGAGCTTGGAGAGGAGAAACCTTAAGTAGTGTGGCTCGGGCATTCCATCGAACACCTTGTGTGCATAGGAGGTGAGCTAGAGCACCACCAAGCCCTCTCCCCCTCAGCCATAAAAAACAGAGCAGTGTGCTCTGCTCTTGCCGAGGGGCTATATATAAGCAGCACCATTAGCCCCGGTTGGTGGCATGAACCGGGACTAAAGGGAAGCCTTTGGTCCCGGTTCATGCCACCAACCGACCAATAGTGGTGGGCCAGAGCCAGGACCATTGGTCCCGGTTCGTCCCACCAACAGGACCAAAAGGTCCGGACGAACCGGGACCAATGGCCCACGTGGCCCGGCCGCCCCCGGGCTCACGAATCGGGCAAATAGTTCCATTGGTCCCTGCCTGGATTGAACCGGGACTAATGGGCTGAACTGGCCCGGACGAAAGCCCTGTTTTCTACTAGTGTCGTGGTTGATTCCCCCCTCAGAAAGTGCCGCAAGGGCTCCAAGATGAGATCTCATGGATCTGAAGGTTACTGGCGGTGGAAATTGTGTTTCGTGGTGCCCCTGGATGTTTTCGGGGTACGTAGGTATATATATGAGGAAGAAGTACGTCGGTGGCCGCCCAAGGGGCCCACGAGACAGGGGGCGCGCCCTATAGGGAGGCGCCCTCCTATCTCGTGGAGGCCTCGGCTGCTTCTAGACTTGTACTCTAAGTCCTCTGGATCACGTTTGTTCCAAAAATCACGCTCCCGAAGATTTCATTCCGTTTGGACTCCGTTTAATATTCCTTTTCTTTGAAATACTGAAATAGGCAAAAAACAGCTATATGGGCTGGGCCTCCGGTTAGTAGGTTAGTCCCAAAAATGATATAAATGTGTAAAATAAAACCCATAAACATCCAAAAGGGGTAATATAATAGCATGGAACAATCAAAAATTATAGATACGTTGGAGACGTATCAAGCATCCCCAAGCTTAATTCCTGCTCGTCCTCGAGTAGGTAAATGATAAAAGAGAATTTTTGATGTGGAATGCTACCTAGCATAATTCATAATGTAATTTTCTTTATTGTGTCATGAATGTTCAGATCCAAATGAATACAAAATAAAAGTTCATATTGATAAAAGAAATAGTAATACATCAAGCATACTAATCAAAGTAATCATGTCTTCTCAAAATAGCATGGCAAAAGAAATTTCATCCCTACAAAATCATATAGTTAGGCTATGCTTCATTTTCGTTACACAAAGATGTTCCCAACTTCTATACCCCCGATGACAAGCCAAGCAATTGTTTCATACTTAAATAATCTCAAACTTTTTCAACCTTCAATACATGAGCGTGAGCCATGGATATAGCACTGTGGGTGGAATAGAATATGATGATGGGGATTGTGTGGAGAAGACAAAAAAGGAGAAAGTCTCACATTAACGAGGATAATCAACGGGCTATGGAGATTCCCATCAATTGATGTCAACATGAGGAGTAGGGATTGCCATGCAACGGATGCACTAGAGCTATAAATGAATGCTCGACAAAAGAAAACTAGTGGGTGTGCATCCAACTTGCTTGCTCATGAAGACCTAGGGCATTTGAGGAAGCCCATCGTAGGAATATACAAGCCAAGTTCTATAATGAAAAATTCCCACTAGTATGAAAAAGACAACTTATGAGACTCGCTATATGAAAAACATGGTGCTACTTTGAAGCACAATATATGAGACTCACTACATGAAGAACAAGGTGCTACTTCGAAGCACAAGTGTGGTAAGAGGATAGTAACATTGCCCTTTTTATTTATTTTCTTTTTTTGTGCCTTTATTTTTTTCTTTTTGGCCTTTTTTATTGGGCAATGCTCTAATAATGATGATCATCACACTTCTATTGATTACAACAAAAGGATTACAACTCGAAACTAGAACAAGATATGACTCTATATGAATGCCTCCGTGGTGTGCAGGATGGTGCAATGAATCAAGAGTGACATGTATGAAAAATAATGTATGGTGGCTTTGCCACAAATACGATGTCAACTACATGATCATGCAATGGCAATATGACAAAAGTAAAGTATGTCATGATGATGATGAACGGAACTGTGGAAAGTTGCATGGCAATATATATCGGAATGGCTATGGAAATGCCATAATAGGTAGGTATGGTGGCTCATTTGAGGAAGATATAGGGAGGTTTATGTGTGATAGAGTGTATCGTATCACGGGGTTTGGATGCACCGGCGAAGTATGCACCATCTCTCAAGGTGAGAAAGGGCAATGCACGGTACATAAGAGGCTAGCAAAGGCGGAAAGGTAAAAGTGTTGTTCTAAAAGACTCTCAAAATAATATAAGTGAAGCATGAGAGACTAGCAATTTCTTCAAAATTAAGACACCACCGTGCTCTAAAAGATATAAGTGAAGCACTAGAGCAAAAACTATCAAGCTCAAAAGATATAAGTGAAGCACATAGAGTATTCTAGCAAATTCCAATCAAATATGTTTCTCCCAAAAGGTGTGTACAGCAAGGATGATTGTGGTAAACTAAAAATCAAATACTAATATAATACACGACGCTCCAAGAAAAACACTTATCATGTGGTGAATAAAAATATAGCTCCAAGTAAAGTTACCAATGAACGAAGACGAAAGAGGGGATGCCTTCCTGGGGTGTCACGCCCAATATGCGACCCTATCCAAAAGGAACTCGACGGTCCCACCAAGGATAGACCCGCATATTGAAACGCTTTTGCAAGGTGGATATCATTACATCAACATTACATAATAGATGGGGATACATACATAAGGCACAAATGCGACAAGAATACATCAACATCATATACGAGATCAACATCCGACTACGGATGAAACATAAACAGAAACTCAAACGACATCCACCACTCGCTAGCCAGGCTGCCGACCTGGAACCTATCCCCTGATCGAAGAAGAAGCAGAAGAAGAACTCCAAACAAGCAAACATCGCTCTCGCGTCATGATCATTGCAAAACCTGCACCTGCAACTGGTGGTGTAGTAATCTATGAGCCACGAGGACTCAGCAATCCCATTACCATGGGTATCAAGACTAGCAAAGCTTAAAGGGAAAGGAAGGGGTAAAGTGGTGAGGTTGCAGCAGCGGCTAAGCATATATGGTGGATAACATACGCAAATGAGAGCGAGAAGAGAAACAAAGGAACGGTCGTCAACTAGTAATGATCAAGAATTGATCCTGAACTCCTACTTACGTCAAACATAACCCAGAAACCGTGTTCTCCTCTCGATCAACCCCGAAAAGAGACACTCACGGTTACGCACACGGTTGGTGTATTTTAGAAGAGTTTTCTTCGAGTTTACTACAACCGGATATTAACAAATTCCCATCTGCCACATAACCGCGGGCACGGCTCTCGAAAGTTTATACCCTGCAGGGGTGTCCCAACTTAGCCCATGATAAGCTCTCACGATCAACGAAGGATATTCCTTCTCCCCGGGAAGACCCGATCAGTCTCGGAATCCCGGCTACAAGACATTTCGACAGCAATAAAACAAGACCAGCAAGACCTCCCGGCGTGCCGACACCCTGATAGTAGCCGCGCGTATCTAGTCTCAGGCCACGACCGGATGAGCAGTCCGTACAACTAAAACCAGCCCTCAAGTTTCCCTGAGGTGGCGCTGCAACGGGCTCTAGTTTGGACCAACACTTAGACAAGCATTGGCCCGGGGGGGCTAAAATGAAGATGACCCTTGAGAGCGCGACTCCCAAGGGAAAAAGGTAATAGGTCAGGCAAATGGTAAAACCAATGTTGGGCCTTTGCCGAAAAGTCTTATTCAAAGCGAACTGTCAAGGGGTCCCATAAATCACCCGACCGCGTTAGGGACGCAAAATCCGGGAACATAATACCGATATGACGGAAACTAGGGCGGCAAGAGTGGAACAAAACACCAGGCATAAGGCCGAGCCTTCCATCCTTTACCAAGTATATAGATGCATTAATTAAATAAGATATATTGTGATATCCCAACAAGTAAACATGTTCCAACAAGGAAAAACATCTCCATGTTCCAACAAGGAACAAACTTCATCTTCACCTGCAACTAACAACGCTATAAGAGGGGCTGAGCAAAGCGGTAACATAGCCAAACAACGGTTTGCTAGGAAGGGTGCAAAAGGTTAGAGGCTGACATGGCAATTTGGGAGGCTTGAGGAACAAGTGATAGGTAGCGCAGCATAGCGATAGAACGAAACAACTAGCATAGCAGTGATAGTAATGAGATCCAAGGTGATGGTCATCTTGCCTGAAATCCCGCTAGGAAGAAGAACGAGTCCATGAAGAAGACGAACGGATGAAGCCGAACCAAGCGTAGACGAACGAATCCTCACGATCGCAACAAAACGGGAACTATCGAGAAGAAGCACACAACATAGTAAACACACCACACATGAACAAGGCATGATGCACAAACAAGCATGATGCATGACAAAGCTACATGAAGCTACTCATGGCAAGAGATGATGCATACAAGAGCAACACATCAAAGCAAGTTTAAATGAGGCCGGAAACAACATATAACAATTCCGGTAAGCCCTCATATGTAAATTTCGAAATTGGTCCAGATCTGAATAAACCTTAAGTTAAAGTTGTTAAAAAGCAATTTAAAATGCACGAAGATGATCTACACGAAATTATAGTCAAGTTACATATAAAGTTCATTAGATTCGGAGCTACGGCCTAGAAGATATGAGCAAAACAAGTTAAACATGGCATTGATGCGAAATGCATACAAACATCACACAAACACCTCAAAACATGTATGCAACAAGATAATATGAAACTACATGCAAAATCAAGCAAGTTTCATATAGAGCACACTCAAAACGGAGTAACGGTTCAACACATACACTCTATACAAGTCATGACAACAATCTGTCCATAACAGCAAGTAGGCATATTGCAAGCATCAAAACACTATGCTACATCATCTCAACGTAATAACAAAAGGCATGGGCATGATGTACAGGTAAAGCATGACAAAACATGAACACTGAACTATCTCCAGAAATCACTAGAACATGCTCAAAAACACATGGCAAGATTGCAAATAATAACAGGTTCACAGACTTAGCAGAATAACAGGACATGGCAGAAATAACATCAGGTTACCAAGTTTAGAGCTATCAAACAACATTCTACAGGAACTTATCATGGCAAACAAAGGCATGGAATGAATCTACCAATTGCATAGAACAAAAGTCCCTTACTGACCATGAGCCAAAAGGGATCAGAAAATACAATTGCAAGCATGTGAACATAGCAAAAACATAAACAGATTCAGACTTAGTGAAAAACTGGAGCATGGCATAAACAGATAACAAGTAGGCGTGTTGGTGAGCTTGAACCACTCACCACAGAGCAATACATGGCATGGCAAGGCAACTCACAGTAAGAAGACATGGCATAGAAGCTATACATGGCAATAACAACATCATAGCATACACGGATCAACTACAACAACCTTGGCAAAATTGAATAACATGTAAACAACCTGCCAGGAAACATTTTATAGCAAAAGTAGAGCTCGATTGACTCAAGCTATGGCACTCCATAATTGCAAACAAGGGCATGGATGGATAGAGCATAACCATATGTTCAAAACATCATTACTGAAGTAACTCAAAATAAGCATGGATCTCTCAGAGCATCAAGTTTACATGGCATAAAAATATCAGCAGTGAGCAGGGCTGAAATCAGCAACATCATGAAGCCTAGTTTGCATGCTTGTGCTAGTCACCCCATACATCACAAAAATACATGGCATACACCCCTGTAAAGATGGAATGGCATATTACAAAACACATTTAGGACTCAAGTTCATAGGGTGCACACAATCAATCATGGCAAAAATGACAAAAGTGCATGTTCTGATAAGAATCTGAAACTAACATCACATAGCCCTCTTCTAACAGCATTTCGGGCATCAAGATGAGCTCAAATGTAAATGATGCAATGAGATGAAATGATGTACTCGTCGAAGCGAACAATTCGATATATTACACGCATGAAACGGAGCTACGGATGCAGAGTTATGATGCGATGAACATGGCATGAAAATTACACAAATTCGGGACTTAGTCATTTTTCTGAAAAAAAACCCATATGAGCGTGATATAACTATTCAGCGCACGGGGCGGGGTTTAGGCGGGCTTCTCACCACTGGGCTGGCCCAGGAAGACGGAGGAGGCGGCATGGCAGGCAGGCTGGAGCTGGGCCGGGGCGCTGGGCCTTGGGGAGGCCGGGCCCATGAGGGGGGAGCGCGGCCCACGAGGTCGAGGGCTTCGTCCCCGACCGCGGACAGGGCGACGGCGGCGGCTCGATCCGGCTGGAGCTCGCCGGAGCCAGCGAGGAGGAGCCCGGGGCGCGAGGGGGGTGGCCGGAATGGGGAGATTCGGGGTCGGGGGTCCCGGATCCGGCGAAGATCGGGGGCGAGGAGGTCTGCGACGAACTCGGCGACGCGACGGTTAGCTCCGGCGATGGGGGCCGAGTACCCTGTGCGAGAGAGAGAGAGAGAGAGAGAGAGAGAGAGAGAGAGAGAGAGAGAGAGAGAGAGAGAGAGAGAGAGAGAGAGAGAGAGAGAGAGAGAGAGAGAGAGAGAGAGACGGGGTCAGAGAGAGAGAGGAGGAGGCCGGACGGGGGCGGCGCGGGCTCACCGGCGATGAGCGCGAATACGGCGGGGACGCTCCGGCGGTGAGCTCGCCGGCGACGGGCAGGGGAGGTCCGGCGAGGCAGGGCAGGAGCTTCTCGCTCCCTTGATCCAGATCGGGATCGAGGAGGGAGCGGCTCGGGCGTGCGGCTGGAGCGGAGGGCTCGGTCGGGCCGGACGGGCCGCGGATGGGCCGCGGCGGCGGGGCTGGAGAGAAGGGCGACGTGGAGGGCGTTGAGTGGTGGATGGCGCGGCTGGGGCGGCGGCTGGCCAACCGGGGCGCACCAAGTGGCGGGAGGTGGCTGGCCGGCGCCGGAAAACGAGGAGGGGGCGGCGTAGGTGGTGGAGGCTGGTTGGGGCGCACGGAATTTGAGGAGGGGTAGGTAGGAGGCCAAAAATGGAGAGAGGGGGTCTTTATATAGCAAAAGAGGCTAGGGTTGGGGGTTTTGGGGGCTTTTCGGAGTGTACGATCGCCATCGAGCGGCTCCGGAGCGGAGAGGGACTATGAGAGGGGTTGGTGGGCTGTGTAGATGGGCTAGGCTATAAGGAGAGAAGAGATAGCAGCCCGGCACGAGTTTTCGGAGGCCGAAAACACCCGACGAAGGTACCGGCAACGGTACCGCTATATTTAACGGTTGGGCTATCAAATGGACTCCGAATGCGATGAAACTTGGCAGGCGCTCTATCTACACTATAATAAGACCGCACGACAAGTTACAACCCATTCTAAGAACATTTTTATGCCACTTATAAAATAATATTTCGGAGGTGCCGCGGGCGCGTGCGAGTGTGGTCTGGACTCGGAACGGACAACGGAGAGAACCGGGAGAACCCGAACGGATGCAAGTTTTGAAAAACATGCAGATGAAATGCAGATGATGACATGGCAAAATGAAACACGCAAGCAAATGACATGTCAACGACGGCGAATAACTGACGGACACCTGGCGCATCGAATCCGGGGCGTTACATGGGGCATCCCCAAGCTTAGGCTTTTGGCTATTCTTGAATGTCTTGGGGTGCCTTGGGCATCCCCAAGCTTAGGCTCTTGCCACCCTTTATTCCATAGTCCATAAAAGCTTTACCCAAAACTTGAAAACTTGACAACACAAAACTTAACAAGAAATCTTATAAGCTCCGTTAGTGAAAGAAAACAAAACCACCACATAAGGCACTGCAATGAACTCATTATTTATTTAATTTGGTGTTAAACCTACTGTATTCCAACTTCTCTATGGATTATAAACTATTTTATTGGCCATAGATTCATCAAAATAAGCAAACAACACACGAAAAACAGAATCTGTCAAAAACAGAACAGTTTGTAGTAATCTGTAACTAATGCAAACTTATGGAAGTCAAACAATACAGCCAAAATAGGAAGACCTAGGAAATTTGTCTATTGATCATTGGCAATTGGAATCACTATTTTATCACGTTCTGGTGATTTTTAACAATTATTTTCATGAGCCGAAAGTTTCTGGAAATTACAGCAAGATCAAATAACTATCATCCATGAAGATCCTATAGGTTATACTTGGCACAAACACTAATTAAAACATAAAACCACATCTAAACAGAAGGTAGATGGATTATTTATTCCTAAACAGAAACAAAAACAAAAAACTAAAAATAAAATTGGGTTGCCTCCCAACTAGCACTATCGTTTAACGTCCCTAGCTAGGCATTGAGATTTCAATGATGCTCACAAGAAAGACAAGAATTGAGGCACAAAGAGAGAATCATAAAACATGTGACAAACACACTTAAGTCTAACATACTTCCTATGCATAGGCATATTATAGGCAAACAAATTATCGTAGCAAGCAGAAACTAGCATATGCAAGGAAGCGGAAAGGAACAATAGCAATCTTAACATAACGAGAGGTAATTTAGTAACATGAAAATTTCTATAACCATATTTTCCTATCTCATAATAATTACATGTAGGATGATAAGAAAATTCAACAATATAGCTATCACATAACATATTCTCAACACAATCCACATGCATGCGAAGTTGACACTCTTCCGAAATAGTAGGATTAATATTAACTAAAGTCATGACCTCTCCAAACCCACTTTTATCAAAAACTTCATAAGATTGAACATTATCCAAATATGTGGGATCTAAAGTTGACACTCTTCCGAACCTACTTTCAATATAATTGCAAACAATATTATCAACCTCATATTCATCATGGGGCTTAAATAAATTTTCAAGATCATAAGAAGAATCTCCCCAATCATGACTATTGGACATAGCAAAACTAGCATCCCCAAGCTTAGGATTTTGCATATTATTAGCATAATTTACATCAATAGAATTTATAATAAAATCATTGCAATCATGCTTTTTATTCAAAGATCTATCGTGAGCCACTTCACGGATTTCAGGCAAAACCTTATAAAGATAATCTAGTGCATCCAAATCACTAGGAATTGGTTCATCATAATTGGATCTCTTAAAAAGATTGGCAAGCGGATGAGGATCCATAGATATTAGCTTCTCTGTTTAGGAATAAATACTCAACTATTTCAACCAAACGAGCAAACGAGCCAAGTAAGACATCGAGGCAAACGGAAAAGAGAGGGCGAATAAAACGGCATGGGTGAATTGGGGGAGAGGAAAACGAGAGGCAAATGGAAAATAATGTAAATGCGAGGGAGATGGGTTTGTGATGGGTACTTGGTATGTCTTGACTTGAGCGAAGACCTCCCCGGCAACGGCGCCAGAAATCCTTCTTGCTAAGTCTTGAGCTTGCGTTGGTTTTCCTCGAAGAGGAGAGGGTGATGCAGCAAGTGTAGCGTAAGTATTTCCCTCAGTTTTTGAGAACCAAGGTATCAATCCAGTAGGAGGCTTCTCAAAAGTCCCACGCACCTACACAAACAAACTGAGAACTCGCAACCAACGCAATAAAGGGGTTGTCAATCCCTTCACGGCCACTTGCGAAAGTGAGATCTAATAAAGATAGTATGATAAGATAAATATATTTTTGGTATTTTATAATATAGATGCAAAAAGTAAAGATGCAAATAAAAGTAGATTGGGAGCAAATATGATAAGAGATAGACCCGGGAGCCATAGATTTCACTAGTGGCTTCTCTCAAGATAGCATAAGTATTACGATGGGTGAACAAATTACTGTCGAGCAACTGATAGAAAAGCGCATAGTTATGAGATTATCTAGGCATGATCATGTATATAGGCATCACGTCCATAACAAGTAGACCGACTCCTGCCTGCATCTACTACTATTACTCCACACATCGACCGCTATCCAGCATGCATCTAGAGTATTAAGTTCATAAGAACAGAGTAACACATTAAGCAAGATGACATGATGTAGAGGGATAAACTCATGCAATATGATATAAACCCCATCTTGTTATCCTCGATGGCAACAATACAATAAATGCCTTGCAACCCTTTACATCCGGGTAAGGACACCGCAAGATTGAACCCAAAGCTAAGCACTTCTCCCATGGCAAGAAAGACCAATCTAGTAGGCCAAACTAAACTGATAATTCGAAGAGACTTGCAAAGATAACTTAATCATACATAAAAGAATTTAGAGAAGATTCAAATATTATTCAGTAGATAAACTTGATCATAAACCCACAATTCATCGAATCTCGACAAACACACCATAAAAAGAGTTTACATCGAATAGATCTCCACAAGAGAGGGGAGAACATTGTATTGAGATCCAAAAGAGAGAAGAAGCCATCTAGCTAATAACTATGGACCCGTGGGTCTGTGGTAAACTACTCACAACTCATCGGAGGGCAAGGATGTTGATGTAGAGGCCCTCCATGGTTGATTCCCCCGCAGAGTGCCGACAAGGGCTCCAAGATGAGATCTCATGGATCTGAGAAGGTTCTGGCGGTGGAAATTGTGTTTCGTGGTTCCCTGGATGTTTTCGGGTGCGAGGTATATATAGGAGGAAGAAATGCGTCGGTGGCGCCGAGGGGCCCACGAGACAGGGGCGCGTCCTATACGAGGGGGGGGGGGCGCCCTCCTATCTCGTGGAGGCCTCGGCTGCTTCTTGACTTGTACTCCAAGTCCTCTGGATCACGTTTGTTCCAAAAATCACGCTCCCGAAGGTTTCATTCCGTTTGGATTCCGTTTAATATTCCTTTTCTTCGAAATACTGAAATAGGCAAAAAAACAGCAATATGGGCTGGGCCTCCGGTTAGTAGGTTAGTCCCAAAAATGATATAAATGTGTAAAATAAAGCCCATATACATCCAAAAGGGGTAATATAATAGCATGGAACAATAAAAAATTATAGATACGTTGGAGACGTATCAATCGACGTCCTCACGGTATCTGTCACACCGACCCCCTTCAATATAAATGTATAATTTCCCGTTTTCGTTGTTTTCGGATGTCTCACGTCGCAGACTTTTCTTTCCAGTCGGCGAAACCCGTGCACCATATTGTACACCATCGGCGACCAGAAGGTGGACGTGGGGAAGGCGACGATAATGGAGCCGAAGGAACCATTGTTCCACAGCGGCCGATCCCTAACGTCTTCAAGGTTTCCGTTCGCAGTGTCAAACCGGGCCACGAGAATTTGCCTCCTCTAATACTAGTGGGGATGACGACGAGACCCACGGGGCTTGGTGATTGTTGCAATGGGTGGGTCTGTTGTGGCCAAAGAGTCGTGATCGCCAGGAGGCGGCCGAGCACACCCACGAGCACGCAGCCTCGGCAAGGTATGAACATCAACACCCCACCTACCCAATTAGCGTCTTGTGTCGGGTTAGGTGATAGCGGACGGGGTAAGGAGGAGGCTCCATTAGTCGCAGATGACGTCGCCATGGATGAGGATGAGGATGGCGATGGCGCTGAACAGTATGTCTATACTGGCGCCTCCTCAGGGTTTGAGCGTCATGAGTCGGTGCCTGAATTGCCGTCTTAACGTATTATGGACGACCTTCCAGTAGTAAAGAAGTCTAGGAAGAGAGCGAGGAAAGGCAAAAAAGCTGATTCTATGATCTAGCCGCCTCAGCAGCCTCGGCTTCAGGACCATATAGATATCCCCGATGCGAATAAATGGCATATCCCCAGTCAACCAATCCTACCTACAACAGCGCTACGGGCCAGATTCAGCGATCGAAGGAGACTTCATGATGATGTGCTGCGGGTAGAGAAAGGCCTCATCGCCTCGAAAGATCCAGGATACCCACTCTACGTGGTTAACATTCCGTGGAAAATGTCGTACATCGACTGCTTCCCCGCGGATAAGTTCTTCCTTCGATTCGATTACATATTCGACATGTTTCACGTGAAGAAGCTGGATTTTACGTTTGTCCGCCTTTATGCCTTGCACATGAACTACATCATCGGGGTTGAGCAGATACCTCATATCTGTGTCGCTGACCCGTACTACATGCACAAGGGCATCTTGGGAGTCTGTGCAAAGCACGGTGAAAATGCGAGGGATTACATCCTCAGTTTCATGCTCGCCAATAAGGACAAGGAGGCGATTCTCGTGCCTTATCATCCTGTGTAAGTCATCCGCGCTGCTATCCTTCCTTCGATTTCAATCATTCATTGCACGGTGGAGGCTAATTAATTTGAGGTGTACTTATTTTGCGCAGCGGCGGGCGCGCCGTCCTCATCATCCTCTACCCCCGATTCTCCCACGCTCTTTACTTGGAATTGTTGAAGAACATTCACAAAAATGATTACACCCACATCAAGGATGTTCTCGATAGTGCTATGTTTTACTACCAAGCAAGGGGTGGAGAGGTCAGGGACAAGAAGAGAAGGGGCGGCAGGGTCGCCTTCAGCCATAAGACCGACTTTTGCTGCATCCAGCAACCGAACGATTCTCTTAATGATGGATTCTATGTCCTACACCACATGCTGGAGTACAGATGGGATCACCAGAACCTTCGCATGTAACCTAGATCCGGCGATGCCCATATTCTACAATGTGCAAAGGACATAGGAGATATCGAGGATCATCGACTTCGAGCTGAGTTCCATAACATCCTGCGCGAACTTGCCCAAATCATCATGAAGGAGGTTGTCAGAAAAACAGGGATGTTCTACGGAGAAGAACAAATGTCGCGGGAAGACGTCCGAACATGGATAGCCTCTCAGCGTCTCGACATGAAGCCTTTCACTAAGCTCTAGGACTATCTCCCTGACATGGTTGGATGGCATGACATGGTGGAGTGATTGTCGATATATGAAAATGTGTCCGTTTAGTCCATACTTTCTGTATGACAAAACTTTGAGTTATGCACGGTGAAACTTTATTTGTGATGTAATTAAACCGTCCTCCTCCTCGACTAGCGAAAATCACTCTAGTTAGGGCATTTTGGGCACGATTAACTTTGTTATTTATGCTTATGATATGTTGTTTCTATTTTTGCCAAGTTTGTCTCTTTCTGTTGCTCAACTATATATGTTGCATATCATCGACTCATGTGACGATGCAGGTGCATAGATCATAGATGGCGAAGAAGTGCTACGCCAGAGTATATATCTGACGAGTGGCGGAGTGTCGAGCCCAGTGTACCAGTTTCCGTTTTTTCGGCGACAGGCAGTAGTTAGTTTAGGTTCACGCTAATGCGAGAGAGGGATACGAACTCATGTACTCAAAGTGATAGCTCTTCTCGTGTATATCATTGTTTAGATGGATGATGATGTATTTGCAAGTAATCGAGACTTGTATCGTTATTTTTGAGATGATGACGAGAGACCATTTTGTGTTGGATGATGATTATGATGATGACATGATTTGATGAGACTAATTGTATGTATATGCTATGATTACATTTGTATGTGTATGATATGCTAAAGATTATTGTATAAAGCCTATTCAAATACAAAGCAAATATGTAGGAAAAAAACTAATAAAACTAGTAGTAGCGAGGGGGGAAAATTTAGCAGCAACGCCGCCTTACGAGTAGCGCCTCCTTGTAAAAAGCGCTGCAGATAATATCAGCAGCGCCCTTTCCTAAAGAGCGCTACATCTATTCATGTATAGCAGTAGCGTGGGACAACAGGCGCTACTGGTATAAGTTAGCTGTAGCGCCTTATTAGTAGCGCCGGTCCCGCGCTACTGAGAGGCCTAAAACTTGCGCTGATGCTAGGCTTTTCCCTAGTAGTGTATATTAAGTGCTCATCAGGATACTTTGTTCCATCTCCTGCGAAAGGATTAGCTAGCAGTTTTTCTAACATACCCGAAGGAATTTCAAAGTGGACATTTTCATTTTCAGTAGGTTCAGTAGGTTGAGGAGCAACTATTTGCTCTACTGGTCGGGGTGAAGATACCCCGAACAAGCCCCTCATAGGATTACTTTCCATAGTAACAAGTGACAGTAAATTTCAGCACACTATATAAATTTTTTCTTATCAAATTCCACCTACCAAAGGCGCTTCACTCCCCGGCAACGGCGCCAGAAAAGAGTCTTGATGACCCACAAGTATAGGGGATATATCGTAGTCCTTTCGATAAGTAAGAGTGTCGAACCCAACGAGGAGCAGAAGGAAATGATAAGCGGTTTTCAGCAAGGTATTCTCTGCAAGCACTGAAATAATAGGTAACAGATAATTTTGTGATAAGATAATTGGTAACAAGCAACAAGTAACAAAAGTAAATAAAGTGCAGCAAGGTGGCCCAATCCTTTTTGTAGCAAAGGACAAGCCTGGACAAACTCTTATATAAAGAAAAGCGCTCCTGAGGACACATGGGAATTATCGTCAAGCTAGTTTTCATCACGTTCATATGATTCATGTTCGGTACTTTGATAATTTGATATGTGGGTGGACCGGTGCTTGGGTGCTGTCCTTACTTGGACAAGCATCCCACTTATGATTAACCTCTATTGCAAGCATCCGCAACTACAACAAAAGTATTAAGGTAAACCTAACCATAGCATGAAACATATGGATCCAAATCAGCCCCTTACGAAGCAACACATAAACTAGGGTTTAAGCTTCTGTCACTCTAGCAACCCATCATCTACTTATTACTTCCCAATGCCTTCTTCTGGGCCCAAATAATGGTGAAGTGTTATGTAGTCTACGTTCACATAACACCACTAGAGGATAGACAACATACATCCCATCAAAATATCGAACGAATACCAAATTCACATGACTACTAATAGCGAGACTTCTCCCATGTCCTCAGGAACAAACGTAACTACTCACAAAGCATATTAATGTTCATAATCAGAGGGGTATTAATATGCATATAGGATCTGAACATATGATCTTCCACCAAATAAACCAACTAGCATCAACTACAAGGAGTAATCAACACTACTAGCAACCTACAGGTACCAATCCCGGACATAGAGACAAGAATTGGGTACAAGAGATGAACTAGGGTTTGAGAAGTGATGGTGCTGGTGAAGATGTTGATGGAGATTGCCCTCTCCCGATGAGAGGAGCGTTGGTGATGACGATGGTGACGATAGGTCTCCAATATTTGCTCCTTTTCCAACCCAGAATTCCAGCTGCCGACATTCTCCCTCCTTATGTAAACCTTGTGAAATAAGAGAGAATAGGCATAAGTATTGTCACATAATGTGTAATAACAGCCCATGATGCAATGAATATCGATATAAAAGCATGATGCAAAATGGACGTATCACCTGGTCGCGGGTATGGGAGCGCCATGGCCGCCGCCTCGCGTGCTCGATCTGGAGCTTAGTTCGTCAGGTGAGTGAAGGGGGAGGGGGTCGTCGACGGTGGGGGTGGGGGTGGGGGCGGGGGTAGCTTAGTTCGTCAGGTGAGTGAAGGGGATGGGTCGACGATAGAGGGACACCTGGGAGCAACATCCGGGCCAAACCCACAGCTACATCACCTCCGTGTAGACCCGACGCGTCCGTTTCCCCCCTCCAGGTGCCGGCGGCGGCGCCGTCCGTGAGCTGGGAGGCCACACCCCGGAGACGTGCGCCGGGCATTTGCAACCGCCACAACACTTTCAGACTTGTGAGAAGCCGCGTACGCAAGATTGGCGGCATGCTAGCCCACGGAGGCCGCCGGCAACAGTCGTAGACATGCAAAGGGCAATCCGCGTAGAGGGAATTGTTCGGATACTTCTCCATCACCATATGAAAAATTACCATCGTTCCTATAGCACATGTGCCCATGTCGTGTAAAAAACTCATGATTTTATCGTGATCCGAGTATTTAATAATATTCATGCCGCACAGTTACTGCAGAACGTCTACTACTGTGTCATCGCCGTCCGTGAGGGGGGCCACACCCCGGAGACGCGTGCCGCCTCTTCGGACATGCCACAACACCACCCCGCATGTATGAGGGGCCGGTGCGACGCTCCGGTGGCATTGCTACCCCCAGGGCCCCCATCCCGCCTAACCCTGGAGCGGTTGACCACGAGATCTAGCCCTTTGACTTCCCACGGACGGGCTTTGACCAGTGGACCTCTCCACCCGGTTGTGTCAGGTAAGCACAAAGGGACACCTGGGAGCAACATCCGGGCCAAACCCACAGCTACACCCTGTAACACCCGGATGATTAAGCAACAGTGATCACCTCGGTTACTGTGACTAAACTCACGTTGATTCGAACCCGGTCTAAAACAAATTCAAAACAAAAGCAAACAATAAAAAGTTTCAAAAACTAAAACTAAAATGTTCGGGGGTTGTCTAAAATAACAAACCTAATTATGGTGGGGTGCACACATTTTTGTAAAGTGTTTAGATAGTTTAATTAAACCAAAACAGAAAACAGAAAAGGGAAAAAGGAAAAAGGAAAATAAAACAAAATGAGTGGGGGAAAGGATCCCCACTGGCCCAACTGGGCCAGCCCCTCCCCACCTGGCCCCCTCACACCTGGCCCAGCCCCCTCCCCTGGCCCGGCCCAGCCGGCCGGCCACTTAAACCCCTCCCATGGTGGAAACCCTAGCCGACCCCACGCGCCTCACTCTCCCACCCCGATCCTTTCTCTTCCCCCCGCCTTGATCTGGATCGGGCCGGTCCTCCTCTCCTCCCTCGCGCCGACCCGCCGCCCGACATCTTCGCCGCCCAGGCCCCCTCGGCCTACCTCCGCGCCCGGCGACCGGACACCGCCAAAGCCACACTGGGGACCGCCCTCGCCCGGCTCCTCGTCGGGCCACGACCTCGGCCGCCCTCCACCACACCGGCGGGATCGGTGGCGCCACGCCTGCGTCCCACAGTTTGGCGCCCGAGCAGGCCACGCCCGCCAGCCAAGACGCTTGCTTGTTTGGCCCCACAGGGGCCTATGACATGGGGCCCCACCCCGAGAATGGTTTTAATAGTAAAAAGAAAAATGAAAATTAAATAAAACTTATTAATTAATTAATTAATTAATTAATTAATTAAGTAATCGATTAATCTAATTAATCACGATTAATTAAACCTAATAACTAATTAACCTAATTAACTCATTAATTAAATCGATTAGGTTAATTAGATAACGAAAGGTATGACTAACAGGACCCACTGTCAGGGTTGACTCAGTCAACCCTGTTGATCTTGACGTCGGCATGACATCATCTTGACGTCATAAATACATTTTGAATTAATTAATTAATTAATTAAATTCCGAAATTATTAAAATCTTTTAAAAATCATATCTTTTAATCCGTAACTCGGATTAAAATATTTTCAACATGAAAGTTGCTCAGAACGACGAGACGAATCCGGATACGCAGTCCGTTCGTCCACCACACACCCCTAACCTATCGAACCTGCAACTTTTCCCCTCCGGCTCCTCTGCCCGAAAACCCAAAACACCGGGATTACTTTCCCGGATGTTTCCCCCCTTAACCAGTACACCTCATACCACGTTAGGGCACGCCTAGCATCGCTACTTGTCATGTCATGCATCGATATGCATCTGTTTACTTGGTATTCATTGTTTCTTCCCCTCTTCTCTCCGTAGACTACGAGACCGATCTTTGCTGCTGCTGCCAGTTCGACTACGGTGTTGTGACCCTCTCTCTTGCCGAGCAACCAGGCAAGCCCCCCCCTTGATCACCGGATATCGCCTACTCTTATCTACACTGCTTGCATTAGAGTAGTAGCATATTCTTGTTTTGAGATACTCCTATCTTCTTTGCATAGCTTTGTCCTTGTAACTTCATTGTTACCTTACGCAATCCTATATGCTTAGTATAGGATGCTAGTACTTTCATCTGTGGCCCTACTTTCTTGTCCGTGCTGCGTGCTATACTATCGGGCCGTGATCACTCGGGAGTTGATCACGGTATATACTATATACTTATACATGATACATGTGAGACTAAAGTCGGTCGGTGATGGAGCACCAGCAGTGGATCTTTGTGGCGGAGCGCAGGCAGGTTGAGACCGCCTAGAGAGAGGTGGGCTGGCCTGTTCGGCGTTCGCGGTTACTTAACATGCTTAACGAGGTCTTGGTATTTGATCTGAGTTGGCTCTGAGCTTATACGCACTAACCATCTACGCGGGAGTAGTTATGGGTATCCCGCGTCGTGGTATCACGAAGCACTTCAGACGTCACGACGAGCGGCCGCGCCGGATTGGACTGGAGCGCTGTTAGGCTAGGTCTGCTTCGGCCGCAGACGCAACGTGCAGGTGTGCTTTCGAGCGTGCGCCCTGACCCTGCGCTTAGGTTTAGACCGGCGTGTTGGCCTCTCTGTTGTGCCTAGGTGGGGCTGCGGCGTGTTGATCTTCCGCGGCGGGCATGACCCAGAAAGTGTGTCCGCCAAATGGGATCAAGCGTCTTTGGGTAAGATGGTGCACCCTGCAGGAAGTTAATCTATTCGGATAGCCGTGATCTTGATAACAGGACGACTTGGAGTTGTACCTTGAGCTTATGACAACTAGAACCGGATACTTGATAAAACACACCCTTCCAAGTGCCGATACAACGGTGGTCGCTCTCGCTCGGGGTTATGAGCAGGGATTGCGGGTAGGATTATTGCTATATGATGTTACTTGGAGGACTTCGTTTGTCCTCTTACATGCATTGCAAGACAGGTGTCGAAGCGTAGTCTTCGTTAAGACTAGCTATCCCCTCTTATTACGGCATTCTGCAGCTTTAGTCCCCGATATGGCCCTTTACACATATATCCATGCATATGTAGTGTAGCTCCTTGCTTAAGTAGTACTTTGGATGAGTACTCACGGTTGCCTTGTTCCCCTTTTCCCCTACCTCTACTCGATTGCTGCAACAGACGATGGAGCCCGTGAGGCGACGCCACCGCCTATGACGACTACTACTGGAGGTGCCTACTACTATGTGCAGCCCGGCGGCGACCAGGAGTGACCTAGGAGGATCCGAGGCGGGAGGCCTGCTCCTCTTCGATCTGTATCCCAGTTTGTGCTAGCCATCTTATGGCACCTTGTTTAACTTATGTGCGTACTCAGATATTGTTGCTTCCACTGACTCGTCTATGATCGAGCACTTGTATTCGAGCCCTCGAGGCCCCTGGCTTGTATTATGATGTTTGTATGACTTATTTTATTTGTAGAGTTGTGTTGTGATATCTTCCGTGAGTCCTCGATCTTGATCGCACACATTTGCGTGCATGATTAGTGTACGATTAAATCGAAAGGCTAGACCCCCCCAACGATCACGTTCCCCTTAATCATGATGAGGTATTAGCAGATTTTTGTTTGTACGCACACGATTTGTGGTTGTCTCGCCCCCCTGTGTCTCTCGTAGTGAAAGCCCATGTATATATCACGTAGTGTAGCAGGTCAAAGCCCATGTATATGCACGTAGCAGGTCAAAGGCCCAAATATTATAGTAGAAGAAAAAGAAAAGAAAAACAGCTCACCGTGAAAGAGGACCCAGGCTCACGCACGTAGCACGTACACGGTAGTTTTCTCTGGTCGTTCCAATCTGCTAGTTTCTGTGATAGGAAAAAACTCGCCGCCGCCGCTGCTACCTCCGCCGTCGCCACCGCCGCCGCCGCCGCCGCCGCCTCCGCCTCCACCTAATAGGCAAGCGTCGTCGCGCAGATCCGCAGGCACATTCCGGCCGGCCGACAGAGACCAAGCGAGGAGAAAGGGTTAGTTTATTCTTTTTAGGATTAGATGAGTTTGTGTCTTACAATGTCATCGTAGAACTACATACAAAGAAAACTTATTAGAAAATTTTCGATTCTCTAATTGTGTTTGTGTAGACATGAAGATGAAGAGATATGAATCAATTCATAATTTTTATGCCAATTGGTTCAAGCTGTCAGCCATGTGAGCATGATGCAAATGCAAACGATTTGCAACCTAGCCAAGAGAACTACCCTAATCCTGCTGAAGATGATCATCAACCTGATCCCACCATAGACCTGACGATGCATGACTTCCTCTATGCCTCCATGGTATGACTCCTCTCATCAACTTCAAATCTTTAAAAAAAATGTCTAACATGAATGATCGTTGATTGATGGGCATGACAATCAGATTGGAATCAATTATTTGTAGTACAGTGTACCAAATTTTGCTATATAAATTTAATAAAATTTGAAATTGTCTTGTCAAAGATGGACAATTTGGTAGTCTTCTTCTAGTGTTTACATCAATGAAAACATGATTTCAGTTTTGGCCTTTTACACGGTCTTAATGTTTTTTGGCTGGGTCGAAGCTCATTAGTATGTAAGAGCTCAAGTGAGGAACTCGCCCCCCCTACCAAATTCCTGGCTCCGTCCCTGTCTAGAATAGGCCGACGGTGGTCGTCGGCGTACTTTTGGCTGTCGGCATCGAGCCCCGTTCCGGTAGTGTACCGCCCGTTGGTGATCACCTCCAGCTAGTCGCCGATGTTGACGACTATGGCGTGGCGCATGGGCGGCACGTCAACCCATGCTCCGTCCTTGAGCAGCTGGAGCCCGCTGACCTGATCGTCCTGGAAAAGCAGGATGACGCCGCCGGCGTCGGTGTGCGCACGTAGGCCGTCCACCATGTCCGGCCGCGGGCACGGCGGGTAGCTGCTGACCTTGCTGCCGAACGTCGGGCCTTGGACCCGGCGAAGGCCCGCTTCAGGTAGCCCTGCTCCAGACCCAGGTTCTCGCGCAGCAGGTCCTGCACCTTCTCCGCCAGCCTCTCGATCTCCGACGCGAATTCCTACATCACTTGTCTGCAATGACGACATGAAAAAAGCAGCTTTTGTTATCTGGAATAACAGACAAACAAGTGTCACTTGCAAAAAAAGTGATTCCAGTCGTGTTGGTCACTACTGTGCTTAATTTAGGATTCTGATGTGCGCAAGCAATCTTATCTCCTGTTGATATCCTAAACTAGTAGCACTACTGTATCTGCTGCTGCTTATTTTTTCGAGCTGCTGTGTCAGGAATGACTTTTTTGACAGTACAAAATGTTCGGCCAGGAGGCCTAACAATAGGCTGCCTTTGTATCGTCTCTGTACTTTTGCGACTAATAGGACTAGTTAAATAATTTCTGTCGAATCTTGTACTATCGCTTGGTCTCTTATGTTATTCTTAGGAGTATTAGTTAGTGACCAAGTAGCAGTACTTGGTTATTATGGAATCAGGCGTACGTGCATACCTGTAGTGGTGGTCGAGGTCGGGCAGGTCGGCGAGGTTGGAGGCGGGGAGGTGGCGGACGAAGAAGGTGCTCTCCCAGTCCACGTCCTTCAACTCCGCGCCCTGCCCGCCGGCCTCCAGCGTCCTCGCCGCGAACTCCTTGAATTTGTACTCTCGGCACGCCGCGTAGTGGGCCTTGCTCACCCGCTCCACCTTGTCCAGCAGCTCGTGCGAGATGCCCCGAGATGCCATGGTTCAGCAGCTGCACACATATAGTACGAGTATATCAAGAATCATCAAGCACTACGTTCATGAATCACTCTGCTATAAGTGAATTCTAAGCGTGAGATGGGCAGTGGCACCTCGAAGATGCCCCAGTTCTTGCAGGCGTCGCGGATAACCCCCATGGCGGCGCCCCTCTCCTGGGTCTCAAGCTTCTCCATGTTGATCATCGGGAAGCTTAACGAAGCGGTAGCATTAGCAGGAATTGCCATTGCTCTCGATTTGATATCTCTCTCCGTCTTTCTGTTGAGAAATTAAGCAATTGTTCGATTAATTTAATCTAATAATAAATCATGAATATGACATAGGCAGTGCTAATGACATACTGAATTTTGATAATGTACGTACGTACTAGGTAGATAGTAGAAACATCTATGCAAACCACTAGTACTGCACACATGAAAGTAAACAGGAGCGGTGTAAATGTGTTATACCCTCTAGTAGGCCAGTCGGCCGTAGCAGCAGTGGAGGCGTCGGCCTCGTCTGCGACCCTCTTGTCCGCAGCCGCACGATCGGAGTCAGTGCCCATGGTGAAGGCGAAGGTGACGCAGAAGTAGTCGACGTAGATGAAGTAGTTGAACCAAGGCGAGCAGTCGCGTAGGAGACGCTCCCCAAAAACCTAATCGCCTCTCTCCCGTACAGGATATGGAGAAGCGGGGTTTCGGAGGCCTGCTCTCCCATCAGCCGTGTACGCGGTAGACGGGATGGGATTACAAGGACAGCAGCAGTGAAAGGAACGACCAGGGAGCACTGGAGGTGTGAAGCGCCCGGAGCTGAGCTGCGATGCCTCATATATATAGCCAGTCGGGTAGGAGAACGATCCAGCAATAAAACCATTTAATTACAGATGTTTCATCTCCATAAAAACGCGTTTAATTACAGACATTTCCATCTCCACAATAAAATGTATTTATTATGAAAGTTTTCATTTCCGCAATGAATATGACGTCTCACATTCATTTTGTGTCTGTAATGGACTCTCCCATTTTGACCGGCAAAACATTGCATCGGCTCGGCTCATTCCCGCAACCCGCGGAGCGAGCGAGCGCACGCGCGTTGTGGCGAGGCGGACGGCGAAGGAGGAGCGCGCGTGTGGAACACCTCTCCTTCCTCACACCAACTCATACTAGTGGGAGAAGAGCTCACCTTATAATTTGGTGTACATCTCTCTCAACTAGCCATGTGGGACTAAACTTCCCACCACTCAATTGACAACATGGGCCCTTAGGGATTTTCTGAAATTGTTAAGTGGGCCTGTAGCCCAACTAATATTCAGCACTTTCTATCTCACTCTCCCTATCTGTATGTGTTGTTGTGCTGGTAAGCTGAAGCAGAGAGTGTGTGTGCGCTCTGAGGCCGGCGTGAGCGCCCAATTTATAGGCACGCGAGAGAAAGCTATGACCTAGCCGGGACGTACTACGAGATTACGACATCGAAAAGCTCCTTTGATGCACGGCGTCTCGTGGTATGCATATCCTCACCGGTTGGTTGCATGTGGATCATCGTCTCGCATTAATGGCATAATGTATAGGAGCAATGCAGCAGGCTGTATTGGCCGCGTAATGTACCTAGTTTGGTCCTGGATTCCTCTACATACGCAGCAGATGTCCCGCGACCCAGCACCTTAGAGAGGCCGCAATTTAGAACAGGTTGCAAATTGTACCAACTGGCCCCAAGCACAAGTTAGACCAATGTAAATTCTGCCAGCTCGCTCGCGTGGATTGTTTGGCTGGTTTAGCAAACTAACTATTCTGCACACAATTAGATGTCCATGTTGACAATTCTTTATAGACGTTTAATGCAACAAATAGATGTTACTTAGCACCGCTCTTTTAATCTAATCAAGTGAGCTTAATCGTCGGATCGTGTGCAGTGTTAAACGAGACTCACAGTCACATTCATGCATTGGTGATATGGATTACGCTGACAGTTTTAGTTTATTAAACTAATTAATCACGTCTACTAACGATTAGAGATTCTAATTGCCAAGACAAATGGCCCGGTACGTAACACTGTAAGCCACTGTTCTGATCAGACCAGACAGCCTGTATCGTCTTAGCCCCACGCACACGCAAACCATTTACTGTTCTCCCCCACCCCCACCCCATCTTTCACCTACCAGGGATGCTCATGGCGGCGGCGCAGATCAAGCTCCCAAGTTTTCCCGACCGCCCCCCGTCGCCGGCACTCAATCTATCATTGGCGCCCAGTCCCCTAATATCTCGGATGCCTCTAGTCCCATTGCCCCTGCTCCAGGTATGGAAATTAAGTATTTCATCAGCAGTATCGCCCTTGAATTTGTCTTAGATCCACAAGTCGATCTCCATTTTTATATCAGCATGCATCGGATCCCTAGTTGCAGACAGCTAGGTCCTTATTTTGCAATCTTCTCGTATTGGTTATGTTGCCTTATCACTTCCTCAGTATTTGCCCTCGTTCTCGTTGTTTATCTAAGATGTAGTCTCACATCGGCAGATCATATAGTGTTAGAACGATGTTCAGCCGCAGCAACACTGGCGGAGAGCCACCCACCAGTACAGGGAGGAGGAGGAGGGGATCGGGGTGGCGCTCACAACGGGCGCGGCGACGGCGACGAGGAGGCAGGGCCAGCGGCGTCGGGTCGAGGTGGTGAGGCGGTCGGGGACGGCGTCGGGAGGAGGTGATGATGGCGGCACGCAAGGCGAGAGGGCAACTGGCGGCGTCGTCGGGGCGGGGAAGACGAACTGAATGAAAATTTTCACAAGTGTTGGCTTATATAGGCGGAGCATTGGTCCCGGTTGGTGGCACCAACCGGGACACCAACTGGGACTAAAGGTCTCTTTTCAGCAGCCCAAAACGGCGGGAAGCAGAGGCCTTTGGTCCCGGTTGGTTGCACCAACCGGGACTAAAGGGGGGCATTGGTCCCGGTTGGTGCCACGAAACGGGACCAAAGGTCTCTTTTCGGCAGCCCAAAGGCGGGAAGCGAGAGCCTTTGGTCGGTTGGTTGCACCAACGGGACTAAAGGGGCATTGGTCCGGTTGGTGCCACAAACCGGTACCAATGCACCCCTTTAATCCCGGTTGGTGCAACCAACCGGGACCAACGGCCTTGCACAGCGGCGTGGTGGTGGGAGTTTAGTCCCACCTCGCTAGCTGAGAGAGAGCCCCACCTATTTATAAGGTGCGGTGCGCCTGAGCTGTCGAGCTCCTCTCTAAAGTAGTCTTACGGGCCTAACCTCTCTGTACATACCTGTGGGCCTACTCGGCCTTCTGCGGGCCTGAATCCTGGCCCTCCTGGCTGGTTGGGTTTCTAGTCGTATTCAGGCCATGGTGGCCCAGAAGGCAGCATTTTTTATTTTTTCCAGTTTTTTATTTTGTTTTTTGCATTATTTTTTTTGCTTTATTTTTTTAATTCTATTGCTTTTAGGTCATAAAAATTATAAACTTTCTGTTAGTGCCATTAGTTTTCAAAATTGATTTTTGAGTTATTTTTTTCCCTACTATTTAATATTACTGTGTTTTATCTTTATACTCAATTTGGTAATTTTAGGATATTTTAAATATCTGTTTTAATAAAAATAGATTTTGTTATTTTAGTTTGCTATTAAAGTTTTAAATATCTGTTTTAATGTTTTGAATAGAAAATTGTTATATAATTTTAGTTGCATAAATTTTATATAATTTTAGTTTGAAAAATACTAGAGGTTTATAAAAGATTTTTTGTTGACTCCTTTTGCTTTCAGTTGCATATAAATTCTTAGTAAATTCGTTTTGCTTTTAATGTTTTGAACAGAAACAGAAACTTTCAACCTTTTTGGAACTTATTTGAACTCCAGACTTTTTCTATGTTCAATATGGACCATTCAACCGGGACCTCTTCAATTTTCAACCCTTTCTGACTTCATTTGTTATTTTTCATGCATTTACTTATTTAGTTGAGCTAAATGACCCTGAAATTGAAAAGCATTTCAAATGAACTCTGAAAAGATTAAAAGTTGGCATGGCATCATCATTTCATCCACATAGCATGTGTAAAAAAGTAGAGAGGGTTACGACAAAAACTAGCACTTCGTGTATAAAACGGACAATCTCTTTCAAAGTATCATGGTTTCATACGGAAACTCGTGTGTTACATGGATATTCTAGATCAAAGGCATCATCATAATAGTCGTGGAAAGAACGTCTTCACTTTTTCTTCGCTTCTGTCCTTTGCTTATTGCACCGTAATCACGGATAATCTTCATCGTTTAACAGGGTGCTTGGGTCAGCCTTGACTTTGAAGGGAGGAATTTCATGAAACTTTTCATTATCTTCGGACATGTCTGTCTTGCCCTCCACTTCCGCAATGTCTCTTTTTCCTGAAAGAACTATGTGGCGCTTTGGCTCATTGTATGATGTGTTCGCTTCCTTATCTTTTCTTTTTCTCGGTTCTTAGACATGTCCTTCACATAGAAAACCTGCGCCACATCATTGGTTAGGACGAACGGTTCGTCTGTGTACCCAAGATTGTTCAGATCCACTGTTGTCATTCCGTACTGTGGGTCTACACTGCACCCGCCTCTGATAGATTGACCCATTTGCACTTAAACAAAGGGACCTTAAAATCATGTCCGTAGTCAAGTTCCCATATGTCCACTATGTAACCATAATATGTGTCCTTCCCCTTTTGGTTACTGCATCAAAGCGGACACCATTGTTTTGGTTGGTGCTCTTTTCATCTTAGACGATTGTGTAAAATGTATTCCCATTTATCTCGTACCCTTTGTAAGTCAATACAGTCGAAGATGGTCCCATGGACAACGAGTACAGCTCATCACAAATAGTGGTGTCACCTCTGAGACATGTTTCCAACCAACTACCGAAAGTCCTGATGTGTTCACATGTAATCTAGTCGTCACACTGCTCTAGGAGTTTGGAGCGCAGATTGTTCTTGTGTTCATCGACATACAGGGTCACCAAGGTAGAGTTTTGTAGAACTGTGTAGTGTGCTTCAGACCAAGAATGCCCGTCCCTGCATATTATTGAGTCCCCTCCACGCGTGCCTTTTCCAGTCAGTCTTCCCTCATACCGCGATTTAGGGAGACCAATCTTATTAAGGCCAGGAATGAAGCCAACAGAAAATCCAAAATGACATCCTCTATTCGATGGCCCATGGAGATGCTTCCTTCTGGCCTAGCGCGGTTACAGACATATTTCTTTAGGACTCCCATGAACCTCTCAAAGGGGAACATATTGTGTAGAAATACGGGGCCCAGAATGACAATCTCGTCGACTAGATGAACTAGGACGTGTGTCATGATATTGAAGATGGATAGTGGGAACACCAGCTTGAAACTGACAAGACATTGCGCCATATCACTCCTTAGCCTTGATATGATTTCTGGATCAATCACCTTGTGAGAGATTGCATTGAGGAATGCACATAGCTTCACAATGGCTAATCGGACATTTTCCGGTAGAAGCCCCCTCAATGCAACCGGAAGCAGTTGCGTCATAATCATGTGGCCGTCATGAGACTTTAGGTTCTAGAACTTTTCTCTGGCATGTTTATGATCTCCTTTATATTCGACGAGAAGCCAGTCGGGACCTTCATACTGAGCAAGCATTCAAAGAAGATTTCCTTCTCTTCTTTGGTAAGACTGTAGCTGGCAGGACCTTCATACTGCTTTGGAGGCATGCCGTCTTTTTCGTGCAAATGTTGCAGGTCCTCCCGTGCCTCCGGTGTATCTTTTGTCTTCCCATACAAGCCCAAGACGCCTAGCAGGTTCATGCAAAGGTTCTTCTTCACGTGCATCACGTTGATTGAAGAACGGACTTCTAGGTCTTTCCAGTAGGGTAGGTCCCAAAATATAGATTTCTTCTTCCACATGGGTGCGCGTCCCTCAGCGTCATTCGGAATAGATAGTCCGCCGGGACCCTTTCCAAAGATTACGTGTAAATCATTAACCATAGCAAGTACGTGATCACTGGTACGCATGGCGGGCTTCTTCCGGTGATCTGCCTCGCCTTTGAAATGCTTGCCTTTATTTCAATATTGATGGTTGGTCGGAAGAAATCGACGATGGCCCAGGTACACATTCTTCCTACATTTGTCCAGGTATATACTTTCGGTGTCAGCTAAACAGTGCGTGCATGCGTGGTATCCCTTGTTTGTCTGTCCTGAAAGGTTACTGAGAGCGGGTCAATCGTTGATGGTTACAAATAGCAACGCGTGCAGGTTAAATTCCTCCTGTTTGTGCTCATCCCACACACGTACACCGTTTCCATTCCACAGCTGTAAAACTTCTTCAACTAATGGCCTTAGGTACACATCAATGTCGTTGCCGGTTTGCTTAGGGCCTTGGATGAGAACTGACATCTTAATGAACTTCCGCTTCATTCACATCCAAGGCGGAAGGTTATACATACATAGAGTCACGGGCCATGTGCTGTGATTGCTGCTCTGCTCCCCGAAAGGATTAATGCCATCCACACTTAAACGAAACCGTACGTTCCTTGGGTCACCTGCAAACTCAGCCCAGTACTTTCTCCCGATTTTTCTCCACTGCGACCCATCCGCGGGTGCTCTCAACTTCCCGTCTTTCTTACGGTCCTCTCTGTGACATCACATCAACTTGGCATGCTCTTTGTTTCTGAATAGACGTTTCAACCGTGGTATTATAGGAGTATACCACATCACCTTCGCAGGAACCCTCTTCCTGGGGGGCTCGCTGTCAACATCACCAGGGTCATCTCGTCTGATCTTATACCATAATGCACCGCATACCGGGCATGCATTCAAATCCTGGTACGCATCGCGGTAGAGGATGCACTCATTAGTGCATGCATGTATCTTCTTCACCTCCAATCCTAGAGGGCATACGACCTTCTTTGCTGCGTATGTACTGTTGGGCAATTCGTTATCCTTTGGAAGCTTCTTCTTCAATATTTTCAGTAGCTTCTCAAGTCCTCTGTCAGGCACAGCGTTCTCTGCCTTCCACTGTAGCAATTCCAGTACGGTACCGAGCTTTGTGTTTCCATCTTCGCAATTGGGGTACACCCTTTTTTGTGATCCTCTAACATGCGATCAAATTTCAGCTTCTTCTTTTGACTTTCGCACTGTCTCCTTGCATCAACAATGACCCCGCGGAGATCATCATCGGGCACAATATCATCTAGTTCCTCTTGATCTTCAATAGCTTCCCCCGTTGTAGCATCACCGTATTCCGGGGGCACATAGTTGTCATCGTCCTCTTCTTCTTCGATGTCTTCCATCATAACCCCTATTTCTCCGTGCCGTTTCCAAACATTATAGTGTTGCATGAAACCCTTATAAAGCATATGGCTGTGAAGGATTTTCTGGTCAGAGTAAGACTTCGTATTCCCACATATAGGGCATGGACAACACATAAAACCATTCTGCTTATTTGCCTCAGCCACTTCGAGAAAATTATGCACACCCTTAACGTACTCAGAGGTGTGTCTGTCACCATACATCTATTGCCGGTTCATCTTCGTGCATTATATATAATTAAGTTTGTCAAAAACCATTACAGAATATCATGGATAGATAAGTGATCAAATCCTATATACATAAGAAGTTCATCCCCACTACCTTATTTATCTAAGCATGCAAGCTATCCACATCATCATCCATTCTCCTCTTTCCACATCAGCACTAATCCTCCACTCCGCTAATCCACCACAATCCGCCATGGCATTTTTTTCTCTACCCTCATAATCCACCATGCCACCATAAAATCCTGCTATCGTTTAATAGCCATGGGGTAGCCCAAAACTCGATCCCCTGTACTGCATGGTTTCAAGTTGGCTCCGCTTTCCTCGGCTTCTTGGCTCTGAGAGGGGTGCACAGGCGGACCAGTGATATTAGACCATGTGGAATCAAACTTCTATTTTCCGTGTGTAATCTAAACTCCGATTAGCCACACAGTGGGCACGCAGCCGTGATCTGCGCGAGCTAGAGACGACATGCATGCGTGTGCGAAATAGTTACGGCAACTCGCTGCAGATAATTACTGCCAAGCGAGCATGCAACCAATTACATCAAGTGCATGCATGTCGCCACTTAAACAGTGTTGTTAATTATTGCCTAACCCTGGAGTTACATGGACAGTACAGATCCAGTATTTCCTAGGTTGTAACCCATGATGTATATTAATTATACCGATCTAACACAATCACAAGTTAATTATTGGCCCTGTTTGGATCATATGGGGTTAGAGCTAGTTTGGGTTAGTTGGGGGCTCAAATAACCCAAAAGTATCCAAACAGGGAGGGTTAGAGTGGGTTAGTTCCATCTAACCCAACTATCCCGGTGGAGAGATGCTTATTTTGGTTAGAGTGGGTTAGAAAATAACTCTAACTCTAACTGTATTAGAGTATCCAAACAGGGCTATTGACTAATCCCCCCATTCGCCTCCCAACGTTTCACATATCTTCGCAGGCACACACAATTATAGATAGCGACGGCATCTATAAGAGTGTTGTCTCCGACGTCCTTCTTTCCTCTCCCATCTGCAAGGTTGATCAATCAATCCGACAGGGACTAGAATTTTAAATGAGTCCATGTGCTCTTTCTTCATTTCTCCCAATTCCTAATTATTCTGCACTTTTTCTTGGTGCACTATAGCAATGGGCACCTGACCTACATCGCCGCCATGGAGCCGTCCGCATCAACTCTGCACGAAGTGCATCCACTTGGACTATGGTCGAAGCCGTGCTATCACAAACATGATTTGGTCCGTCCGCTTCACATGCCGCAACTACGAGTACAGCGGTGCGGCAATTTCAACACGACATGGAGGCCATAGGCGCACCTGCCGGTACAAGGCTACGAGCTTTGCTTCTGTCCTATCCTAGCGCTGCGGATGCATCTACTTTTCTTCTTCCATATAGTTTGGACGTGCTCAAACATCACGTCACCGAGCGAGGCGCTGGCCATGGAGGCGGATGAGCCGGAGCTCCTCCATGCCGACTATGGTGAGTTGTTCCACCTGAGGCACATGGGAACAAAATGCCCAGCACCATCTTATGATTGATTGTCATTCGGCCGTAACGCGACAGAGCCGGAGGTATAGGCGAGACGGCCTCCTCGCCGTTTCCACGTAGAAGGCCATGGTACCAACTCCAACTTCCTCTTGCCTTCTCCTGTACGCTAGGCAACATTTTGTTTTTACATAACACCGACGTTTTTTAGTGGAAGATCAGAAGGTGATGTTGGGGTCATTCAACCCCTCTGTGGTATCTTTGCAAGGGATTTCTGTTATGCACAACTAAGGGTAACAAGGCCTTCCGCCAGACATAAAAATAGTTCGTTCAAGGACACGATGTGTATTTATTTTGTCCTACTGAATATAAATTCAGCCACAGTATGTATGTGTGTTTTTGCAGTTTGTGGTGGATGTTGGTAAATTTTACCTGGAGGTACTACTTTGAGACTAGGAATGACTCAAGACAAGTAGCTTAATTAACAAGATTTAGTACTACATAGTGTAGGCAACATCAGAGGAGGACACTAAAGATACGTGCAAGTAATCAGTTGGCAATGCCTTATGTGTGTGTGTGTGTGTGTGTGTGTGTGTGTGTGTGTGTTTCTCTGTAACAAACTATCATTATTAAAAAAATCTAACAATTATTTTTGCTTGAATTCCCGCAGCAATGCGCGGGGAATCATCTAGTTAATAGAAGTTCATCATCACATTAAAACCAAACTACATACATAGTTCTCATTGACAAGCAATAATAAAAGTAAGAAAATTAGACAAGTATCTATCTAAACTAAGAATTCTTTTATTTCAGAAAGAAGATCAGAATTAGAGGCTCACCACGGTGGTGCCGGCGACGAGATCGGTGTGGGCGATCAACGGTGGTGAAGACGGGGACAGGACGTGACGGACCGCTAAACCTATGCAAATCTCAGGGAAAATGGAGCTTGGAGGTCGAGCTTCGAGAGGAGAAAGCTTAACTAGTGTGGCTCGGGCATTTCATCGAACACCTCATGTGCATAGGAGCTGAGCTAGAGCGCCCAAATGCCCTCCCCTCGCCGGCCAGAAAAAACAAAGCACTGTGGAGTGCTCTGCTGCGGCGGTGGGGTATATATAGGCAACTCATTTGTCCCGGTTCGTGGCTGGAATCGGGACTAAAGCACCCCTTCTGTCCCGGTTCGAGCCACGAACCGGGACAAATGTATGTGTGCCAGGAGCGAGGCCTATTGGTCCCGGTTCGTGCCAGGAACCGGAACAAATGGGTCCAGACGAACCGGGACCAATGCACACGAGGCCCCGGCTGGCCCCCTAGGCTCACGAACCGGGACGTATGCCCCCCATGGGTCCCGGTTTGTGACTGAACTGGGACTAATGGGCTTGCCAAGCCCGACCCAAAGCGCTGTTTTCTAGTAGTGACTACCAGATGCCTGTTGGCGCCGCCTCCTTGCAGCGCCCCTCTTCTCTACCTTGGAGCTCCACAACTCTATCCTCTCTCTTTGCCTCTCTCAAGAACACATGAGAACACACACACGCACGCACACATGCATCAAGGGAGAAACCAACTGCTAGCTTTGCCTAGAGGCTCTCTCCTTGGTGAAAACAAACACTACATTGTGGCTGCAGCCCTCACGGCCTTCATTTCTCTTTACTCAAAGCACTATATATACAAAGGACTCACACTCACGCTATGCCCGCAGGCCAGTATGCCCACCTCCTCAAATCACTCAAGGATGCAGATGGTTCGGCAACTAACTTGACCGGCCAGTACAAAATAAACTATGCATGCACAAATCTAGCTAACTACTTACATGCAGCCATGTAGCTAACAACAACTACTAGCTGCACATCCTGTTGGGGAACGCAGTAATTTCAAAATTTTCCTACGCACACACAAGATCAATCATTGTGATGCATAGCAACAAGAAGGGAAAGTGTTGTCTATGTACCATCGTAGACCGAACGCGATAGCGTTTTGACAACGCGGTTGATGTAGTCGTACGTCTTCATGATCCGGCCGATCCTAGCACCGGACGTACGGCATCTCCATGTTCAGCACACGTTCAGCTCGATGACGTCCCTCATACTCTTGATCCAGTTGAGGCCGAGGAAGAGTGTCGGTGCGGGGACGACACCTATGGGATCACAAGAATCCCTACTACGGTTGCGGGGCGCGGGGTCGTGAGAAGAGCAGATCAAACAGATAGCACACGGTTCTTTATCCAGGTTCGGGCCACGGCGATGCATAAAACCCTACTCCTGCTTTGGTGGCTTGTTTATCTGTGTTCTTGAGCTAGCTATGGGGTGTGAGGAGCTCCAAAAAGCCGAATCCTCCTCCTAGTCGCCTTGGGCCTCCTTTTATAGGGAAAGGGGTTGCCACAGCGGCACACAGGAGGTGGAAAGGGTACAGTGATGCGAGTTTATCCCTCGCATTACATGACAAGGCGCATTTAATGCGTCTTGCTTAGGTGTCCTTGCTTTATCGGGGACGGGGGAGAGCCCAGTCTCGTCCGTCGCCGCTCCCTTTTGTGTTGACACGCGCCCTGGCCAGCGGTGCCTGTGGTGCCATGTAGGCAGGCAGGCAGCTGAGGTGGTGCAGTGGTGGATCTCCACGAAGGTTCGCTTGCCGCCACGCAGGTGCCTGCCCAACTGGTTGGGTCGGCAACTGCATGGTGAAGGCTTGATTAGCACGGGCCTGATGGTGGCCCTACAGGTGTCCTTGGCGAGGGCCTTGCCGCAGCCCCGGCAAAGGTCTTGCCGCGGCGCCTGCCGTCATCCCCGGCAAGGCTCTTGCCGGGGGCCTTGTGGTCCTCCTTGGTTGGGTTCCCGCCAAGGGTCGTCATCTTCCATGGTATGTATCTGATCTTGAATGTCTTCACAAAGATCTGCTTGCCACCATGGGGATGTCCCCCGAATCCTTGCCCCATGGGGGCAGTGGACTCAAGGGTGATTCGTTTTATAGGTGTGGGGCGAGCGGCCACGGCAAGGGTCTTGCCGGGCTTGCTAAAACCGCCCCCCGGCAAGGATCTTGCCGGGGGAGTCTGCTTCGTCCCCTTTGCTCTTTGTGGTTTTGGTCTTGGCGTCGTTCTGCTCCTCTCGAGCTTCGTCCTTACCTTGGCTCACCTCCCTTGCCTTGCTCAGTGCGGTGGCGCCCGCGGCTCAGACTACCCGTGCACAGTTATAGGGGTACAAAGAGCGTACCTCTCTTTCTGTACACCGCCAGGAGCCCCCGGGCCTAGGCCACACGTAAGCGCAATCGCGTCGCAGGCAGGGTGGTTTTTACCGCGGTAAGTCTCTTCGCGCGCTGTGCTTCCCATGCTTCCCGCGCGTGGCTCGGCGTGGGGAGGCGTGCGTGACGTGGGCGGCATGCGTGGGGCTGAGCTCGGCGCGCATGCGTCCCGTCGCAGTAAAAGGGGGCGGTTCGCACCTGCCCCATAATCGGAGGGAGGCGTGGAGGCGCGGCCCATTTACTAAACGGGGCCGGGGCGTGGTCTTCAAGGCGTCCACTCCCCATGATCACGGGGTGGGGAGAGGTTGCCTCACCCGTCGCCTCGGTCCCGCATGCCTGCCACGTGGCTCTCATGCGCTTGGGGTGGCAAGCGGTGGAGGCAGAAACCGGGCCGTCGCGGGCGGGGCAGCGGTTGGTCCCGATTCCTGCGCCTTCGCGTCTTGATTGGCTGAGCGGGGCGGACGTGCCCCCACCCCGTTACTTTATAAAGAGCGGGGGGGGGGGGGGAATGGCGTCCCGCACTCTTCCATCTTCTCCTTCCTTCAGCTTCTGCTCCCCCTCCCCCCATCCGCCATGGAGAGAGGGAATCCTGGCTCTTCAACGGTGGCGTCAAGGGTCGCCGCTCGACAACGGGTCCTTCCTTCTCCTTCACCTGCGGTGGCAGAGCCAGCCGCGAGGGGAAGGGGGAGGGGGCGAGGCCGTGGGCGAGGCCGAGGCGCTCAGGGAAGAGGAGAAAGGGGCGGCGCGCCGGTCCCGCCTCCGCCAGTGGTTCCTCCCCCCACGGAGGGCCATGTTGGGGATGATCCTTGCGAGTCCTTCGTCAGGCTACGCCGGCCGCCTCGCCGTCGCTTTCGCCTCCCGACTCCATTCGCGAGCGAGATGGAGCCGGATCCGCCGGAGTCACTGCGGCTGCACATGAGGGGCTGTTGGATCAGCAGTACGCGAGTTCGCGTCGACTTTCCAGCCCCTCAGGTGATGTATCTTGGTTGAGGGTGGAAGACGTTCGCCAATATCCACCGCTTGACGGCGGGGCTCACTCTCCATTTCAAGCTAATGGAGGGCGGCCTCCTCTCCGTCAAGGTCTTCAGGTGCTTCGGGACTCGGGCAAGGTGCTGCGTGGAGAGCTCTTCTGACAGCGAAGGCTCCTCCTCGAGCGGGAGTGGCGAGGAGGACAGCGGCAGCGACGACGAGGGTAGCAGGCGGCAGGATGACGGGTCCGACTAGGCATCGGGCGCCGCTCCGTGCGGCACCGGCGATCCCATCATCCGTGTCGCCGGCTTCTGAACTTCGGGTCGTCTCCTTGGGCGGTGGCGTTGGGAGACTGCGGAAGAGGAAGAGGGCGGCGGCAAGGCCGTCAAATCGAGTACGTGGCACCGGCGCCGACGCAGCGTCCGGCGTCCTGCCGCCTCATCATCGAAGCTCGCTTCCGGCGCTGCCATCACCATCCAGCTTCGGACGGCCACCGAGATGTTCTCTTGGTGCCTCTTGCCACTCGTAGCTCGCCTAGGCGTCCCTGAGGGAGTTCCGGACTAGGGGGTGTCCGGATAGCGAACTATCATCATCGGCGGACTCCAAGACTATGAAGATACAAGATTGAAGACTTCGTCCCGTGTCCGGATGGGACTTTCCTTGGCGTGGAAGGCAAGCTTGGCGATCTGGATATGTAGATCTCCTACCTTTGTGGCGACTACTGTGTAACCCTAACCCTATCCGGTGTCTATATAAACCGGAGGGTTTTAGTCCGTGGATCGAACAACAATCATACCATAGGCTAGCTTCTAGGGTTTAGCCTCTTTGATCTCGTGGTAGATCCACTCTTGTAACACACATCATCAATATTAATCAAGCGGGACGTAGGGTTTTACCTCCATCAAGAGGGCCGAACACAGGTAAAACATCGTGTCCCTTGTCTCCTATTACCATCCGCCTAGATGCACGATTCGGGACCCCTACCGAGATCCGCGGTTTGACACCGACATTGGTGCTTTCATTGAGAGTTCCTCCGTGTCGTCACCGATAGGCTCGATGGCTCCTTCGATCATCAACAACGGCGTAGTCGGTGAGACCTTTCTCCCGGACAGATCTTCGTGATTCGGTGGCTTTGCTGCGGGCAATTAAGCTTGGCCATCCGGAGCAGATCGAAGCTACGCCCTGGCCGTTAGGTCGGATTCGGAAGATTTAAACTATCGGCCGATATCCGCAGAGACTTGATCTTGACGGATTCGAGCCGCAGCCAAGCGCGCGCCTGTCTCGATGGGCATGATTTAGCTCTGCGGCGAGCGGTGCCACGAGGCGCACGAGAATCCGCTCCGACCCTTAATCCGGGCGGATTCCCGATCAGGGCGAGTGGTTGGACACCGCCTCGGGGCTTTAACCTCTCACGGCGATCGAGCGAACTCCATCCCTGTCGCCGTGAAGACCTCGACTCCGGTGCGGACTCCTCTCCGGACTCCAACCCCAGCGCCCCGCTAATCGAATCCGATTGGGCGCCCGTCATGGAGTTCACTGCGCGGACATCTTTCAGCACTCGCCCTTTGGCGACATCCTGAATTCACTAAAGTCTCTCTCTTTATCCGGAGAGCCCTGGCGGATTACGGTCAGAAGGTTGGGATGCGGATGAGCGAAGAAATTCAAGACCCACCCACCACCCACTTGGTAGCAGCTGTCGGCGATCTAACCGACATGCTAGACTACGACCGAAGACATCGACGGTATGGGCGACAATGCGGAGGCGACCAAGACCCAGCACCTACGAGGGCACTGAAGGCCACCTCGTCATCGACATATACATGGTGGACATCCCAAAAGATGGGAACGGCGATGGAACAACGGAGGATGACCCTCCAAGAAGCAACGAGCGCCCGGCGTCGGTGGCGCCGCTCTAAATCCCGCCACACCAAGAATAAAGATTCCGCACGGAGATAATAGATACACCGGACGGTGCGAAGACAATCCACTCTAGCAAGATCCGGCCACGGGAGGATGGAGACGCCAGCCCTCACAAGAGGCGGCGAAGAAGAGGTAGAGGATTATATGCCTCCCTCAGGAGGCGAAGCAAGAGTCGACGACAATGAATTAAATCGTGCACGAGGATCCCGTTGAACAAGAGCGTTTTAGGCGCAGGCTGATGGCCACAACGAACAGCCTCAAGAAAAAGCAGCAACGACTTAGAGCTGATCGGGATCTGCTAGCCGCGGATGGGTGAAGTCCTCGCGGCGAAGAGCATGAGCTCGAACGCCCTCAAGAGCTACCCTAAAGCAAGCTGCTCCCCGATTAGAGGAGGAGGCTTAGGCTACGAACCCGCATCACCGGAGACAACACGGGCTGATCGACCACCCGTGGTCGACGGAGAGGCCTCTAGGCCCTTCACTAGAACCGTACCCGGCATCGCTCAAAAGCACCGCGGCCCAGGGGGCGCTCCGGACCTGCGAGACATATTAGAGGACAAGGCAAGACAATCAAGATCGATTTATGGATCGCGTGGGCTCCCACGGATGCGTGGCGACAACCGTCGCGCGGACTTGATAAGTCCGGCCGGGCCGAACAAAGCAGACAAAGCTCTTTGGAGCTCCGCCGTGATATCGCCCGATCTAGGCGCGCGCACACCCACTATGCTTCACGGATTTAAGTAATGGATCATCAAATCGAGGGTTCAAACCCGTCAAAATTGAATCCTATGATGGCACAACAGACCCCGCGGTTTGGATGAAGACTATCTCCTTCACATCCACATGGCCCGCGGTGGCGATCTTCACGCCATCAAATACCTCCCCTCAAGCTTAAAGGACCAGCCGGCATTGGCTCAACAGCTTGCCGCAGAGTCAATTGGGAGCTGGGAGGACACGAAGCCGCATTCCTCGATAACATCCAGGGCACTTATGTGCGACCACCAGACGCGATGACCTAAGCCACATAATTTAGCAGCCAGACGAATCGGCCAGACAATTCGGACACGGTTCTTAACAAAGAAAAACCAAATCGTCGACTGTCCGGATGCGGAGGCCCTCGCGGCCTTCAAGCATAACATCCGTGACGAGTGGCTTGCCCGGCACCTAGGACAGGAAAAGCCGAAATCCATGGCAGCCCTCACATCACTCATGACCCGCTTCTGCGTGGGTGAGGACAGCTGGCTAGCACGCAGCAACAACCTCAGCAAAAATTCTGGCAGTCCGGACTTCAAGGACCGAAATGGCAGGTCGCGTCGTAACAAAAACAAACGCCGATTAACGGTGACAATATTGAAGATCTGACGGTCAATGCGGATTCGAGGCTCTAAACCGGTCAGCGAAAAAGCCATTCAAAAGAACTACTCGGGTCCGTCCAATTTGGACCGAATACTCGACCGCTTGTGCGGATACACGGCACCCCGAAAACCAGCTAACCACACCAGGGACTGTTGGGTATTCAACGGCAGGCAAGTTAATTGCGAAAACAATGACAAGGGCTCCATAGCGATGGCGAGGACGAGACCCAACTGCGAACAATAAAGGACAAAAGGTTTCCCCACACAGTGCGGACGGTGAACATGATATACGCAAGCGCACATACCCAAAAGGGAGCGAGCGTGCACTCGTGGATGTCTACGCGATGGAGCAGTTGCCCAGTTCAACCCATGGTCCTCCTGCCGATCACTTTTGACCGAAGGACCACCCCACCAGACATCCGCCATGGCGGATTCGCCGCACTGCTCTTAGACCCAATCGTCGACGGATTTCACCTAACCAGAGTCCTGATGGACGGCGGCAGCAGCCTCAACCTGCTTTACCAGGATACAGTGCGCAAAATGGGATAGACCCCTCAAGGATTAAACCTACCAAAACGACCTTTAAAGGCGTCATACCAGGTGTAGAAGCCAATTGTATAGGCTCAATTACACTGGAAGTGGTCTTCGGATCCCCGGATAACTTCCCAAGCGAGGATTTAATCTTCGACATAGTCCCGTTCCGCAGCGGCTATCATGCCTTGCTCGGACATACCGCGTTTGCAAAGTTCAACACGGTGCCGCACTACGCATACCTCAAGCTCAAGATGCCAGGCCCTCGAGGAGTCATCACGGTCAACGGAAACACTGAACGTTCTCTCCGCACGGAGAAACATACAACGGCTCTCGTGGCAGAAGTGCAATGCAGCCTCTTAAGGCAATTCTCGAGTCCGGCCGTTAAGTGGCCGGACACAGCTAAGCGCGCCGGAGTAACTTACAACAAGACCACTGGCGCGTTCGAGCACGCCAGCGTAGCGATGCGGCCCCAACCCCAGCCTCTGCGAAGCGTCAGCAGGTCCTCCGCGTACACCATTACGCTCTGAAGATACCATGGGCATGGGGAGAGGGCACGACCACGATAAACCCTGCATGCGGCTCAACCACACTAGGGGCTCTCAAGTGTATCGTCCCTTTTCTTTTCTTTTTACCTTTTACTTTTTATCCACAGGACTCCGTTTGTCGAGGCCTGTCCGTGAAGTAGACTGCCGAACTCACAATGCAACAACCAGGGAAGGATAAAGGCTACAACGAATATACGGGTGGTCTCCATTACGAGCATTTTTATACACCAATCTGCATCCTACCCCTGGAGGGGGACATGTTTAACAGTCCCATACCTTGCTTATCGCACTATTTGTATCGTTCTGCATTCGTAGCAGCACTTATTGAATAAAACAATGCAGCACCTTTTTGCTTATAATTGCATTTCTTTTTCATACATATATTCATTCACGGCATGTTGCATCCGTACACTTTGGTACGGCTAACATACACCAGGGACTTAGGTTTCCCGCATTATGGTGTGATGAGTCCGAACACTTTCACAAGTGCGGCACCCCGAACTTATAGCACTATATGCATCGGCTCCGAATCATGTCTTGGGTCAATAGTTGGGTTTGCCCGGCTCCCGTGTTTTGGTACCTTACGTTCCGTTATATCAGCTAAGGTAGCACCGGAGAACCATCATGATTCCGCCCAGTTGAGCTGGGTTAACGCCTCGGGAGAAAGCTAAAACGGCCGTCATGATGAGGCGAGAGCCGGTCGCTGTTCGCGAGGTTTTGCGAGTCCTTAAAGACTTATGCCGCTTAGAGCGAGGGCGGATACTGTCCGGCCAAGGCGTGGATAGCGCCCCAAATTCGGCCTTCTGAAGACTAGGGGCTTCGCCAAAATTTAAAATTATAGAATTCTATGGCTAAGTGAGAGTGTTCAAGCATTATAAGTCCGGTTGCCTTGTTACGCTGTGTTGGCGCCTCCTAGATGGACCCAAAATGGGAACAAGAGCGCTCAAGTTTACCCGAACACCTCGGCACTTTCGTGGCATGGGGCTGAAGCCGACGACTTGCCATCTCTCGATTTGATAAACAGCCGCCTGAAGGTAATATTTTAAATCAACAAGCGTTGCTTAGCGCATATGAACTAAGTTTTCAGCGCACAGGATAACAAAATGCGAGTCTACTCAAATATTACATCTTTGGAGCACTCACCCGCAATAGTGGCGCGCCTTCAAAGACACTCTTATAATACATCTCGGGTGCGATGCTCCTTGCCCTCCGGTGGCGGGTCCGTCCACGAGCTTCGGGCATCCATCTTGCCCAGTGCACCTTCAGCGGGCAAGGGCCCGACGGCACCCTCAATACAAGCGGAATGCTTGATGACTTCTACCCAAGGGCACGCATCCATCAGCCGCCGCACCAGGCCGAAGTTGCTACCAGGCATGGCCTCCTTCGGCCACAGTGAACTATGAGGCCCTTCATGGCCTGTTCGGCCGCCTTGTGGAGCTCGACCAGCTGCTTCAGCTGGTCGCTAAGGGGCACCGGATGTCCGGCCTCAGCATACTGAGACCAGAAGACCTTCTCCATCGAGCTCCGCTCCTCGGCCCGGTAGAATGCGGCAGCATCAGACACGCTGCGAGGAAGATATACAAATGCCCCTGGAGAGCTCCGAATTCGGGTAAGCAACAGGTAATTAACACTCACATGCTTACTTTGCATGAAAAATGCCTTACCCGCTGCTATTTTCTTCACCGCCTCAATCTCCTGGAGGGCCTTGTAGGCTTCCGCCTTAGCGGCTTTGGCACTCTCAAGAGCCGTTGCAAGCTCAGACTCTCGAGTCTTCGAGTCACGCTCCAAGCTCTCATGTTTTTTCATGAGATCTTGGAGCTCTTGTTGTACCTCCGCCACCCGCGCCTCCTGCTTTTCTCGCTCGGTGCATTCCGCGGCTGCATTGCGTTCGGCCACGGCCACCGCCTCCTTCAGGGTCGCCACCTCGCTAGTGGCCCCTACAATACCCACGTTATCCTTGTCATTTTTCTTGCAACCAAATCCTTTTCTGCAAGGTACAATTTTCATAAGGTATTACTCACCTTGTTTTTCCTCGAGCTGCTTCTTGGCATGGCCGAGCTCGTTCTCGGACCGCTCGAGGTTTTCCTTCAAAGTAATGACCTCCGCAGTCAGTGCGGTGGAGGTCAGCAGCACAACCTGCAATCCCATATTGACATATTTCTTATGACTCCTGCGTTTATCTTTCTAAAGATCCTCAGTCCGGCTTTTCTTTCCGAACACCGAACCGAGCATCAGGGGCTACTGTCTATGCGGTACCATTTTTACATATATTGAAATTCTTACCTCAAAGCCTGTTAGAAGGCTGCTGCAGGCTTCGGTCAGCCCGCTCTTGGCGAGCTGAACCTTCTGAATCACCGCACTCATAACAGTGCGGTGTTCCTCTTCGATGGAGGCGCCATTGAGCGCCTCCAGCAAATTATCCGGCAAATCCGGTTGGATGGAGGCAGCCGGCGTCACGGTCTTGCCCTTCTTACGAAGGGGTCGCCCACTGGACTCCGGAGCCACTGTGGCCTCCGGGGCTGAGTCCGGTGCAACGTCCGGGAGGGTGTCCTCTGACACCTTCGGGGCCTCCTACTCCTGGTGGGTCCTTTCTTGGGATCTCACCTCGGCGTCGTCCGCGGCACGGGGGGTGGAGGCAGTCGGAAGGGAATCCATATCCGACGCACCCAGGGACCCGCTCGACGAAACGGGTAGATCATCCTTGGGTGGACTACAGGGTTGTATGCGGCATTAGAAAGACATTATGTGGCGAAAAGAAAAAACCTTGAAGTTATTCGGGAGTCCGGATACTTACGATCTCGCCAGGGGCTTGGCCCTTGGAGGCCAGTCCTCGTCGTCGTCACTGGCGTTGGCGGAGCAGTCCGGGGGAAGAGTTTTTCCCTCCTTGGACCTTCGGCCTCCCTTGTTGGGGAGGCCTTCCTTTTCTTCCCTCCCCCCGCTGGGGGAGAGACTTTCTTCTTCTCCTCCTCGCCTTGGTGGGAGGAGTCAGCCTCGGATTGATCATCCGATAGCACCTGAAAATGGGAACTCTTCCGAGTCCCCGTGGCCGTCTTCTTGGCCTTCTTCTCCGGCACCACGTGGGGTGCCAGAGCCAGCAGCCCCGTTAGGCGGGCATCCGCTGGGTCCTATGGCAATGGGGCCGGACAGCTAATCCGTTTGGTCTTCGCCAGCCATTCCTATCAAAGGTAAAGGGAGTTTAGATCCCGTATAGAGCCAAACTATGGAAAACAACTGGTGAAATCACTTACCTCGTCAGCTGGACGCTGCGAGCTGAATCCGCGATCTTCGGTAGCGGATGCGGGAGCTTCGGCGCCTTTGAATAGCACCTTCCAGACATCTTCGTACGTAGTATCGAAGAGCCCACTCATTGTCTGGTGCTGCGCTGGATCAAACTCCACATGTTGAAGCCCCGTCGCTGGCACGGGAGAATCCGGCGGATGAGCATGACCTGGACTACGTTGACAAGCTTGAGCTTCTTGTCCACCAGCTTCTGGATACAGGCTTGGAGTCCGGTCAGCTCCTCCGAATTCCCCCAAATCCGGCCACTCTCTCTCCAGGAGGTGAGCCGTGTAGGGATGCCGGATCTGAATTCAGGGGCCGCTGCCCAATCAGGGTCACGCGGCTTGGTGATGTAGAACCACCCCGATTGCCACCCCTTGATGGTTTCCACGAAAGTGCCCTCCAGCCACGTAACATGGGACATCCTGCCCACCATGGCGCCTCCGCACTCCGCTTGGCTGCCCTTCACAACCTTCGGCTTGACACTGAAGGTCTTGAGCCACAAGGCGAAGTAGGGCTGGATGAAGAGGAAGGCCTCGCACACGACGATAAACGCCGAGATGTTGAGGATGAAATTCGGGGCCAGATCATGGAAATCTAGGCCATAGTAGAACATGAGCCCCCGGACAAAGGGATGAAGCGGGAAGCCCAGTCCGCGGAGGAAATGGGGAAGAAATACTACCCTCTCATGGGGCCTGGGGTTGGGAATGAGCTCTACCTCGTCGGGGAGCCGATGCGCGATGTTGCTGGACAAATATCCGGCGTCGCGCAGCTTCTGGATCTGCCCCTCCGTGGCGGAGGAGGCCATCCACTTGCCTCCCGCTCCGGACATAGTTGGAGAAGGTTGAGGTGAGAAGTGCGGACTTGGGCGCTGGAGCTCGAGTTCACGGAGATGGATAAGCCAAGGAGGAAGAAGGCGCAGGTAAAAGGGTTGGATCTTTATCCCCTTATATGGGCGGACAGAAACATGTGTCCCCACCGGCCTGGTAAAACTCGCTTATCCCCAAGCGTCACAATCAATGGCGCGGTTGGGTTACCCACGTCCGTATTGATGGGAATCCCGGAATAAGGGGAACACGATCTCTGCTTCGACAAGACGTGCCAAGGAAACCGCTTCGCTAAACGCACTGAGGTGGAACAATAAAAACAATTTGAGTAAAGGCTTGGTAGTGGTGCGACGTCACGCCACAGAATACGTCAGTAGATTGGTCTTGTGCAATATTATTCTCTCTACGGAGGTATGTGGAATTTATTTTTGCAGAGCCGGACACTATCCTGGTGTTCACAATCTTCTATAAATTATTCGGAGGAAGAATCCGCCTTGCAATGCCGAAGACAACATGCGCGTCGGACTCGTCGTCATTGAAGCCTGGTTCAGGGGCTACTGAGGGAGTTCCGGACTAGGGGGTGTCCGGATAGCCGAACTATCATCATCGGCCGGACTCCAAGACTATGAAGATACAAGATTGAAGACTTCGTCCCATGTCCGGATGGGACTTTCCTTGGCGTGGAAGGCAAGCTTGGCGATACGGATATGTAGATATCCTACCTTTGTAACCGACTCTGTGTAACCCTAACCCTATCCGGTGTCTATATAAACCGGAGGGTTTTAGTCCGTAGGACGAACAACAATCATACCATAGGCTAGCTTCTAGGGTTTAGCCTCTTTGATCTCGTGGTAGACCCACTCTTGTAACACACATCATCAATATTAATCAAGCAGGACGTAGGGTTTTACCTCCATCAAGAGGGCTCGAACCTGGGTAAAACATCATGTCCCTTGTCTCCTGTTACCATCCGCCTAGACGCACAGTTCGGGACCCCCTACCCAAGATCCGCCGGTTTTGACACCGACAGTCCCTTTTGCCCTTTTCGCCTCCTTGACCTGCCTCCTGAGAAGAGCGACAAGAGAGGGGTTACGGGCACCTTATCTCTTTTTAGTTTGTAAGCCTTCGGGCCTAGGCTGAATTTAAAACTTTTAATCCCATCATTCATGTTTTTCATTCTCTATGGACTTTACCTCAGTGGAATGTTTTTAATGAAAAAGGGATGCTTGCCGGGTCATTTGTTTGCGGGTAGAACCCACGACAAGGAATAAATCCTTGATATCTCTAAGATAAACACTTCCTTGCCCGGCAACAGGCCCCGCCGTCTTCCCACTTCGCTCGACCTTTCTCACGCTTTTGGTGGAGGCAGGGATGAGGTGGGTTCAGGCTCCTCGTTTCATCCTTTTGCTGCCGCGACTACGACCAAACCTGGCCCCAGGAACGAGCCCTAGAGCCTAGAGTTTTAGGGGAGCACGGTAGCTTTGGAAAAAAAACGAGGTTTCACATACCTTAGTCCGTAAGGGAATGCATGATAAGGGATGAAGAACTTATCTGAAGCTGTAGCCCCCGGCAACCTTGGTTTGCCGTGGGTGAATCTTTGTACTTGCAGCCCCCGGCAACACTGGCTTGCTGGGGTCTAGACGTCAGTCTGCCCCCCTTCTCTTTTTCGTCCTCAAGTGATCCGGCAAGGATATCTGAAGTCCTGCGAACCAAAGAAGGCAAAAGAACGGCAAAGAGACGCACACTCGACCTCTAAGCTAGGGGTTAGTCGCCGCTAAGCACTATCAACCCTAACCAAGGATGAGACTTGACCTAGCATGCATGCTATAACTTAGGCGCCGGCTTCATTTATTTATGCTCGTGGTCTGCTACCGCTTTGTACAAAGGGTTACATGCATCATCGGCAATGCTTGTACAAAAGGTGGCTTGCCGGGGGGCCCGGCAAGCCGCGCCTTATGGGCAAAACTTGCGAAGATGCTCAATGTTCCCGGAGTTACTCACCGGAACGGCATCTTCGGTCTCCAGGCGGACTGCGCTGGGCCCGGTGACTCGACACCGATAAGGGCCTTCCCACTTTGGCGCCAACTTGTTGGAATTCTTGGCCGATTGAACGCGCCGAAGGACAAGGTCGCCTTCCTCAAGGCCGGGCATGAACCGTATGCGGTTATGGTAGCGGCGCAAGGCTTGTTGGTAGCGTGCTGCTCTCATAGCCGCTCAAGACGATATACCTCAAGGAGCATCTGCGTCATCGCCATAGCTTGCTCTTGCTCAAGCTCGTCATAAGAGAGCACTCGAGGTGACCAAGATATGAGTTCGATGGGGAGAACTGCTTCTGCGCGTATACTAGGGCAAAGGCGTCCGGCGGTGGCTCAATTTGGCGCCATCCTCGATCGACCAAAGAACCGCGGCAATTCATCAATCCAAAGGCCTTCCACTCTTGTGCAGCCTCGTCAAAGGTCTTGGTCCTAAGCCTCGCAGCACTTCAGCATTTGCCCTCTCAAGATGACCATTGCTTCGCGGGTGAGCAACAGGCGAAACAGACTTTGCTGCCGAGGTCTTGGGTATATTGCATGAAGGTGCGGCTTGTGAACTGTGTGCGTTGTCGTTGATAACCCTGTTGGGTACGCCAAAACGGCACACTAGTTCCTCGAAGAATTTGACGGCTGATCGAGCTGTGACCTTCCTCATCGCCTCCACCTCCGCCACTTTGTGAACTTGTCGATTGCAACGCATAAGTACTCAAAGCCCCAACAACAGCGGGGAAGGGCCCAAGATGTCGAGCCCTGCACCGAGAAGGGCCAGGAGAGAGGAATGGTTTGAAGGGCTTGAGCTGGCCAATGAAGCTTCTTTGAATGGAACTAACACGCTTCACACCTGGTGACTAGTGTCATTGCATCCTGGAGGGCGGTAGGCCAGAAGAAGCCTTGCCGGAATGCCTTGCCGGCAAGGGCCCTTGACCCAATGTGGGATCCACATATGCCTCCGTGTATCTATGCCAACAGCTTCAGTCCTTCCTCTCGAGGGATACACTTCAATTTCACACCGCTCGCCTCTTTCGTACAGGACGCCATCGATTTAACTGGTACATGGTAGAGCGACGGGCTACTTTTTTCCGCTTCTTCCTGCTCCTCGTGAAGTTCCCTGCTTGGAGGAATCAGACGGTATGTTGTGTCCACGCCTGGAGCTCGGGGCTCACGGCGAGGACTAAAGGCATTTCTCCGATCTGAGCGGCTGTCTCGACGGCAAGAGCTTGACGCCCGCCGAGCCAGCCGTCCGTGGCGGTTTCGAGATCGCCGGCAACATCCTTGCCGGGCGGTTCCGGGAGCTTCGGCGGAAAGTACTTGCGGGCCCTGATTTCTCCTCTTATTCTGCGCTCGCTGATGGATCAACGGATGGCTGAGTTAGCTGAAGCACAAAGGTACCTGGTTCCACGTAGCTTGAGGGCAGCGTGTTTTGACAGTAATCGGCGATATCGTTTCCGCCGGGAACGTGTTCAGCTCAGATACCGTCAAACGCTTCTTCCAGCCTTCTCACTTCATCAACGAGGCCTTCATCAATGGGCTCGTAATCCTTGTTGACTTGCTTGACGACAAGCTGTGAGTCCCCCGACGATAAGTTTCTTGATTCCGAGGTCCGCCGCGATCCTAAGACCGCAAGCAGCCCTTCAGATTGTCAGATTGTTTGTTGACACCTCCACGGGAAGTGCATCCGATCACGATTTGAGGTGCTCTCCGTGGGCGCGATAAGCAAGACGCCAGCCCCGTGCCCTGTAAGGAGAAAGCTCCATCAAAGTACATGATCCAATCACAACTTGCCTCCTTGCCGGGAGAGCAGTCTCTTGACTTCTTCACAGCGCTGCGGTCCATTCTCGCAATGAACTCCGCTTAGGACTCGGCTCAATCGTCAAGTACTTTCAAACTTGAGGCCAAAGATGGACAGCTCCAAAGGCCCATTCCATATTCTTCCCGCTGCATCCGGATTGTGCAATATCCGCTGCAGGGGAAGCGAGTGACGACAGTGATCTCGTAGCTCGGAAGTAGTGACGCAGCTTCCTCGAGGCCATAAGAAGGTCAAGAGCAGTTTCGCACACCGAGTACTTTGATCTAGCCCCCGCAGGAGGGAACCAACAAAGTAGACCGGTGCTGCATCATTTTCTTCCTCGACGCACGCCAACCGGCTGTGTCGCCTCAGACATTGGTGGTGTCGGCTCGCCGCTGCCATAACCTCGCCGCCAACCTCTCTCAGGTTACCAGCGGCGGCGCCGACCACCTGGTCCGCTGCCGCTGTGTATAGCAGCAACGGCTCTCGTGGCTTAAGCGCAACTAGTATTGGCGCGGAGGAGAGGTATTTCTTCAAACCTTGCAATGCTGCTTCGCTTCGCGCCCACTCCATCGGGCCCGCTGTCGGTGTCAAACTGGCGGATCTCGGTAGGGGGTCCCTAACTGTGCATCTAGGCGGATGGTAACAGGAGACAAGGGACACGATGTTTTACCAGGTTCGGGCCCTCTTGATGGAGGTAAAACCCTACATCCTGCTTGATTAATATTGATGATGTGTGTTACAAGAGTGGATCTACCACGAGATCAAAGAGGCTAAACCCTAGAAGCTAGCCTATGGTATGATTTTTGTTCGCCCCACGGACTAAAACCCTCCGGTTTATATAGACACCGGATAGGGTTAGGGTTACATGTAGTCGGTTACAATGGTAGGAGATCTACATATCCAGACGCCAAGCTTGCCTTCCACGCTAAGGAAAGTCCCATCCGACACGGACTAAGTCTTCAATCTTGTATCTTCATAGTCTTGGAGTCCGCCGATGATGATAGTTCGCTATCCGGATACCCCTAGTCCGAACTCCTCAAGAGTCCCTCGAACCAGGCTTCAATGACGACGTAGTCCGCGCGCATGTTGTCTTCGCATTGCAAGGCGGGTTCTTCCTCCAATAATTTATAGAAGATTGTGAACACCAGATAGTGTCCGCTCGCAAAAATAAATTCCACATACCTCCGTAGAGAGAATAATATTACATTAAGATCAATTCGCCGACGATTTTGTGGCGTGACGCCGCACCACTACCAAGCCTTTACTCAAATTGTTTTTATTGTTCCACCTCAGCGCTTAGCGTTTAGCGGTTTTTGGCACGCCTTGTCAAGCATAGATCGTGTTCCCTTATTCCGGATTCCCATCAATACGGACGTGGGTAACCCAACCGCCATTGATTGTGAGGCTTGGGGATAAGCGAGTTTTACTGTGCCGGTGGGGACACATGTTTCGTCCGCCCATATAAGGATAAAGATCAAACTCTTTACCCGCCGCCTTCTTCCTCCTTGGCTTATCCATCTCCGCTGAACTCGAGCTCCAGCGCCTAAGTCCGACTTCTCACCTCAACCTTCTCCAACTATGTCCGGAGCGGAGGCAGGATGGCCTCCTCCTTCACGGAGGGGCAGATCCAGAAGCCGCGACGCCGGATGTTTGTCCAAAGAACATCGCAGCATTGGCTCCCTCGACGAGGGAGAGCTCATTCCCAACCCCAGCCCCATGAGAGGGTAGTATTTCTTCCCATTTCCTCCGCTGGACTGGGCTTCCCGCTTCATCCCTTTGTCCGGGGCTCATGTTCTACTACGGCCTAGATTTCCATGATCCGCCCCAATTTCATCCTCAACATCTCGGTGTTTATCGTCGTGTGCGATGCCTTCCTTCGCATCCAGCCCCACTTCGCTTAGGCTCAAGACCTTCAAAGCGCTGTCAAGGTTGTGAAGGGCAGCCAAGCGGAGTGCGGAGGCGCCTTTGGTGGCAGGATGTCCCACGCTACGTGGCTGGAGGGCACTTCGCGGAAACCATCAAGGGGTGGCAATCGGGGTGGTTCTACATCACCGAGCGGCGTGACCCTGATTGGGCAGCGACCCCCGAATTCAGATCCGGCATCCCTACACGGCTCACCTCCTAGAGAGAGAGTGGCCAGATTTGGGGGAATTCAGAGGAGCTGACTGGACTCCAAGCCTGTATCCAGAAGCTGGTGGGCAAGAAGCTCAAGCTTGTCATCGTAGTCCAGCTCATGCTCATCCGCCGGATTCTCCCGTGCCAGCGACGGGGCTTCAACATGTGGGAGTTTGATCTAGCGCAGCACCAGACCCTGAGTGGGCTCTTCGACACTACGTACGAAGATGTCTGGAAGGTGCTATTCAAAGGCGCCGAAGCTCCCGTGATCCGCCATCAAGATCGCGGATTCAGCTCGCAGCAAGATCCACCGACGAGGTAAGTGATTTCACCACTTGTTTTCCATAGTTTGGCTCTATGCGGGATCTAAACTCCCTTTACCTTTGACAGAATGGCTGGCGAAGACCGAACGGATTACCCGTCCGCCCCATTGCCGTGAGGACCCAACGGATGCCCGCCTAACGGGTTAGTTGGTCCGCACCCACGTGGTGCCGGAAAAGAAGGCCAAGAAGACGGCCACGGGACTCGGAAGAGTTCCTGCTTTCAAGTGCTATCGGAGGATGAATGAGGTCGACTCCTCCCACCAAGGCGAGGAGGAGAAGAAGAGCCTCTCCCGCCGGGGAGGGAAGAAGGAAGGCCTCCCCAACAAGGAGGCCAAGGGTCCAAGAAGGGAAAAACTCTTCCCCGGACAGCTCCGCCAACACCAAAGGATTTATGACGAGGATGGCCTCAAGGGCCAAGCCCTCGGCGAGATCGTAAGTATCCGGACTCAATAACTTCAAGGTTTTTTCTTTTCGCCACATAATGTCTTTCTAATGCCGCATACAACCCAGTAGTCCGCCCAAGGATGATCTTCCTGCTTGCCGAGCGGGTCCCGGTGCGCGGATATGGATTCCTTCCGACGCCTCCACCCCGTGTCATGGATTCCACGCCGAGGTGAGATCCCAAGAAAGGACCCACCAGGAGGAGGAGGCCCCAAGGTGTCACGGACACCTCCCGGACGTTGCACCGACTCAGCCCCGAGGCCACAAAGGGCTCGTGAGTCCAGCGGGCGCACCCTTCAGAAGAAGGGCAAGACCGTGACGCGGGCTGCCTCCATCCAACCGGATTTGCCGGATATTTGCCGGAGGCGCCAACGGCGCCCATCAAAGAGGAACACCGCACTATTATGAGTGCGGTGATTCGTAGGTTCAGCTCGCCAAGAGCAGGCTGACCGAAGCTCGCAGCAGCCTTTCTAACAAAGCTTTGAGGTAAGAATTTCAATATATGTAAAATGGTACCGCATAGACAGAGAGCCTCGATGCTCGGTTTGGTGTTCAAAAAGAAAAGCCGGACCGAGGATCTTTATAAAGATAAACGCAGGAGTCATAAAAATATGTCAATATGGGATTGCAGGTGTGCGTTGACCTCCGCCAAGACCGATCATGGAGGTCAATACTTTGAAGGAAAACCTCGAACGTCCGAGAACGAAGCTCGCCATGCCAAGAAGCAGCTCGAGGAAAACAAGGTGAGTAATACCTTATGAAAATTGTACCTTACAGAAAAGGATTTGGTTGCAAGAAAATGACAAGGATAACGTGGTATTGTAGGGGCCACTAGCGTAGGTGGCGACTCGAAGGAGGCGGTGGCCGTGGCCGAACGCAACGCGGCCGCTGAACGCACCGAGCGAGAAAAGAAGGAGGCGCGGGTGGCGGAGGTAGAGCAAGAGCTCCAAGATCTCGTGAAAAACATGAGAGCTTGAGCGTGACTCAAGACTCGAGAGTCTGAGCTGGCAATGGCTCTTGAGAGTGCTAAAGCCGCTAAGGCCGGTTTACAAGGCCCTCCAGAGATTGAGGCGTGAAGAAAATAGCAGTGTAAGGCATTTTTCATGCAAAGTAAGCATGTGGGTGTTAATTACCTGTTGCTTACCCGACCCGAGCTCTCTGTATGCTTGTAGATCTTCCTCGCAGCGTGTCTCGATGCTGCCACATTCTACCTGGCCGAGGAGGGAGCTCGACGGAGAAGGTCTTCGTCTCAAGATGTCGAGGCCGGACATCCGTGCTTCTTAGCCACCAGCCGAGCAGCTGGTCGAGTTCCACAAGGCGGCCGAACAGGCCATGAAGGGCCTCATAGTTCGGCCGTGGTCAAGGAGGCCATGCCTGGAGCTACTTCGCCCTGCGCGCGGCTGATTGATGTGTGCCCTGTAGAAGTCATCAAGCATTCCGCTTGTATTGAGGGTGCCTGCTGGCCCTTACCCGCTGGAAGGTGCACTGGGCAAGATGGATGCCTGTAAGCTCGTGGACGGACCCGCCACTGTGAGGGCAAGGAGCATCGCACGCCCGAGATGTATTATAAGAGTGTGTCAAGGGCGCCGCTTATTGCGGTGAGTGCTCCAAAGATGTAATATTTGAGTAGACTCGATTTTGTTATCCCGCGCTGAAAACTTAGTTCATATGCGCTAAGCAACGCTTGTTGATTTAAAATATTACCTTCAGGCGGCTGTTTATCAAATCGAGAGATGGCAAGTCGTCGGCTTCAGCCCCATGCCACGAAAGTGTGGGGTGTTCGGATAAACTTGAGCGCTCTTGTTCCCATTTTTGGGTCCATCTAGGAGGCGCCAACACAGCTAACAAGGCAACCGGACTTATCATGCTTGAACACTCTCACTTAGCCATAGAATTTATAATTTTAAATTTCGCGGCCCCTAGTCTTCGAAGGTCAATTTGGGGCGCTATTCACGCCTTTGGCGGACAGTATCCGCCTCGCCTAAGCGCATAAGTCTTTAAGGACTCGCAAAAACTCTCGAACAGCGATCGCTCTCGCCATCATGACGGCAGTTTTAGCTTTCCATCGAGGCGTTAACCCAGCTCAACCGGGCGTAATCGCAGTGGTTCTCCTGGTGCTACCTTAGCCGATATAACGGAACGAAGGTACCAAAACACGGAGCCGGAAACCCAACTATTGACCCAAGACATGATTCGAGCCGATGCATATAGTGCTATAAGTTCGGGTGCCGACTTGTGAAAGTGTTCGACTCATCACACCATAATCCGGGAAACATAAGCCCTCGTGTATATTAGCTGCACTAAAGTGTATGGATGCAACATGCCGTGAATGAAAATATGTATGAAAAAGAAATGCAATTATAAGCAAAAGGTGCAGCATTGTTTTATTCAATAAGTGCTGCTACTTAATGCGTAACGATACAAATAGTGCGATAAGCAAGGTATGGGACTGTTAAACATGTCCTCTCCGTGGGTAGGATGCAGATTGGTGTATAAAATGCTCGTAATGGAGACCACCAGATATTCGCTGTAGCCTTTATCCTTCCCTCGGCTGTTGCATCGTGAGTTCGGCAGGTCTGGCCGGACAGGCTCGACAAACGGAGTCCCGTGGATAAAAAGTAAAAGGTAAAAAGAAAAGAAAAGGGACGATACACTTGAGAGCCCCCGTGTGGTTGAGCCAGCCTGGGTTTATCGTGGTCGTGCCCTCTCCCCATGCCCATGGTATCTTCAGAGCGTAATGGTGTACGCGAGGACCTGCTTTGACGCTTTCGCAGAGCCGGGTTAGCCGCATCGCTACGCTGCGCTCGGAACGTGCAGGTGGTCTTGTTGTAAGTTACTCCGGCGCTGCTTAGCTGAATGTCCGCCGCTTAACGGCCGGACTCGAGAATTGCCTTAAGAGGCTGCATTGCACTTCGCCGCGAGAGAGCCAGATGTTCCTCCGCGCGGAGAGAACGCTCAGTGTTTCCGCTGACCGTGATGACTCGAGGGCCTCGCATCTTGAGCTTGAGGTATGCGTGAGTGCGGCACCGCTGAACTTTGCAACGCTGCACGTCTGCCAAGCAAGGCATGATAGCCGCCATGAACGGGACTATGTCAAGATTAACTACTCGCTCGAAGTTATCCGGGATCCAAGACCACTTCCAAAGGTAATTGAGCCATACAATTGGCTTTACACCTGGTATGACGCCTTTAAAGGTCGCTTTTTGTAGGTTTAACTTGAGGGGTCTATTCCCATTTTGGCGACTGATCCCGGTAAAGCAGGTTCAGCTGCCGCTGCCGCCCATCGCTTCTTCGGTTCTAGGAGATTGGGTCTAAGACCAGGCGGCGAATCCGCCGTGGCGGATGTCGGTGGGTGGTCCTTCGGTCAAAAGTGATCGGGCAGGAGGACCAATGGTTGAACTTCGGGCAACTGCTCCATCGCTGTAGACATCCTTTAAGTGCACGCTCGCCCCTTTTGGGTATGTGCGCTATGATATCATTTTCACCGTCCGCACTGTGGGGGCAAAACCTTCCGCCCTTTATTGTTTGGCGGTTGGGTCTCGCCCTCGCCATCGCTATGGAGCCCCTTGTCATTGTTTTCGCAATTAACTTGCCTTCCGTTGAATACCCAACAGTCCCCGCTGGGTGGTTAATGGTTTTCGGGGTGCCGTGTATCCGCACAAGCGTCGAGTATTCGGTCCAAATTGATGGACCCGGAGTAGTTCTTTTGAATGGCTTTTTCCGCTGACCGGTTTAGAGCTCCGAATCCGCATTGACCGCCAGATCTTCAATATTGTCGCCAGCACGCGGCGTTGTTTTGTTACGACACGGCCTGCCATTTTGGTCCTGAAGTCCGGACTCGGGTCCATTGCAGCCATCATAGGATTCAATATTGACGGGTTTAAACCCTTTGGGGATGTGATGATCCATTACTTCGCCCGGAAGCATAGTGGTGTGCGCGCTCAGATCGGGCGATATCACGACGGAGCTCCAAAGAGCTTTGTCTGTTTTTAGTTCGCCCGCCGGACTTCATCGCGTCCGCGCGATGGTTGTCGCCACGCACTGCATGCCCACACGATCCATAGATCGATCTTGATTGTCTTGCCTTGTCCTCCAATATGTCTCGCAGGTCGAGGGTTCCCCGTGGCCGTGGTGCTTTTTGAGCGATGCCGAGGTACGGTTCTAGTGAAGGGCCTAGAGGCCTTCTTCGTCATGACCACGGGTGGTCGATCACCGTATTGTCTTCTCGGTGATGCGGGTTCGTAGCCTCCTCCTCTAATCGGGGAGCAGCTTATGCTTAGGGTAGCTTTTGAGGGGCGTCGAGCTCATGCTCTTCGCCGCGAGGACTTCAGTCCATCCGTCGGCTAGCAGATCCTAATCAGCTCTAAGTCGATGTTGCTTTTTCTTGAGGCTGTTCGCCGTGGCTATCGCCCCGCCTAAAACGCTTCTTGTTCAACGGGATCCTCGTGCACGATTTAATTCATTGTCGCCGACTCTTGCTTCGTCTCCGGAGGGAGGCATATAATCCTCTACCTCTTCTTTCCGCCGCCTCTCATGAGGGTGGCGCTCCATCCTCCCGCTACCGGATCTTGCCGGAGTGGATTGTCTTCGCACCGTCCGTGTATTGTTATCTCCGGTGCCGAATCTTCATTCTTGCTGTGGCGGATTTAGAGCGGCGCCACGACGCCGGGCGCTCGTTGCTTCTGAGGGGTCATCCTCCGTTGTTCCATCGCTGCTCCCATCTTTTGGGATGTCCACCATTTATATGTCGATGACGAGGTGGCCTTCCAAAGGCTCCAGAGGTGCTGGGTCTTGGTCGCCTCCCGCATCGCCGCCCATACCGCCGATGTCTTCGGAGTCGTAGTCTAGCATGTCGGATAGATCGTCGACAGCCGCTACCAAGTGGGTGGTGGTGGGCGCTGAATTTCTTCGTCGTCTGCATCCCAACCTTCCCGACCGTAATCCGCCAGGCTCTCCTGATAAAGAGAGAGACTTTAGTGAATTCAGGATGTCGCCAAAGGGCGAAGTGCCGAAAGATGTCCGCGGCAGTGAACTCCATGACAGCGCCCAATCGGATTCGACAAGGGGCGCTGGGGCTTCGAGTCCGGAGGAGTCCGCACCGGAGTCGAGGTCTTCGCGGGCGACAGGATGGAGTTCGCCCGATCGCCAGAGAGATTAAAGCCCCGAGGCGGTGTCCAACCACTGCCCTCGATCGGGGAATCCGCCCGATTAAGGGTCGGAGCGGATTCGTGCGCCTCCTGTGGCACCGCTCGCTGCAGAGCTAAATCATGCCCATCGAGACAAGGCGCGCTTTGGTTGCGGCTCGAATCCGTCAAGATCAAGTCTCCGCGATATTGGCCGATAATTTAAATCTTCCGAATCTGACTCGACGGCCAGGGCGAGCTTAATCTGCTCCAGATGGCTGCTTAATTGCCCATGTGCAAAGCCGCCAATACGAAGATCTGCCAGGAGAAAGGTTCACCTCGATCGCTGCGTTGTTGATGATCAAGGAGCCATCGAGCCTATCGGTGATGACACAGGAACTCTCATTGAAAGCACCAATGTCGGTGTCAAACCGCGGATCTCGAGTAGGGGGTCCCGAACTCAAGCGCCTAGTCGGATGGTAACAGAGACAAGGGACACGATGTTTTACCTGTGTTCGGCCCTCTTGATGGAGGTAAAACCCACGCCCCTGCTTGATTAATATTGATGATGTGTGTTACAAGAGGATCTACCACGAGATCAAAGAGGCTAAACCCTAGAAGCTAGCCTATGGTATGATTGTTGTTCGCCCTACGGACTAAAACCTCCGTTTATATAGACACCGGTAGGGTTAGGGTTACATGTTGTCGGTTACAATGGTAGGAGATCTACATATCCAGACGCCAAGCTTGCCTTACACGCCAAGGAAAGTCCCATCCGACACGGACGTAAGTCTTCAATCTTGTATCTTCATAGTCTTGGAGTCCGTCGATGATGATAGTTCGCTATCCGACACCCCTAGTCCGAACTCCTCACCCGCCTTTTTCAGATCTTGAAAAGGGAAGGGCGTGTTCGCAGACTTGAAATGAATCGCCCATGGCGGCGACGCAACCAGCAAGCCGACGCACATCCTTGATTTTCTTGGGTGCTTCAATCTGCTCTATAGCTTTGATTTTGTCCGATTGGCCTCTATCCCACGCCAGACACCAAGAACCCGGAGAAGCTTGCCGACGGACGCCAAAGACGCACTTCTCGTGGTTCAGCTTGAGATTGATCTTGCGCAGGTTTGCAAATGTTTCTTGAAAATCCGTATGAGGGTTGCCCCGTCCTTGGTTTTGACCACTATGTCATCCATATAAGCCTCCATATTTCTATGGAGCTGGGGTTCAAAACCAATCTGACCGCCTTTGCAAACGCCGAACCAGCACTCTTCAACCCGAAATGCATCCGCATGAAACAATACGCACTCACATGGGGTGATGAATGCTGTCTTCTTCGCCTTCTCTTGTCATGAAGATCTGGTGGTAGCCAAGTAGGCGCCGAGGAATGACAGCAGATCACAACCAGCCCGGAGTCAATAATCTGGTCGATGCGCCGCAACGGAAGGGGTCTTTAGGGCAAGCCTTATTGATATCTCGTAATCAATACACAACCTCCCCTTCCCATTTGCCTTGGCGCACCACTTCACCGGATTGGCCAACCACGCTGGATGGAGCACTCCTCTACCAAACCCGCTGCTTCCAGCCGGATCTCTTCCGTGATGAACCCTTGTCGCTCCAAAGCTTGCTTTCTCGACCTTCTTCTTGACGGGCCGCGATGAGGGCAGACAGCAAGGTGGTGCTCAATCACTTCCCCGGGAACACCAGGATGTCGGAAGCTTGCCATGCAAACACATCGACATTCGCCCGCAGGAAGGTGACGAGCTGCCTTCCTATTTGTCGCCGAGGGTGGAGCGGTTGGGGAACGAGTAATTTCAAAAATTCCCACGCACACGCAAGATCATGGTGATGGCATAGCAACGAGAGGGAGAGTGTGTCCACGCACTGTGAGACCGTAAGCGAAGCGCTATAACAACGCTGTTGATGTAGTCGACGCCTTCACGATCCGACCGATCCAAGTACCAACGCACGGCACCTCCGAAGTTCAGACACGCTCAGCTCGATGACGATCCCCGGCTCCGATCCAAAGAAAGCTGCCGGGGATGATTTCCGCAGCAGGACGGCGTGGTGACGATGATGATGCTCCACCGACGCAGGGCTTCGCTTAAGCCCGTGACGATATGACTCTGTCAAGCAGGGCTTCGCTTAAGCCCGCATGACGACACGATCAAGTGGAATATGGTGGAGGGGGCACCGACACGCTAAGGAAAGATCCGAGACCAACTTGTGTGTCCATGGGGTGCCCCCTGCCTCAGATATAAAGGAGGGAGGAGGAGGAGGCCGCCCTAGAGGGCGCGCCATGGGGAGTCCTACTCCCACCGGAGTAGGATTCCCCTTCCTAGTCCAACTAGGAGTCCTTCCATGTATTAGGAGTAGGAGACAAGGAAGGGAAGAGAGAAGGAAGGAAGGAGGGGTGCGGCCCTCCCCAGTCCACCCGGACTAGGCCATGGGGCGCGGCCTGCCCTAGGCAGCCCTCTCTCTTTCCCGTATGGCCCAATAAGGCCCAATACTTCTCCGGCGAATTCAGTAACTCTCCAGCATTCAAAAATACCTGAATCACTCGAACCTTCCAAGCAACGAATATAGTCGCCCAATATATCGATCTTTACGCCTCGACCATTTCGAGATTCCTCGCCATGTCCCTGATCTCATCCGGGACTAACTCCTTCGTACATCAAAACTCATAAACTCATAATATAACTGCCATCGTAACGTTGTTGCGTAAGGACCCTACGGGTTCGAGAACTATGTAGACATGACCTAGAACTATTCTCGGTCAATAACCAATAGCGGAACCTGGATGCCCATATTGGCTCCTACATATTCTACGTAAGATCTTTATTGGTCAAACCGCATAACAACATACGTTGTTCCCTTTGTCATCGGTATGTTACTTGCCCGAGATTCGATCGTCGGTATCCAATACCTAGTTCAATCTCGCTATCGTAAGTCTCTTTACTCGCTCCGTAATACATCATCTCACAACTAACTTATTAGTTGCAATGCTTGCAAGGCTTATGTGATGTGTATTACCGAGAAGGCCTAGAGATACCTCTCCGACAATCGGAGTGACAAAACCTAATCTCAAATACGCCAACCCAACATGTACCTTTGGAGACACCAGTAGTACTCCTTTATAATCACCCAGTTACGCCAGACGCTTTGGTAGTACCCAAAGTGTTCCTCCGCAAACGGAGTTGCATAATCTCATAGTTACAGGAACATGTATAAGTCATGAAGAAAGCAATAGCAACATACTAAACGATCAAGTGCTAGGCTAACGGAATGGGTCATGTCAATCGATCATTCTCCTAATGATGTGATCCCATTAATCAAATGACAACTCATGTCTATGGTTAGGAAACATAACCATCTTTGATTAACGAGCTAGTCAAGTAGAGGCATACTAGTGACACTCTATTTGTCTATGTATTCACACATGTATTATGTTTCCGGTTAATACAATTCTAGCATGAATAATAAACATTTATCATGATATAAGGAAATAAATAATAACTTTATTATTGCCTCTAGGGCATATTTCCTTCAGGAGCTTATGGTAAAAGCTCCTCCCGTGCCGTCCTCATTGACAGAAACCTTCTTGGTTCCCGGCGGTATGGCTCTGGGCTTCTTGTTTCCGCCGGTGGAGCTCTCCGACACGTCCTCGACGGCAGCGCTACACTCCGAAGAGGTGCGCTTGCCGGAGTGGGTGTCCGAGGTCTCACTGGTCTTCTTCTTCTTGTTCCCACCCGGGGTCCCAGCGGCAGGAGAAAGTGCCCTAGCGGCGGCGGCTGCTGCAACTGCTTGCTGGTATAGTTGTTCAGCACAAATCAGTGCATCTTTCTTGTCGAAGGGGATGGTGATGATCGTCACAGGTCCTGGCATCTTCAGGGTGGTGTAGGTGTAGTGTGAAGCCGCCATGAACTTGGCCGGCGCTGGGCGGCCTAGGATCCCGTTGTAGGGCAAGGGGATCTTGGCAACATCGAACACGATCCTCTCCGCCCCGGTTCAGGTCGCTCCAAAAGTCACGGGCAGCGTGACATTCCCTTGGGTTGGCTTCTTCCGGTTGACCCCGAACGCGCCCGCCTCTTCGAGGTCTCCATCAGGAATTGCAGCCGATCACGGCAAAGTAGATCAAGTTCAGACCGCCCCGCCATCGACTAGCATCTTCGCCACCTTGAGGTTGCGATTGTTGGTGAAACCAACAATGGCAAGCACCGACCGCCGAAAGCGATCAGGTGATCCTCGGTGTCAAAATGATAGGTGTGCTGGACCACTTTAGCGGCCTTTGGGCATCAAACGACGGCTCGCTGTAATCTCTCGCGCCCAATCGCTTAAGCCTGGCGATGAGAAGTATGCGCGAGGCGCCGCCGCCGACGCACATGGCCTCTCAGAGCTTCAAACTCTTGGTCACCAGATTCGCCGCCCTCTTCGTGATCGCCGCCTTCGCTTTTCGTCACGGCCCTCGCGGCCTCTCCTGCTGCTTATCCTGCCGCGACGGCCCGCTTGGCCGCCACGCTCTTCTTGCCGGACCCTCAAGACTGCTCGGGCCCTTCTCCTTGTCCCGCCTCATATTCAGCCCCTCGCTTCTCAGCCGAGGAGCTCAACCTGTCGGCAGTCCCGAGAGCATGGCTTAGGTGCGATGGATCTTGCAATATCGCTTGTCGGAGTTTCCTCGCTTCTCGGCAGCCTCCAAGGCCCGGCAGGCGATACATCCGCAACCACCTTGCCGCGCCATCCGCCTTTGGTTTTTTTGGTGGAGCCGGTGTCATCAGATCCTCTCGGCAAGCATGGCTTTTCCTTTGCGCTTCGCTGCGGCGCCGCCTTTCTTCGCCGGGCGGCAATATCCTCATCCGAGGAGTCGGTTTCATGCCGCATCTTCGCCGGGTACTTCCTTCCTCTTCAGCCCGGCACATTTGTCGCAAGAACATAGAGTTCGATACATCTCTCACCTTGTTCATTGCTAGCTCTTCGCAAGATCTTGCGCTATACACGCTCGATGGAACGCGCCGATGATGGCAGCAGGGTGAACATCGGGGATATTGTATCGCACTCCGCTGAACCTCTGAATATACTTGCGGAGACTCTCGCCCCTTTCGGGAATGACGCAAGTCGCTTGCTTGGCCATGGGCTTGGTGGCCTCCAAAGAAGGTGCCCACGAACTCATGGCACAACCGACCAGAGGAAATAGAGTTCACCGCAAGTGCATCAACCATGACATCGCGTTGGGTTTAAGAGCCACCGGAAAGTAGTTCGCAAGCACCTTATCATCGCGGGCTCCGAAAGCCTGCATCGCGATGGTGTAGACGCTGAGGAACTCGGACGAGTGGGTATTGCCACTGTACTTTTCGCCCACGTCGGATTTGAAGGTGCGGTGAGTGGGCCACTGGAACTGCCGCAGCTCACGGGTAAAAGCCGGATAGCCTACCTCGTAAGGTAGGCCTCCAGGGCTCTCCGGTACCGGGTGGCTCACAGCAGGCCCTGCTCACCTGTCTGATTGGCGGCTCGCTCTGCGCCGACGCTCGATAGTGGTTCGGGCGTCTTCATGCTCTCGTTCCCGAAGAACTTGGCGCTGGTCATAGTGGGCCCGCGGGTCGGACGATGCTACGGAGATCTCGTCGCCCGTAACGTCGCGACGGGCTGGCGTCCGCGGTACCGGGCGAGGAGGAGGCGAGTGCTCTCCTGCCACTGGTGCGTGGGACTCCGCCGAAGCGCCGACCGGGGCTCCACTAGACTCGTTCGCCTTTGTTGACCACCACAACAAGGCTTCGATAGTGGTTTCCATTCGCCGAGTTTCCGTAGTGGGAGGGAAATCGAGGAGCAATCGCTGCGGCGTCGTGGCTTCGCTGGCGCTGGTGGCAGCGAAACCTGGACGGATCGCGATGACGCTCGACTTCCGACCATGTCGGCGGAGCTCTATCACGACCCGCGGTCGCATGCCATCTTCACCGCGCCTCGGCGAAGCGGGCAGGTCTTCTAAATCCCGGAGTGGCGCCGGGTTTTTGCGCGGGCGACGCCTCGGGTTCTCGGCATGATTACGCTGCTCGTCGCTGCCGCTGAGAGGAGCGCGCCGTCGGCGCCAGCGCGGGAGTCTTGAAGCCCTCGCGCCGCCGCGAAGCGGGTGGCGGCGATCTTGAGGGCCGCGCCACCCGCTGGAGGGCTCTGGCCCGTTTTTTTTGGCGGCGGCGGCCCGTTACCAGCGACGTAACATTGCCGCCTCCCAAACTTCGCTGGGACGGTGTTGGTGTTCGCGAACAGCGCTCGGTCCTTTCGCGATCGGGCCGCTGCTCGCCGCTGCCGGACGGATGTCCGCTTTCGACGGGCCAACCGCCACCGCCGTTTTCTTCTTGGGCGCCATGACGATGAAGAAGCGTTGAACTAATCGCTAGAGCTGATTTCACAACCACGCCTCTACCGGCGCGCCAAAGATGTCGGTAAGGGGACGACACCTATGGGATCACAAGAATCCCTTACCACGGTTATGGGCACGGATCGTGAGAAGAGCAGATCAAACAGATAGCACACGGTTCTTTATCCAGGTTCGGGCCGCATGCGCGCGTAAAACCCTACTCCTGCTTTGGTGGCTTGTTTATGTGTGTTCTTGAGCTAGCTATGGGGCGGAGGAGCTCCAAAGTTAAATCCTCCTCCTGGTCGCCTTTGGGCCTCCTTTTATAGGGAAAGGTTGCCAAGGGCACAGGAGGTGGAAAGTGTACAGTGATGCGAGTTTATCCTCAGATTACATGACAAGGCGATTTAATGCGCCTTGCTTAGGTGTCCTTGCTTTATCGGGACGGGAGAGCCCAGTCTCGTCTGTCGCTGCTCCTTTCGTGTTGACACGCGCCCGGCCAGCGGTGCTTGTGGTGCCATGTAGGGCAGCAGCAGCTGAGGTGGCGAGGTGGGTCTCCACGAAGGTTTGCTTGTCGCCACGCAGTGCCTGCCCAACTGGTTGGGTCGGCACTGCATGGTGAAGGCTTGATTGGCACGGGCCTGATGGTGGCCCCACGGTGTCCTTGGCGAGGGTTTTGCCGCAGCCCCGCAAGGGTCTTGCCAGCGCGCCTGGCCATCCCCTAGCAAGCCTCTTGCCGGGCCTTGTGGTCCTCCTTGGTTGGGATCCCGCCAAGGGTCGCCATCTTCCATGGTATGTATCTGATCTTGAATGTCTTCACAAAGATCTGCATGCCACCACGGGGATGTCTCTCAATCCTTGCCCCATGGGGGCAGTGGACTCAAGGGTGATTCGCCCAGAGGTGTAGGGCGAGCGGCCACGGCAGGGTCTTGCTGGCTTGCTAAAACCGCCCGGCAAGATCCGCTTTGTCCCTTTGCTCTTTGTGGTTTTGGTCTTGGCGCTGCTCGCTCCTCTCGAGCCAGATTACCTTGGCTCACCTCCCTTGCCTTGCTCAAGGCGGTGGCGCCATGCTGCCAGACTGCCTGCACAAGATAGGGGTACAAAGAGCGCACTCTTTTTGTACACCGACAGGAGTTCCACAAGACGCGGCGTGGCGACGGTGATGATGAAGTTACCGGCGCAGAGCTTCGCCTAAGCACTACGACGATATGACCGTGATGTGTAACTATGGCGGGGGGCACCACACATGGCTAAGAGATTGTCTGCTGTGCCTTTGGGGTGTCCCCTGCCCACGTATATAAAGGTGGGAGGAGGAGGAGGCCGGCCCTAGAGGGGGCGCACCAAGTGTGGGGAGTCCTACCAGGACTCCCAAGTCCTAGTAGGATTCCCCTTTTCCTTTCCGGAGTAGGAGAGAAGAAGGAGGGAAAGAGAGAAGGAGTAGGAAAGGGCAAGGGGGCGCCGCCCCCTTTCCCCTAGTCCAATTCGGACCCATGGGGGGCGCGCGCCTCCTTCCCTTTGGCCTGCCTCCTCTATTCCCAGATGGCCCAAAAGGCCTAATACTTCTCCGCCAATTCTCAGAATCTCTCCCAGATTCAAAAATACCCGAATCACTCAGAACCTTTTCGAAGATGATATTGGGAAGAGGAGTGGTTCAAATACAGATTTGTGACTGCTGAATATGCTGAAAAGAACGCAATCAAGCACCCATGGGGAGATATTCTATACAGAAATCTTCAGCCCAAGTCCAAGTCCGAAGCCATTGCTCAAGGCTTCTACCCATGCATGGTATGCGGACCGAAGCCAGAAAATGCCAACCCATCATCCATGTTATGGTGTCGTGAAGACAATCTTTTCAAGCGCAACTACCGATTTGCAAAAGATTCTGCTGTGAAGAACAAGAAAAATCTTGGCCTCAACTTCAACCCTGGTCCATCTTCTCCAAGGGCTGATGGGACAAGCAATGCTAATCCCAATGTCATCGGCCCCTTCGATAGCTTTGATGGCCTTCTCTCTCATATAGCTGCTTAGAGGGCCACAATGGAGCAATCAGGTATGACGTAGACACTGAAGATGCGCCAGCTCCACCTAAGCCACAGAAGAAGAAGACAAAGGCTTCAAAGCCCTCTGCCGCACCAAGAGATTCCGCTATGAAGCCATTGGCCACTGCACCTCCTGAACCCAGTGTGCAATCTGAAGATCTTTCTCGTGTCTCCAAGAAGACGGAGAAGCCCAAGAAGAAGCCCATGAAGATTTCCGGGCATGAACTTACTCCAGCTGCCGTTCTAAGGAACGAAGATGAAACATCGATTTCTCAAGCGATGAAGGACTTGGTGATGATGCCCTTGAGCTACTGATCAAGAGCAAGCAAGAGGCGGAGATCTTCAATGATTTGCCCCTCTTTGATGTGGATATTCTAAATAACTTCATCGGCGAGTGGTTTCAAAATCCCAGCCTCAGCATTAATTATCTTCACCTGCCAGTTGATATCAGCGTCACCTTCCACGGAGCCATTGCTAATGAGTTGGCCTAGGCTCAGAATATTGTCGAGCTGAAGAACCAAATTGATTATGAGAAGGCTCTCTTCAAGAAGAACATGGCCAAGCTCAGCGTGGCAGATGTTCAAAGCTTCAAGGAAATGTTGCATGAGCTCAAAGAACAGTTTCACAAGAAGCGTGAAGAAGCAAAAGGTTCAAGAGAGCGGATGAAATACTTCGGATGGAAATGTGTTCAAGCACACAATGCGATAGAGAAGCGCAAGGCACTTGGGCCTCCTGGCATTGACCCCAAGATGGCTGCCAAATAGAAGAAGAAGCCTTCTATGGCCCAAGCTGAAGCTTAAAGGTAGGAAGCACCACGCATTGTCTTCCCTGCCAGCATGACAGACTCGATGCCTAAGGTTCCCACAACAGCTTCAGAGCTGAAGAAGACAAGGGCAGCTGAAGCCGAAGCCAAGAAGCACAAGAACAGGAATACTTCTGATGATGCTCCATCAAAGAAGAAATTGAAGAAGTCTACAAAGAAAGAGAGTGATGCACCCTCTAAGCCTCTTGTTGTCAAGCCCATTTCTGTTGCTCATCCTGTCTCTGCCAATCAAGAGCGTCAACTTGTGATCCACGAGCCTGCTTTCACAGAGGCTCCTAAAGATGAAGAAGTTCCAGCTGTCGACCCCATCACAGCTGAAGACATTGGTCGTGAAGACAATGTATATGATGATGAAGTCCTTCCTCAACTCGAGCACCAACTAGTATCATCGCCTGTTCTTACGAATAGCGAACTCATCAGCATTGGTCGTCCCTTGACGCCAATTGCTCAGGATGATTCATGGGCAAATTGCCCTCAACAAGACACCCCCATTGATGATGAGACACCCAGAACTCCAACACCTCAAGCCACCACTCCGGTGCTTGAGGACGACAACAACATGGTGTAGACCACTCCATCACCACAGGCGTCGCCAGCTTTCCGCAGGCTTCACAAAGGCCCTAGGCCATAGGTCACCATGTCAAGCATTCCAGAAGGGGAAGTGCCCCAAAACTCAGTAGCACGTCAAGTGTTTCCTGAAGCCACCCCAACTGCGAATGTCTCCGAGTCTGAAGCAAAAGCTGTTGAAGACATTCCGGCTGCATCAGCCGATGAGAATCAAGAATCAAGAGAAGAAGAAGCAAGCGTTGCCACACCCCCTGTCACTGAAGAAGTCATTCTCGAGGAGAATGTGACTATGCCCGACCCTCTTGCAACTGAAACGGAGGTTGAAAACAATGAGGCTGCCACAAACAACACTGCTGACGTCAATGACATTGTCATCGCTGAAGACAATGTGAAGCCTGAAGCCAATATTGTGCCTGAAGCTAATGTGCAACCTGAAGCCACAGTCCATGCTGAAGCCACTATTCCTTCCCCAAGGCCTCACACCATGGAACAAGCTTATAATCATGGCCAGCTTGTCACAGTGAGATGGCCCATTTTGGTCCCTCCAACAGCTCCCGGACCACAACATGATTACCATGTGGAGCAAAGGCCTCAGGTCCAGAAGCCAAAGCCCAGACTGCCAAGGCTTCTAGGTGCTGCAACATCACTAGGATCATTCAGTGTGACCAGCTTCAGGGCACACAACACATCCTTTGATAGTGCCAAGAATCCATATTCGAAGCCAAAGATCTCTTCTGATCGCTTCTGGAGCTATCAGTAGAGCAGCTATTACTCATTTATATTTTATACAATCAAGGGTTAATCTTTCCTCACATGCGTCTTGATTGCGAAGCTATTGCTGGTCTGCCCTGCCTTGAAGAAGCTCTGGACTGTATTAGAGATGTTGGCCTTCTGCACTTCGTCACTGATAAAGAGCACTGAAATGAAGAGCTTCTGCTGCAATTCTACGCCACCCTTCACATTCGTGGCTACAACAGGGATCCGAAGACTTGGATCCTTGAGTGGATGACAGGTGATGTGCATCATGAAGCGAAAGCTCAAGATATCATCGAGCTTACTTCCCTGCCCACTCCAGGTGATCTCTATGAACCTGGTTGTCAGCTACACAGAAATGCACTGCAGAGTATATTTCAGAAGCCAGAGCCAAATATGAGTCAGATGCTAAGCATGATGAAGCCTTTGCCCCAAGATGCTGAATATCCCAAGGAATTCTTCGTCAAGGACCTCGAGTACCTACCCCGAACAATTTATCACATTATGAGGCGTACTTTATGGCCAGTCAAGGGATATTCTCCTGAAGCCAAACTTGAAGGCACCATGAAGACTTTGGTGTTCTACATTCTCAATGGCATCAGCTTCAATACCCAGGATTTCTTCATCAGGAAACTTCCTGCATCAGGGATTGATCTATTTGGCTTGAAGTTTTATGCACCATGGGTGATGCGCCTCATCAAACTTCATTCCTCTGTTAACTATCAGCCCTCAGCGCGCAACCATGTTATATTTATGCCTGAGGTTGATCTGTCAGTTGAAGCCATCTAACAAGAGCCTGCCAAAGAACGCCTATATCTTCATAATGTTGATCGTCAAAGCTTCACGCAACCCATTGAAGGATTCATGTTCCAAATGCTTCTACTCCTGCCTACCCTCTCGCTGGCAATATGAGTGAGCCACATCGTGCCAACACTGTAGCCACTGCCAGTACAATCGCTCAAAGGCCTCGGAAGCGTTCTCGCATTCTCAATGATCGGGAGCTTCTTGTTGCCTTACATCAGAAGCAGGACAAGCACCATGACTGGCTCAAGCGTCAGATGTAGCGTATCTTGGTGGACGTCAATCACATCAGAAATCTGGCCACCAAGAACTCGTTCGTAGCTCTGAAGCCTGTCGGCGGTCTTGGAAGACTCTCACTCTGCTATGCCCTGAAGAAGATCTTCGCGAAGATGGTTTCAATGAGGGCTTCAAATTTGACTCCAGACCTCCACGCAATGCAAGCTGGCGCCGCACTCCAACTATTGAAGATTCCGAGTATTCATCTTTGGCTGCGACTGTTGATGCGCGAGTTGTCGATGAATAAGACGACACCACTTCACCGACCATGGCTGCACTGCATCTCGACACTGCGTCAGGCCCTTCTGCACCACCAAACTCCAACATCGACCCTGCACCATCATCTGCTCCTTCTGGGAACGAGTAGATGCTCTACGTCTTCACACCTTTTTGGTCCTTACTGACAAAAGGGGGAGAAGCATATGAGTTGATAGTCCTGAAGCGGGTCATTATGGGTGGTTGCACTATATTTTGCCAAGTGTTTACAACTCTCGTCTTTTGATACATTTGGTTCTTCGGGTTGTAACACATAAACTCGATGGTCGTCTGCTACTTTCTATGATATCTTGTGTTGCGATGATAAATTCCGCATGTGAAGCCATTCTGCAGACGTCCATTTTCCATTATGCATGTCATTATCTTCATTATATCTTTATATGCATGATGAATTGTCTTCAATAGTTGAAGAGGATCTCCACAAAGTAAAACTTGCCATGTGCATTTGCATTCAAAAGCAAACTACTTATATGCACATCTTCAGGGGGAGCCTTTTGCTACTTATGAAGACAATGCCTTAATCCTTAAACTTTCACATACTTTTATCCCTATTAAAAACTTCAACCAGTTTGTCATCAATCTCCAAAAAGGGGGAGATTGTAAGTGCATCTAGTGCCACCCCTAGTTGGTTTTGGAGTATTGACGACAAACTTGGTTGAGGGACTAATGTGTTTGTGAGAATTGCAGGATAACACAGGTAGTAGTCCCATATTGATTCGGTTAACCTACCAGAGATGACCCCTAAAAATGTGTGAAGACATTGAAGACAATGGTGGTCCGTGAAGGCATTCACATTGAAGACTATGACATGAGAAGACATCGCGTGAAGACTATGGAGTGCAAAGACATAGTTGTTTCGTAGTTTCCTTTTCTTCTTTGTTGAGTCATAGGAACCACTGCACTGTTAAGTGAGGTCCAAGTGAACAAAGTCAGAGTGACTGATGTGATGCTCAACCAAATCCTATGTCTTCGTGCGAAGACAATGAGAGCAAATCTTATCCAGAGTTGAATGAGCCAGCTTTACTTGTAGCCCAAGTCAAGCTGCCACGTGTGTTTGAAATCTGACCGTTGGACAAGTGTCAGTTCCTTAGTGACCCAGAGTTATTTTGGACAAATCAGGTCGGGTTGCCTCCTGGCTATAAATAGCCCACCCCCTACACCATAAATTGGTGGCTGCTCAGAGTTAGTGCACGGCTTTTGTCGTGTGAGAGCAACCCACCTCTGAAGCATTTGAGAGAGAGATCCTTGCGAGGACAAAGCCCAAAACACCCAGAGCCAGAGTGTTAGGCATCATCAAGTCTTTCTGCTCGTGACCTGAAGACTTGTTACAGCTTGAGGACGAGTAATCCTCCACCGGTTAGGCGCCACGCTCGAGCATCCAAGAGTCATTGTGGATCGCCGTGAACGAAGTCTGTGAAGGTTTGGAAGTCTACCTTGAAGACTTACCAGAGTGATTGGGCGAGGACTAAGTGTCCTTAGCTCAAGGGGAATAAGGTGAAGACGCGGTCTTCTGACTTAAATCTCAGCCTCCCTTGCCTGCTTGCTTGATCTGTTTGACTTCACTGTGTGACGACTATTGTTGTTTGGCTTCATACTATCTTCCATCCTGTTCCATACTACCTAGCTGCTAATAGTCTTTGTGATTTCACTTCATTGCTTACTTGACTATGGCTTGTCTAGTGTAGTCTACCTTCCGCTGCATACCAATAGGCTCATATCTACTCTTTGTCTTCAAAGCCCCCATGTTTTGAAGACTTCCATAAAAATCGCGTATTCACCCCCCTCTAGTCGATAACTAGCACTTTCAGTCCTCATACGACCGGACTGTCCGTAAATCACCATATTCAAGGCGTATATAGGAAGGTTATGGGGATGTCCCAATAGTCCGTCACGTAAGATGTGGTCCACCCTGGACCATATTTTCTCTTTCTTTATTCTTCCTTCTCTGTTCATCTCTACCAATCACATTGCATTTGATCAAACAAATTAGAAACAAAGTAGGGGACATGGTTGCATGCATGCATAATCTAGAAGTTCAAAATACCCCACAAAAAAAGAACCTCAAAATGGATGCGCCCGACCACTGTGGGCATTTGAGGTGTTAGATTTGGCTATTGCGGTTGTAGATGCTCTTACGGGTCACTTTTGGTGCCCTGCGACGTCAAGTGGTGCGTCTAACCAACGCCACCTTACGCATGCTGGTCACTCGCTTTGAATATGCCTTTTCAGGTTTTAGATTTGGGTGGGGGGTGGGGGGGAGGGTTTGACTTTTCATTTTTAGCCTGATTTTCCCTTGGTTTTGGAGATTTTTTTCATGGTTTTTTTTGCGCGTAAAAAATTATGCTTTCAGGAGAAGCACAAATTTGCTTCCGCGAGATATACTTCTCGAAAAGAGAAATAATCTATGCTTCCCAGAGAAGCACAGTGCACACATTTTCTTCTCGCGAAGGCACATATTTGCTTCCGCGAATTGCGCTTCTTAGAAAGGGAAAAACTATGCTTCCACACTAAGCACAAATTCGGTTCTTGTGGAGGTATAAATTTGCTTCCGCGATAAGCACAACTGTGCTTTTATAAAAGGAGAAATGGTGAAAAAAATAACTTGCTTCCGACCCCATCAAAACGTATTAACATGAAATTTAGTTTTACTTTCAAAGATCTCGACGCGAGAAATCCAATAATGAAAATGGTTTAAGATTTGGATAAAGGAATGTATGAAAAAAACTCTCAGATTGCGACAAATGATGCACATGCAGTGCGTCACTTGTCAGCACATGAGAAGATGGAAATGACCTTTGCAACGAATAACCAATAACTAGTGATTTCACTTAATGCAATTGGGTGCGCACCATGGTGGAGGTGGTGGTTATGCTCCATGGTCGCGTGGGCGACGAGGATGTCGTGGAGTGTGGCTCGAGCTCGCTCGCGCGGATCCAGATCTGGAGGCTGGTACACATCGCGATTCTCCTGGGAGTCTCATGGTGGTATGGGAGAGTTGTCGAGCGAAAGCTTTAGACTTTGGCGTCTACATTAGCGACGTCTGCGGGTGCCACATTCCTCTTGAGGACGTTGTTGTGATTCTCCTCTCCGTGCCAGGGTTCCGGGTGAAGACCTTAGTTCGGATCAGACTCGACAGCGGCGACGCCTAGCGCCGTTTTCCCTCCTGAGGGCGTTGTCGTGGAGCTTAGCTATTTTAGGGTGTGTCATGGCTTTGTAGTCTAGTCTGCGTGTATTATATCTAGGCAATGTAGTTGTATGCGTTTTATGTTGTCCGCTTATCTCGGGATCTGCTGTGTAAGAGGGCGTCGTGTCTACTATCTATCGTTTGGCCGTGAATCTTGATTTGTACTTTATCTATAAAGCCGGACAAAAACCTGTTTCGAGTCGCTTACTGCAATTCATAGTGGAGCACACACACATATGCTAGCAATAGGACCGGTCCATCTTCGTTGTTTCATCTCTGTTTTATAGCCAGGCAACGGTTTTCTTTGTCACCTTTACATGTTTTTCACCCGTTTTATGACCGGGCTTTTTGTTTTCTAGTTAACTACTGTTTTTCATATATATGTTTTTTTTCATTCATGAATATTTTCTTTTTCAAATTCATGAACGTTTAAGAAAAACATCAACATTCATATAAATCCTAACTGTTTTTACATTCATTTTCAAGCGGTGTTTTTACATTCATTTTCAAGCGGGTGTATTATTCTTCACCTCCTCATTTTTCTTGCTAACAATCCATTCTCACAAACAAAAGAGCTACTGCTATCACAGAGAAGCAAAGGTTAAGTATAACTCCTCCCTTTGCGGTAATTGCCTTTGGCTCCTAGGTGCATATGCATCCATTGTCGAAATACACATTCCGAGAAGTTGAAAAATTTGGAACAAAAATTCCGCGTATATATCCGGACATTTTATGTGCGTGCACAAGTTTTAGTGAAAACGCGTTTTTAGGCTTGTGTAAAAAGACAATTTCTGATGCTTCATTCTAACTATTCACGAGGCATTTCTTTATCTTTTTTACACAAGCCACAAAAAACTTCGTTTTTCACCGAAACCTTGTGAACGCACATAAAATGTTCGGATATACACGCGAGATTTTTGTTCCTAATTTTTCAACTTTTTGAAATGTGTATTTCGACAATGGGTGCATATGCACCTGGGAGCCAAAACGCCACTCTCCTCCCTTTGTGTCTTCTTCCCTACCAAGCTATGTGATGAATCTGGGTTATTTTTTGACTCCTAAGGACCACTACTTTGAAGATTTTTATATTAATATTTATTTCAAAATCTGTGGGCACTTTTCCAATTCTGAACATTTTAAAAGTTCATAAAGGTTTTAGAAATTCATGAAGATTTGAAAATTTGTTGATCATTTTAAAAAATTTACAAATGTTTTGAAAATTGTCGATATTTTATAAAATTTATTAAATATTTAATAAATCCCTTTAACATTTTTAAATTGTGGAATATATTTTAATCATTTTGGCACATTCCATCGGTGAAGTATGTTGACTTTAGAGCACTAAATTGATTTACCGGGAGGATATTATGGGGCTGTTTGGTTTGAGACTAAGTTTGCCTAAGGTTTGCCACATCTAAGGTTAGGCAAGTTTGACCAATTTGGATGGGTGTTTGGTTCAAGCCACACATTAGGCAAGCCACATTAGGGTCCCACATCACATACATTCAAAAAGTGTAGTCAAATTCCCTTAGGCTTGCCAACTTGTAGCTCTCATTTTAAAGAACTAACCTTAGGCAAGTGTGGCAATATTGTATGGCAAAGTATGGCATGATTAAGCCTAGAACCAAACAGCCCCTATATGCGCAAAGCTAGCTACCCAAAGCAGCTTGATTGATATTTGTACTTGCAGCTCCTCGTACATGAAGCTTTACTCTCTTGAAAAAAGTCTTCGCAACTTGCGATAGCGAAAACAGAGAAAAGGTCGGAAGTCTTACTTTGTAACATTTTTTCCAGCACAACATCACATATGTGGCGTTTTGAGTTCAACTTATAAATCTCTATGCCAACATCCGTGGCGATTTGATTTCTAGATCATCCTCTCAATTCCCAATTTTATTTCTCACCGTTCATGGCTTAGAGCATCTAGCAGACCCCGCACCCTGTCCCGATCCGCAAAATAACCGTCAAAATACGGGTCGGGACGGGAAAACCTACTCGATCAGACCCCGCATTCGCGGCCAACCCGAAAACATTTTTGTGGGGCGCGGCAAAACATCTTCCCGACCTCTAGATTCATGGGCTAGGAGGACGAACCGAGATCAGCCCCTATCCGCAGCGAGATTTGGCGGAAGAGACATTTTCGCGCGGCCGTTCCTGCTCCCCCACCCTCCGCCACCATTGCCCCGCCACCGCACGCTCCGGTGCATCTTCCCCGGACGTCCTTCGCCGCCATGGATGACTCCCTGCTGTCCCCCGTCACCGTCAAGGTCACGCATGCTCCTTCCCCTCGGGCGCATCTCGTCGCCGGCCATGTTGGCCCTGCCGCCGCACAAGGTACCGCCTCGCCTTCCCCCAAGTGGCAGGGCAACGCGATCGTGCAGGACGGGAATCCGGCTGCCCCCGCCGCGAAGGCCCGCACTCCGTGCGCCAACGTCGCTGCGCGATCCCTGCCGGCGGCAGAGAAGGTCGCGAAGGCCGCCGACGTCAAGAGGAAGAGGATCCCGGCTACAAAGAAGCCGCCTCTTTCATCCACTCCCTCCGCCTCGGAAAGAGGTGCCCGGGCGATGCCGCTCAATGGTGCTGCTCCCACCGCAAGCAAGGTGTTTGACGAAATGGCCAGAAGGTATGAGTCTTCGGTCATGGCAATTTCTCTTTGCTTTTTGCCATTTTGCGATAGCTCGTGACTTGTTGTCGTTCACTATAGCGGTGGTTCAAACAATGCAACTGCCGAGTTCGTGAACTTGTTGGACACCAACGCCGTTGACATTGATCAAGCCCCGTTTACCGCATTCGACTACAATGAAACGGAGGGCGACGTGGATGATCATGGTTGTGAGGAAGAATTGGAGGAGATCGAAGCCGAAGCGTATGAGCAATCGCAAACAAAAACTAGGAAAACCCAGAGATCGAAGAACTACACGATCTTGAAAGATCAAGTTCTGATCAATGCATGGAGTGCGGTGTCTCTTGATGCATGCACGGGTACTTCTCAAACCGCCAAGAGGTATAGGCAAAGGATTGAAGATCAATACTTCCGCATGATGTCAAAGTACCCCAATAGGACTCCACGCACGTTTCAGTCGCTTCAAGGGCGTTGGGAGGTGATCAAGCCTATGTGCAGCCGTTGGGCAGCTTGCTTGGAGAAAGTACCCAATGCACGTCCAAGTGGAACCGTGGAATCCGACTATGTGAGTTTGGTTTGCTTTTGTTCAAGTTGTGCATCATCTTATTGCATCATATGGAATGATTGCATCATTTCACTTTGTTAACATTATGTAGGACAAAATTGCCCAACGGTGCGAGAAGTGCATGGAAGCTTCGGAAGGCAAAATTTTCAACTAGACCATTGTTGGGACTTGCTCAAAAACTGCGAGAAGTGGAAGTTGATCGACAAAGAATCCCCACTAAAGAGAGGTTTAGTTACAAACATGGATGAAGACGAGGATGATGATGACCTGATAACCCACAAGTATAGGGGATCGCAACAGCTTTCGAGGGTAGAGTATTCAACCCAAATTTATTGATTCGACAGAAGGGGAGCCAAAGAATATTCTTGAGTATTAGCAGTTGAGTTGTCAATTCAACCACACCTGGATAACTTCGTATGTGTAGCAAAGTGCTTAGTAGCAAAAGTGGTATGATAATAAAGGTAACGGTAGCAAAAGTAAAAATAAATGTTTTTGGGTTTTTGTAGTATTTGTAACACTAGCAACGGAAAATTAAATAAGCGAAGAACAATATGTGAAAAGCTCGTAGGCAATGGATCAGTGATGGATAATTATGCCGGATGCGATTCCTCATGCAATAGTTATAACATAGGGTGATATAGAACTAGCTCCAATTCATCAATGTAATGTAGGCATGTATTTCGTAAATAGTCATACATGCTTATGGAAAAGAACTTGTATGACGTCTTTTGTCCTACCCTCCCGTTGAAGCGGGGTCCTAGCGGAAACTAAGGGATATTAAGGCCTCCTTTTAATAGAGAATCGGACCAAAGCATTAACACATAGTGAATACATGAACTCCTCAAACTACGGTCATCACCGAGAAGTATCCCGATTATTGTCACCTCAGGGTTGTCGGATCATAACACATAATAGGTGACTATAGACTTGCAAGATAGGATCAAGAACACACATATATTCGTGAAAACATAATAGGTTCAGATCTGAAATCATGGCACTCGGGCCCTAGTGACAAGCATTAAGCATAGCAAAGTCATAGCAACATCAATCTCAGAACATAGTGGATACTAGGGCTCAAACCCTAACAAAACTAACTTCATTACATGGTAAATCTCACCCAACCCATCACTGTCCAGCAAGCCTACGATGGAATTACTCACGCACAGCGGTGAGCATCATGAAATTGGTGATGGAGGATGGTTGATGATGACGACGGCGACGAATCCCCCTCTCCGGAGCCCCGAACGGACTCCAGATCAGCCCTCCCGAGAGAGATTAGGGCTTGGCGGCGGCTCCGTGTCGTAAAACGCGATGAAACTTTTTCTCTGATTTTTTTCTCCCCGAGACGGAATATATGGAGTTGGAGTTGAGGTCGGAGGAGGTCCAGGGGGCCCACGAGATAGGAGGCCGCGCCCTAGGGGGGGGCCTGTCTCGTGGACAGGCTGTGGGCCCCCTGGTGTATTTCTTTCGCCCAATAATTCTTATAAATTCCAAAAAGTTCCTCCGTGGATTTGCAGGACATTCCGAGAACTTTTCTTTTCTACACATAAAACAACATCATGGTAGTTTTGCTGAAAACAACGTCAGTCCGGGTTAGTTTCATTCAAATCATGCAATTTAGAGTCCAAAACAAGGGCAAAAGTGTTTGGAAAAGTAGATACGTTGGAGACGTATCAACTCCCCCAAGCTTAAACCTTTGCTTGTCCTCAAGCAATTCAGTTGATAAACTGAAAGTGATAAAGAAAAACTTTTACAAACTCTGTTTGCTCTTGTTGTTGTAAACATGAAAAGCCAGCATTCAAGTTTCAGCAAATATTATGAACTAACCATACTCACAATAACACATAGGTCTCACAATTACTCATATCAATAACATAATCAGCTAGCGAGCCATAATAATAAAACTCAGATGACAACACTTTCTCAAAATAACTATAACATGATATAACAAAATGGTATCTCGCTAGCCCGTTCTGAGACCGCAAAACATAAATGCAGAGCACCTTTAAAGATCAAGGACTGACTAAACATTGTAATTCATGGTAAAAGAGATCCAGTCAAGTCATACCCAATATAAACCAATAGTAATGAATGCAAATGACAGTGTGCTCTCCAGCGGTTGCTTTTAGTAAGAAAGGAGGATGACTCAACATAAAAGTAAATAGATGGGCCCTTCGCAGAGGTAAGCAGGGATTTGTAGAGGTGCCAGAGCTCGATTTTAAAATAGAGATTGGATAACATTTTGAGCGGCATACTTTTGCTGTCAACGCAACAACTATGAGGTGGTTGTATCTTCCATACTACATGCATTATAGGCAGTTCCCAAACAGAATGGTAAATGTTTATACTCCCCCAACCACCAACAAGCATCAATCCATGGCTTGCTCGAAACAACGAGTGCCTCCAACATACAACAGCCCTGGGGGAGTTTTCTTCAATTATTTTGATTTGCTTTGATCTTTTTGGATCATGGGACTGGGCATCCCGGTTACCGTCCCTTTCTTGTGAATGAGGAGCGGAGTCCACTCCTCTTGAGAATAACCCACCTAGCATGGAAGATATGGGAAGCCCTAGTTGAAAGCTCGAGCATACAAAACAGAATTTCATTTGAAGGTTTGGAGTTTCGCACATACAAATTTACTTGGAACGGCGGGTAAATGCCGCATATAGGAAGGTATAGCGGACTCATATGGAACAACTTTGGGGTTTAAGGAGTTTGGATGCACAAGCAGTATTCCCGCTTAGTACAAGTGAAGGCTAGCAAAAGACTGGGAAGCGACCAACTGAGAGAGAGACAATAGTCGTAAACATGCATTAAAATTAATTCACACAGAGTACAAGCATGAGTAGGATATAATCTACCATGAACATAAATATCATGAAGGCTATGTTGATTTGATTCAACTACATGTGTGAACATGTGCCAAGTCGAGTCACTCAATTTATTCAAAGGAGGATACCATCTCATCATATCACATCATAATCACTCTAATAGCATGTTGGCACGCAAGGTAAACCATTATAACTCATAGATAATCAAGCATTGCACAAGTAACTATAATCTCTAAATGTCATTGCAAATATGTTTACTTCATAATAAGCTGACTCAGAAACGATGAACTCATCATATTTACAAAAACAAGAGAGGTCGAGTTCATACCAGCTTTTCTCATCCCAATAAGTCCATCATATATCGTCATTATTGCCTTTCACTCGCACGACCGAACGATGTGTATATAATAAGAGTGCACGTGCATTGGACTAAGCTGGAATCTGCAAGCATTCAACTCAAGAGAGAAGACAAGTAATATTGGCTCTAAATTAAATAAACAATCATGCATATGAGAGCCACTAAGCATTTTTAATATGGTCTTCTCGACCCCAAAAATAAAGAAAAGGAAATACAACTATTTACACGGGAAAGCTCCCAACAAGTAAGAAGAAGAACTAGAAATATTTTTTGGATTTTCATTTTAATTTCTACTACAAGCATGGAAATTAAACTAACTAATTTTTTTTTGGTTTTTCTTAAGGTTTATCAAACACACAAGAAGAAAACTAGAAAAAGAAAATTAAACTAGCATGGATAATACAATGAAAGAGTATGAGCACCGACGACTAGTGTGTGAACATGAATGTAAAGTCGGTGAGAAATACGTACTCCCCCAAGCTTAGGCTTTTGGCCTAAGTTGGTCTAGTACCAAGGACCGCCGCTACTCTCCCCGGTGTAATGGGAGGTGTAATCAGGATACCACTGGCTGGTCATCTCCGAATCCCACTGGACAGATGATGCACGATAAGGGTCCAGTTCAGGTTCCGGCTCAGGTTCAGGTTCTGGAGTAAAAGCTTGAGCTCGATGGTTGTTCACCGCTTCCGGTGTGACAACAAAATTCTCTGCAAGCAAATCAAACAACAATGGCGTAGGCAAAATAATAATCTCAAAGTGTTTCTTATTGAATCTAAGTTTATACAAGAGCATCTTCTCTTCGTTGTCAGCAATAAATTTGTGTGCTACCATGCTCTTGTAATCTAAAATGTGAGGAGGTAATTTTGTCTCCTCCTCCTCATGGTGCCTAATGGGTATCTGAAAGTGTTCAGCAAGACGTGAAGCATAGATACCTCCAAATATGGGGCCTTTTGTACGATTCAGGGCTAGCCGTTTAGCAACGACGTCACCCATACTAAAAGTATTGTCTCCTAGCAAAGCATGTTGAAGAATAATAATATCTGGAACGCTCAAATTTCCACTATTTCCACGACCAATCAAGCATCTACTAGCAAATATGGAAAAGTAGCGTAAAACAGGAAAGTGTATGCTAGAGACCTTCGCCTCGGAGCCCTTCTTTGGCTCCTCTACAGCAATAATATTAACAAAGCCACCCACATCTTCACGATGGGGTTCATCTAATTCTCCCTCATAAGGTAGCCTACATACCGCATAAAAATGACGTAAAGACATTTCTTTGAATTCATCATATAAATGAAATGATACTGCAGGCGGTGATTTCTTAGGATAATAATAAAAGTTTTGCACGAAAGTATTGGTGAGTAAGAGATACTGATCGATTCGGTTGTTCATGAAACTGGTGAGGCCTGCAGTCTCGATTAAAGCATAAAAGTCTTTATGAATTCCGGCTTCTTTCAAGAAATCCTCACATGGCCATTCGCACGACGTACTTCCGCTAAGCGAGGAAGATTGTACTTGGCTTTTTCCTTCTCTTTGGCTTGTTTTTCCTGAGAGCTTTGGCTGGAAGAGCCTTTAAAAAGCCTCCTTAACATTTTCTGAAAATTTCTGAAATTTTAATAACTTCAAAATAAAAGTGAATAAAACTAAACAAGATTGATAGCAACTACTCCTACAAGTTCCTAGAGCCTATATCATGCATTGGAATTGCTTGGGACCTCAAAAATTTAACATGCAAGCTCAAGAACATGGTCACCTATGCAGCAAAAATTTGCAATGAATAAAGCACTAGAACAAAAACTAATTGGACCAATGAAGGAGTCACATACCAAGCAACAATCTCCCAAAGCAGTTTTGTGAATGGAGCTTTGAGCTAAGAGATCGAAAATCGCAGCAAAACGAGCTAGAACTCGTGCTTGAGCTGGATGGGGATTTTTTTGGGTAGAAGATGAAGTGTGTGGGTGCTGGCATAAGTGGAGGGGAGCCACCAGGGGCCCACGAGATAGGGGGGCGCGCCCTACAGGGGGGGGCGCCCTCCTCTCTCGTGGCCTGGTGCTTGGCCCTCCTGCAGTGTTTTCAGTGCCTAAAATCCTCAAATATTCCAGAAAAAATCATATTAGATTTGCAGGGCATTTGGAGCACTTTTATTTTTGGACTATTTTTTAATGCGCGGATAATTCAGAAAATAGACGAAATACTAATTTTGCTTTATTTATTCTAAATAACAGAAAGTAAAAAGAGGGTACAGAAGGTTGTGCCTTCTAGTTTCATCCATCTCGTGATCATCAAAATGAACTCACTAACAAGGTTGATCAAGTCTTGTTAACGAACTCATTCCGAATAACACGGAACCGGAGAAATTTCGAATAACACTAAGTTACCTCAACAGGAATATGAAAATCCCCAACAATAAGAATATCATACTTTTTCTTGACATTAGGGAGAGGAAATTCAAAACCTCCAAAAATGATAGTTGGAACTTTTTCAATTGAATTGATGCTATGAACTTGAGATTGTTTCCTCGAAAAGTGTACCGTATGCTCATTACCATTAACATGAAAAGTGACATTGCCTTTGTTGCAATCAATAACAGCCCCTGCAGTATTAATAAAAGGTCTACCAAGGATAATAGAAATACTATCGTCCTCAGGAATATCAAGAATAACAAAGTCCGTTAAGATAGTGACATTTGCAACCACAACAGCACATCCTCACAAATACCGATGTGTATAGCAGTTGATTTATCAGCCATTTGCAAAGATATTTCAGTAGGTGTCAACTTATTCAATTCAAGTCTACGATATAAAGAGAGAGGCATAACACTAACACCGGCTCCTAGATCACATAAAGCAGTTCTAACATAATTTCTTTTAATAGAGCATGGTATAATTGGTACACCCGGATCTCCAAGTTTCTTTGGTATTCCACCCTTAAAAGTGTAATTAGCAAGCATGGTGGAAATTTCAGCTTCCGGTATCTTTCTTTTATTTGTGATGATATACTTCATATACTTAGCATAAGGATTTACTTTAAACATATCAGTTAAACGCATACGTAAGAAAATAGGCCTAATCATTTCAGTAAAGCGCTCAAAATCCTCATCATCCTTTGACTTGGATGGTTTAGGAGGAAAGGGCATGGGTTTCTAAACCCATGGTTCTCTTTCTGATCGTGCTTCCTAGCAACAAAATCTCTCTTATCATAACGTTGATTCTTTGATTGTGGGTTATCAAGATCAACAGCTGGTTCAATCTCTACATCATTGTCTTTGCTAGGTTGAGCATCAACATGAACATTATCATTAACATTATCACTAGGTTCATGTTCATCACCTGATTGTGTTTCGGCATCAGAAATATCATTGGGATTCTCAGGTGTGTCTTAGGTTCACTAGAAGCATGCAAAGTTCTATCGTTTTTCTTCTTCTTCTTTTTAGAAGAACTAGGTGCCTCTAAATTATTTCTCTGAGAATCTTGCTCGATTCTCTTAGGGTGGCCTTCAGGATACAAAGGTTCCTGAGTCATTCTACCAGTTCTAGTAGCCACTCTAACAGCAAAGTCATTTTTATTATTCAATTCATCAAGCAAATCATTTTGAGCTTTGAGTACTTGCTCAGCTTGAGTAGCAACCATAGAAGCATATTTGCTAACGTGGTGAAGTTCATCTTTAACTCTAGCCAGATTATCACCTACGCGTCCTATCTCGAAAGCATTATTCTTTAACTCTCTACCAACATAAGCATTTAAACTTTCTTGCCTAGACATAAAGTCGTCAAATTCATCTATGCATGGGCTATGAAATTTAGTAGAAGGTATTTCAACTTTATCATATCTATAGAGAGAATTTACCTTTACTACCTGTGTCGGGTTATCAAGACAATGTGGTTCTTCAGGTGGTATATTAAGACCATGTATTTCTTCAATAGGTCGTAAATTCTTAACATCTTCAGCTTTAATACCTTTTTCTTTCATTCATTTCTTTGCATCTTGCATATCTTCAAGACTGAGAAATAAAACACCTCTCTTCTTCGGAGTGGGTTTAGGAATAGGCTCGGGAGTTGGCTCAACTGGTTCAGGAATTACTTCAGGAACTGGCTCGGCAAGAGTCCAATTATTTTCATTAGTCAACATATTATTCAATAGTGTTTCAGCTTCGTCGACTGTTCTTTCCCTGAAAACACAACCAGCACAACTATCCAAGTAGTCCTTGGAAGCATTGGTTAGTCCATTATAAAATATATCAAGTATTTCATTTTTCTTAAGAGGATGATCAGGCAAAGCATTATAATCGGAGAAGCCTCCCCAAGCTTGTGGGAGACTCTCTTCTTTGATTTGCACAAAATTATATATTTCCGCAAGGCAGCTTGTTTCTTATGAGCAGGGAAATATTTAGCAGAGAAGTAATAAATCATATCCTGGGGACTACGCACACAACCAGGAGCAAGAGAATTATACCAAGTCTTAGCATCACCCTTTAATGAGAACAGAAATATCTTAAGGATATATAAATAGCGAGACTTCTCATTATTAGTAAATAGGGTGGCTATATCATTCAACTTGGTAAGATGTGCCACAACAGTTTTAGATTCAAGGCCATAAAAAGGATCAGATTCAAGTAAAGTAATAATATCAGGATCAACAGAGAATTCATAATACTTATCAGTAACACAGATAGGTGAAGTAGCAAACGCAGGATCGGGTTTCATTCTAGCATTAAGAGACTGCTGCTTCCATTTAGCTAATAACTTCTTAAGATCATTTCTATCATTGCAAGCAAGGATTTCCATAGCAGCTTTTTCATTCATAACATAACCCTTAGGAACAACAGGTAAAACATAATCATTGGGGGAACCTTCATCATCACTATCATCAATAATAGGTTCTTCAATATTTTTATTCCCCCTAACTCTAGCAAGTTGTTGATCTAAAAATTCACCTAATGGCAAAGTAGTATCACGCACAGAAGTAGTTTCATCATGCATAGCAGAAGTGGCATCATCAATAACATGCAACATATCAGAATTCATAGCAGTAGCAGGTTTAGGTGTCGCGAGCTTACTAATAACGGAAGGAGAATCTAGTGCAGAGCTAGATGGCACTTCCTTACCTCCCCTCGTAGTTGAGGGCAAAATCTTGGTCTTAGCGTCTTTCAAGTTCTTCATAGTGATCAACAGATATAAATCCCAAGTGACTCAGAGAATAGAGCTATGCTCCCCTGCAACGGCGCCAGAAATTAGTCTTGATAACCCACAAGTATAGGGGATCGCAACAGCTTTCGAGGGTTAAGTATTCAACCCAAATTTATTGATTCGACAGAAGGGGAGCCAAAGAATATTCTTGAGTATTAGCAGTTGAGTTGTCAATTCAACCACACCTGGATAACTTAGTATCTGCAGCAAAGTGCTTAGTAGCAAAAGTGGTATGATAATAAAGGTAACGGTAGCTGAGGGAGTCCTGGATTAGGGGGTGTCCAGATAGCCGGACTACCATCATTGGCCGGACTATCATCATCGACCGGACTCCAAGACAATGAAGATACAAGATTGAAGACTTCGCCCCGTGTCCGGATAGGACTTTCCTTGGCGTGGAAGGCAAGCTTGGCGATACGGATATGTAGATCGCCTACCATTGTAACCGACTCTATGTAACCCTAGCCCTCTCCGGTGTTTATATAAACCGGATGGCTCTAGTCCGTAGGACTCGAAAAACATCAACAACCCTTACAATCATACCATAGCCTAGCTTCTAGGGTTTAGCCTCCTTGATCTCGTGGTAGATCCACTCTTGTAAACATCCACAATATCAATATCAATCGAGCAGGACGTAGGGTTTTACCTCAATCAAGAGGGCCCGAACCTGGGTAAAACATCGTGTCCCTCGTCTCCTGTTACCATCCGCCTAGATGCACAGTTCGGGACCCCCTACCCGAGTTCCGCCGGTTTTGACACCGACAGTAGCAAAAGTAAAAATAAATGTTTTTGGGTTTTTGTAGTAGTTGTAACAGTAGCAACGGAAAAGTAAATAAGCGAAGAACAATATGTGAAAAGCTCGTAGGCAATGGATCATTGATGGATAATTATGCCGGATGCGATTCCTCATGCAATAGTTATAACATAGGGTGATATAGAACTAGCTCCAATTCATCAATGTAATGTAGGCATGTATTCCGTAAATAGTCATACGTGCTTATGGAAAAGAACTTGTATGACGTCTTTTGTCCTACCCTCTCGTTGAAGCGGGGTCTTAGCGGAAACTAAGGGATATTAAGGCCTCCTTTTAATAGAGAACAGGACCAAAGCATTAACACATAGTGAATACATGAACTCCTCAAACTACGGTCATCACCGAGAAGTATCCCGATTATTGTCACTTCGGGGTTGTCGGATCATAACACATAATAGGTGAATATAGACTTGCAAGATAGGATCAAGAACACACATATATTCGTGAAAACATAATAGGTTCAGATCTGAAATCATGGCACTCGGGCCCTAGTGACAAGCATTAAGCATAGCAAAGCCATAGCAACATCAATCTCAGAACATAGTGGATACTAGGGATCAAACCCTAACAAAACTAACTTCATTACATGGTAAATCTCATCCAACCCATCACCGTCCAGCAAGCCTACGATGGAATTACTCACGCACGACGGTGAGCATCATGAAATTGGTGATGGAGGATGGTTGATGATGACGACGGCGACGAATCCCCCTCTCCGGAGCCCCGAACAGACTCCAGATCAGCCCTCCCGAGAGAGATTAGGGCTTGGTGGCGGCTCCGTGTTGTAAAACATGATGAAACTTTTTCTCTGATTTTTTTCTCCCCGAGACGGAATATATGGAGTTGGAGTTGAGGTCGGAGGAGGTCCAGGGGGCCCACGAGATAGGAGGCCGCGCCCTAGGGGGGGCGCCCCCTGTCTCGTGGACAGGCTATGGGCCACCTGGTGTATTTCTTTCGCCCAATAATTCTTATAAATTCCAAAAAGTGCCTCCGTGGATTTCCAGGACATTCCGAGAACTTCTCTTTTCTACACATAAAACAACATCATGGTAGTTCTGCTGAAAACAGCGTCAGTCCGGGTTAGTTTCATTCAAATCATGCAAGTTAGAGTCCAAAACAAGGCATAAGTGTTTGGAAAAGTAGATACGTTGGAGACGTATCATGACCCAAGAAATTTGAACAAGCCCGATGGCGACAAGAAGACTAATGAGAAGAAGATGAGAGAGCACGAAGCATCGAGCTTGAGGGAGAAGATTGATGCCATGGTGCAACCAAATGAGTTGATGTTGTTGAAGTCGTTGGAGATCAAGAAAGAGTTGGCCGAGAAGAAGGGAAAGGATAAGCAAGAAAAGTGGCAAATTGCTCAAGGAAGAGGGGCTGCGCAAAGCGGCTATTTAGGAGAGAAGAGCACGTGCCGCTGAAAACAAAGTGTCGGTGTACAAAAAGAGGGGTACACCTTTTTGTACCCCTATAACTGTGCACGGGCAGTCTGAGCCGCGGGCACCGCCGCACTGAGCAAGGCAAGGGAGGTCAGCCAAGGTAAGGACGAAGCTCAAAAGGAGCAGAACGATGCCAAGACCAAGACCACAAAGAGCAAAGGGGACAAAGCGGACTCCCCCGGCAAGATCCTTGCCGGGGGCGGTTTTAGCAAACCCGGCAAGACCCTTGCCGTAGCTGCTCACCCCACACCTACGGAGCGAATCACCCTTGAGTCCACTGCCCCCATGGGGCAAGGATTCGGGAGACATCCCCGTGGTGGCATGCAGATCTTTGTGAAGAAATTCAAGATCAGATACATACTATAGAAGATGACGACCCTTGGCGGGATCCCAGCCAAGGAGGAGCACAAGGCCCCCGGCAAGAGCCTTGCCGGGGTTGACAGCAGGCGTCGCGGCAAGACCCTTGCCGGGGCCCCGGCAAGGCCCTTGCCGGGGCTACGACGAGGCCCTTGCCGAGAACACCCATGGGGCCACCATCAGGCCCACGCCAGTCAAACCTTCACCGCCGTTCACATGCAGCTGCCGACCCAACCAGTTGGGCAGGCACCTGCGTGGCGGCAAGCAGGATCTTCGTGGAGACCCACCGCTGCGCCACCTCAGCTGCCTGCTCGCCACATGGCACCACGGGCACCGCTAGCCAGGCGCGCGGTCGACATCGAAGGGAGCGGCGACAGACGAGACCGGGCTCTCCCGCCCCCGATAAAGCAAGGACACCTAAGGAAGACGATTAAACGCGCTTTGTCATGTAATGCGAGGGATAAACTCGATGATCTGTACCTTTTTCCACCTCCTGTGTGCCACCGTGGCAACCCCTTTCCATATAAAAGGAGGCCCAAGGCAACCAGGAGGAGGATTCGCTTTGGAGCTCCTCACGCCCCATTGCTAGCTCAAGAACACGGATAAACAAGCCACCAAAGCAGGAGTAGGATTTACGATCCTCGCGCCCGAACCTGGATAAAGAACCGTGTGCTATCTATTTGATCCGCTCTTCACGACCCGCGCCGCAACCATAGTAGGGATTCTTGTGATCCCATAGGTGTCGCCCCCGACCGACATCTTTGGGCGCGCTGTAGGGGGCGAGTTGTGAGAATCAGCTCTAGCAGTTAGTTCGACGCTTCTTCATCGTCATGGCGCCCAAGAAGAAGACAACGGTGGCGGTTGGCCCGTCGGAAGCCGGACATCCCGTCTCGACGCGGGCGAGCAGCGGACCGATCACAGAAAGGACCCGGGGCGCTGTTCGCGAACGCCAACACCGTCCCAGCAGCCGATGTTTGGGAGGCGGCGATGTTCGTGCGCCTGGTAACAGGCCGCACGCCGCCAAGTCCAAAGACGGAGCCATGCCCACCGCGGGTAGCGCGGGGCCTTCGAAGATTGCTGGCACCCCGCTCGCAGGCGACGCGAGGGCTTCCAAGACTCCCACGCCGGTGCCGACGGCGCGCTCTTCTCAAGCGACACGCGACGAACGGCGTAATCACGCCGAGGACCCCGGGCGTCACCGCGGAAAGAGCCCCGAGCGCCACTCCCGGGATTTAGAAGACCTGCCCGCTCGCCGAGGCGCTGGTTAAGATGGCATGCGACCGCGGCGTCGTGATCGAGCACCTTCTGACATGGTCAGAAGTCGTAGCGCGTCGCGATCCATGCAGATTTCGCCGCCACCAACGCCACCAGAAGCCCTGGCGTGCGCGTAGTTGCTCCTCGATTTCCCTCCCACTACGGGGAAACTCGACGAATGGAGAGCCACTATCCGAAGCCTTGTTGCGGTGGCCAACAAAGACGAAACGAGTCCGCTGGAGCCCCCGGCTCGACACTCCGACGGAGTCCCACGCACCAGTGGCAGGAGAGACGACGGCGCTGCAACCACGGTGCACTCGCCTCCTCCTCGCCCGGCACCACGGACGCCAGCCCGTTGCGACGTTACGGGCGACGAGATCTCCGTAGCATCATCTGACCCGCGGGCCCATTGTGACCAGCGCCAAGTTCTTCGGGAACGAGAACATGAAGACGCTCGAACAACTATCGGCGCCGGCGCGAGCGCGCCACCAATCGAACAGCGTAGCAGGCCTGCTGTGAGCCACCCGCACTGTGGAGCCTCGAGGCCTACCTTACGAGGTAGGCTGTCCGCTTTACCCGTGAGCTGCGGCAGTTCCAGTGGCCCACTCACCGCACCTTCAAACCGGCGTGGGCGAAAAGTACAGTGGAAAGACCCACCCGTCCGAGTTCCTCAGCGTGTACACCATCGCGATGCAGGCTGCCGGAGCCCGCGACGATAAGGTGCTTGCGAACTACTTTCCGTTGGCTCTTAAACCCAACGCCATGTCATGGTTGATGCACTTGCCGGTAGACTCTATTTCCTCCTGGTCGGATTTGTGCCATGAGTTTGTGGGCGCCTTTACTGGAGGCCACCAAGCACATGGCCAAGCAAGCGACCTGCACGTCATTCCCCAGAAGGGAGGCGAGAGTCTCCGCAAGTATATTCAGAGGTTCAGCCGGGTACAGTACAATATCCCTGATGTTCATCCTGCCGCCATCATCAACGCGTTCCATCAGAACGTGCGTAACCGCAAGATGCGCGAAGAGCTGGCAATGAACAAGGTGAGAGATGTAGCAGAACTCTATGTTCTTGCTGACAAATGTGCCCGGGCTGAAGAGGGAAGGAAGTACCCCGGCGAAGATGCCGGCGTGGAAACTGACTCCTCAGATGAGGATATTGCCGCCCCGGCGAAGAAAGGCTGGCGCCGCAACAGGAAGCGCAAGGGAAAAACCGTGCTTGCCGTTGAGGGATCTGATGACGCCGGATCCACCAAGAAAACCAAGGCAGACGACCCCGGCAAGGAGGTTGCCGGATGTCGTCGCCGGCCTTGGCGGCTGCCAAGAAGCCAGAAACTCCGACAGCGACATCGCAAGATCCATCGCACCAAAGGCCATGCTCTCGGTGACTGCCGACAGGTTGAGCTCCTCGCTGAGATGCAGAGGGCTGAATATGAGAGGCGGGACAAGGAGAAGGGCCCAGACGGTGCTGAGGGGTCCGGCAAGAAGCGTGACGCCAAAGCGGGCCATCGCGGCAAGGATAAGCAACAGGAGAGGCTCGCCCGGGGCCATGACAGAAAGCCGAAGACGGCGATCACGAAGAGGACGGCGAATCCTGCGACCAAGAGTTTCAGAAAGCTACAGAGGCCATGTCGCCGACGGCGGCGCCGCTGCATACTTTCACCGCCGGCTTAAAAAAGGCGCGAGATTACAGCGACAGAGCCGCTGTTTGATGCCCAAAGGCCGCTGAAGTGGTCCAGCACACCTATCATCTTTGACGCTGGGGACCACCCTGATCGCACTACCGCGGTCGGGTGCTTGCCATTGTTGGTTTCACCAACAATACGCAACCTCAAGGTGACGAAGATGCTAGTCCATGGCGGGGCCGGTCTGAACTAGATCTCACCTGCCGTGATCGAGAAACTGCAGATTCCTGATGGAGACCTTGAAGAGACGGGCATGTTTCAGGGGGTCAACCCGGGAAGAAGCCAACCCAAGGGGAAGGCCACGCTGCCCGTGACTTTTGGAAGCGACCTGAACTTCAGGACGGAGAGGATCGTGTTCGATGTTGCCAAGATCCCCTTGCCCTACAACGGCATCCTTGGTCGCCCAGCGCTGGCCAAGTTCATGGCGGCGTCACACTATGCCTACAACACCCTGAAGATGCCAGGACCTGGGACGATCATCACCATCCCCTCCGACAAAAAAGATGCGCTAATTTGCGCCGACCAACTATACCAGCAAGCAGTTGCAGCAGTTGCCGCCACTAGGGCACTTGCTCCTGCCGCTGGGACCCCGGGGGGGAAGAAGAAGAAGAAGACCGGTGAGACCTCGGGCACCCACTCCGGCAAGCGCACCTCTTCGGAGTGTAGCGCTGCCGTCGAGGACGTATCGGAGAGTTCCACCGGCGGAAACAAGAAGCCCAGGGCCATACCGCCAGGAACCAAGAAGGTTTCTGTCAATGAGGACGGCACGGGAGGGGCTTTTACCATAAGCTCCACCCTTGACGACAAATAGGAATACGCGCTCGTCACCTTCCCGTGGGCGAATCTCGATGTGTTTGCATGGCAAGCTTCCGACATCCCCGGTGTTCCCAGGGAGGTGATTGAGCACCACCTTGCTGTCTGCCCCGATGCGCGCCCGTCAGCGTAAGGTCGAAGCAAGCTTTGGAACGACAAGTGTTCATCACGTAAGAGATCCGGAAACCGGAAGCAACGGGTATGGTAAGAGGAGTGCTCCATCCAACGTGGTTGGCCAATCCGTCGTGGAAGCGCAAGGCAAATGGGAAGTGGAGATCTGTATTGATTACACGGTATCAATAAGGCTTGCCCTAAAGACCCATTCCCGTTGCCGCGCATCGACCAGATTGTTGACTCCACGGCTGGGTGTGATCTGCTGTCATTCCTCGACGCCTACTCCGGCTACCACCAGATCTTCATGACAAGAGAAGACGAAGAGAAGACAACATTCATCACCCCATGTGGTACGCATTGTTTCATGTGGATGCCTTTCGGGTTGAAGAGTGCTGGTTCGACGTTTGCAAGGGCGGTCCAGATTGGTTTTGAACCCCAGCTCCATAGAAATATGGAGGCTTATATGGATGACATAGTGGTCAAAACCAAGGACAGGGCAACCCTCATACCGGATTTACAAGAAACATTTGCAAACCTACGCAAGATCAATCTCAAGCTGAACCCCGAGAAGTGCGCTTTGGCGCCCCGCCCAAAGAAGCTTCTCGGTTCTTGGTGTCACAGCGGGATAGAGGCCAATCCGACAAAATCAAAGCTATAGAGCAGATTGAAGCACCTGCTTAATCAGGATGTCCGCCGGCTTGCTGGTTGCGTCGCCGCCATGGGCAGGTTCATTTGTTCGCGAAGGTGTCTTCCCTTTTTCAAGATCCCGAAAAAGTGGGGCCCGATGGAGTGGGACGCCAAGGTCAAGCAGCATTGCAAGGTTTGAAGAAGTTCTCTCCTCCGCGCCAATACTAGTTGCGCTTAGGCCACAGGAGCCGTTGTTGTTATACTTGGCGGCAATGCATCAGGTGGTCGCGCCCGACCGGTGGTGCAGAGAGGTTGACGGCGAGGTGATGGCAGCGGCAGAGCCCAACACCACCAATGCAGAGACGACACGCCAGCTTGACGTGTCGCCGAGGAAGAAAATGATGCAGCACCCGGTCTATTTTGTTAGTTCCTCCTGCAGGGGGCTAGATCGAGGTACTCCGGCGTGCAGAAACTGCTCTTCGGCCTCCTTATGGCCTCGAGGAAGCTGCATCACTACTTCCAGGCACACAGGATCACTGTCGTCACTCGCTTCCCTCTACAGCGGATATTGCACAATCCAGATGCAACAGGAAGAATTGTGGAATGGGCACTGGAGCTGTCCAGCTTTGGCCTCAAGTTTGGAAGCACTTCAACGATTCAGAGCCGAGTCCTAGCGGAGTTCATTGCAGAATGGACCGCAACGCCTGACGAAGAAGTCCAAGAGACTGCTCTCCCCGGCAAGGAGGCAAGTTGTGATTGGATCATGTACTTTGATGGAGCTTTCTCCTTACAGGGCGCCGGGGCTGGCGTACTGCTTGTCACGCCCATCGGAGAGCACCTCAAGTACGTGATCCAGATGCACTTCCCGAAGGAGGTGTCAACAAACAATACGGCAGAGTACGAAGGGCTGCTTGCCGGTCTTAGGATTGCGGCGGACCTCGAAGTCAGGAAACTCATCGTCAGGGGGGACTCGCAGCTTGTCGTCAAGCAAGTCAACAAGGATTACCAGAGCCCGTTGATGAAGGCCTACGTCGATGAAGTGAGAAAGCTGGAAGAGCGTTTCAACGGTATATAGGCTGAACACGCCTCGAGCGGAGAACGATATCGCTGATTACTGTCAAACGCATCGCCTCAAGCTACCTACGGAACCAGTGTACCTTTTGTGCTTCATTTAACTCAGCCATCCGCTGATCCATCAACAGAGCGAGAATAAGAGGAGGAAATCAGGCCCGGCAAGTACTTTTTCCGCCGAAGCTCCCGAGCCGCCGGCAAGGATGTTGCCGGGATACCGAGCCCGCCATGGGACGACTGGCTCCGCGAGCGTCAAGCTCTTGCCGCCGAGACAGCCGCCTCAGAAAGGAGGAAATGCCTTTAGTCCTCGCTGCCGAGCCCAGTGCTCGGCGTGGGCGCAGATACCGTCGATTCCTCCAATAGGGGAACTTCCGAGGAGCAGGAAGAAGCGGAAAGTAGCTCGTCGCTTTACCATGTACCAGTTCGTCGATGACGCCCCTGCACCGGAAGAGGCCGAACGGTGTGAAATTGAAGTCTATCCTCGAGAGGAAGGACTGGAGTTGTGGGCGAGAGATACGGAGGCATATGTGGATCCCACATTGGGTCAAGGGCCCTTGCCGCAAGGCATTCCGCAGGGCTTCTTTCGCCCACCGCCTCCGTGATGCGACGACACTAGTCACCTGTGTGAAGCATGTCGGTTCCATTCGAAGAAGCTTCATCAGCCGGCTCAAGCCCTTCAAACCATTCCTCTCTCTGGCCCTTCTCGGTCCGGGGCTCGACATACTGGGCCCCTTCAAGGCTGTCGGGGCTTTGAGTACTTGTACGCTGTAATCGATGAGTTCACAAAGTGGCCGGAAGTGGAGGCAGTGAGGAAGGTCACAGCTCAGTCAGCCGTCAAGTTCTTCAAGGGACTAGTGTGCCGTTTTGGCATGCCCAACAGGGTTATCACCGACAACGGCACATAGTTCACAAGCCGCACCTTCATGCAATATACCCAAGACCTCGGCAAAGAAGTCTATTTCGCCTGCTGCTCACCCGCCAAGCAATGGTCAAGCCGAGAGGGCAAATGCTGAAGTGCTGTGAGGCTTAAGGACCAAGACCTTGACAGGTTGCACAAGAGTGGAAGGCATCGGATTGATGAGTTGCGGCGTTCTTTGGTCGATCAGACGACGCCAAATCGAGCCACCGCCGTAACTTTTGCCTCGGTATACGGGCAGAAGCAGTTCTCCCATCGAACTCATATACGGGTCACCTCGAGTGCTCGCTTATGACGAGCTTGAGCAAGAACAACTGCGGAAAGATGACGCAGTGCTCCTTGAGGAAGATCGTCTTCGGGCGGCTGTGAGAGCAGCACGCTACCAGCAAGCCTTGCGCGCTACCATAGCCGCAAGGTTCATGCCCGAAGCCTTGAGGAAGGTGACCTTGTCCTTCGGCGCGTTCAATCAGCCAAGAATTCCAACAATTTGACGCCAAAGTGTGAAGGCCCTTATCGGGTAAGACGAGTCACCAGGCCCGGTGCAGTCCGCCTGGAGACCAAAGATGCTGTTCCGGTGAGTAACTCCTGGAACATTGAGCATCTTCGCAAGTTTTACCCGTGAGGCGCGGCTTGCCGGGCCCCCCGGCAAGCCACCTTTTGTACAAGCATTGCCGATGATGCATGTAACCCTTTGTACAAAGCCAGGCGCAGACCCTGAGCATAAATAAATGAAGCACTGGCGACCTAAGTTATAGCATGCATGCTAGGTCAAGTCTCGTCCTCGGTTAGGGTTGATAGTGCTTAGCGGCGACTAACCCCTAGCTTAGAGGTCGAGTGTGCGTCTCTTTGCCGTTCTTTTGTCTTCTTTGGTTCACAGGACTTCAGATATCCTTGCTGGATCACTTGAGGACGAAAAAGAGAAGAGGGGCAGACGAGCGTCTAGACCCCAGCAAGCCAGTATTGTCGGGGGCTGCAAGTACAAAGATTCACCCACGGCAAACCAAAGTTGCTGGGGGCTACAGATTCAGATAAGTTCTTCATTCCTTATCATGCATTCCCTTATGGACTGAGGTATGTGAAACCTCGTTTTTTTCCCAAAGCTACCGTGCTCCCCTAAAACTCTAGGCTCTAGGGCTCGTTCCTGGGGCCAGGTTTGGTCGTAGTCGCGGCAGCAAAAGGATGAAACGAGGAGCCTGGACCCACCTCATCCCTGCCTCCGCCAAAAGCGTGAGAAAGGTCGAGTGAAGTGGGAAGACGGCAGGGCCTGTTGCCGGGTAAGGAAATGTTTATCTTAGAGATATCAAGGATTTATTCCTTGTCGTGGGTTCTACCCGCAAACAAATGACCCGGCAAGCATCCCTTTTCATTAAAAACATTCCACTCAGGTACAGTCCATAGAGAATGAAAAACATGAATGATGGGATTACAAGTTTTAAATTCAGCCTAGGCCCAAGGCTTACAAACTAAAAAATGATAAGGTGCTCAGAACCCCTCTCTTGTCCTCTCCTGGAGGCAGGTCAAGGAGGCGAAAAGGGCAAAGGGACGCCTTAGGCGAAGCTACGGGTGGCAGGAGGCATCAAGAGAACATCTCGGTGGTCGTCCAAGGCTGGATGGTGATGGCAGCGGCGAAGCAGAGCTCAAGACGAGGCGGCAGCGTCGCCAAGACGCTGTCAAGGCGCCGCGTTCACAGACTCGATTTGACGGCCTTGCCGCCCACTCTCTTCCTCTTCCGCAGCCTCCCAACGCCAACCGCCCAAGGAGACGACCCGAGAAGTTCAGAAGCCGCGACACGGATGATGGGATCACCGGTGTCAGACGGAGCGACGCCCGACACCTAGTCGGACCTGGCTATCCTGCCGCCTTTCTACCCTTGTCGTCGCTGCCGTTGTCCACCTCGCCACTCCCGCCGAGGAGGAGCCGCTATCGAAGAGCTTCCACGCAGCACCTTGCCCGAGTCCCGAAGCACCCAAAGACCTTGACGGAGAGAAGGCCGCCTCCATCAGCTTGAAATCGAGAGTGAGCCCCGCCGTCAAGCGGTGGATATGGGCGAACGTCTTCCACCCTCGACCAAGATACATCACTTGAGGGGCTGGAAAGTCGACGCGAACTCGTGTACTGCTGGTCCAACAGCCCCTCATGTGTAGTCGCAGTGACTCCGGTGGATCCCGCTCCATCTCGCTCGCGAATGGAGTCGGGAGACAAAGGCGACGGCGAGGCGGCCGACGCAGCCTGACGAAGAACTCGCAAGGATCATCCCTAACATGGCCCTCCGTGGGGGGAGGAACCACTGGCAGAGGCGGGACCGGCGCGCCGCCCCGTTCTCCTCTTCCCTTAGCGCCTCGGCCTCGTCCATGGCTCGCCCGCGACCTCCCCCCTCCCCCTTCCCCTCACGGCTGGCTCTGCCACCGCAGGTGAAGGAGAAGGAAGGATGCATTGTCGAGCGCACCCTTGCCGCCACCGTTGAAGAGCCAGGATTCCCTCTCTCCATGGCAGATGGAGGGAGGGGGAGAAAAAGCTGAAGGAAGGAGAAGATGGAAGAGTACAGGACGCCGTCCCCCGCTCCTTATAAAGGAACGGGGTGGGGGCTCAGCCACCCCGCTCAGCCAATCGAGATGCAGAAGGCGCAGGGAACTGTGACCAACCCGCTGCCCCGGCCCGCGGCGGTCTAGTTTCCCGCCTCCACCGTTTGCAACCCCAAGCGCATGAGAGCCACGTGGCAAGCATGCGGGACCGAGGCGACGGGTGAGGCGACCTCTCCTCCCCCGTGATCGTGGGGAGTGGACGCCTTGAAGACCATGCCCCGGCCCCATTCAGTAAATGGGCCGCGCCTCCACGCCTCCCTCCGTTTATGGGGAAGGCGCGAACCGCCCCCTTTTACTACGACGCGACGCGTGCGTGCAGAGCTCAGCCCCACGCATGCCGCCCATGTCACACACGCCTCCCCACGCCGAGCCACGCGCGGGGGGCATGGGAAGTGCAGCGCGCGAAGAAACTTATCATGTAAAACCACCCTGCCTGCCACAAGACCGCTTTTGGGCCTAGCCCAACGACGCGATTGCGCTTACGTGTGGCCCAGGCCCGGGGCCTCCTGTCGGTGTACAAAAAGAGGGGTACACCTTTTTGTACCCCTATAATTGTGCACGGGAAGTCTGAGCCGCGGGCACCGCCACACTGAGCAAGGCAAGGGAGGTGAGCCAAGGTAAGGACGAAGCTCAAAAGGAGCAGAACGATGCCAAGACCAAGACCACAAAGAGCAAAGGGGACAAAGTAGACTCCCCCGGCAAGATCCTTGCCAGAGGCGGTTTTAGCAAACCCGGCAAGACCCTTGTCGTAGCCACTCACCCCACACGTACGGAGCGAATCATCCTTGAGTCCACTGCCCCCATGGGGCAAGGATTCGGGAGACATCCCCGTGGTGACATACAGATCTTTGTGAACACATTCAAGATCAGATACATACTATAGAAGATGACGACCCTTGGCGGGATCCCAGCCAAGGAGGACCACAAGGCCCCCGGCAAGAGCCTTGCCGAGGATGACAGCAGGCGCCATGGCAAGACCCTTGCCGGGGCCCCGGCAAGGCCCTTGCCAGGGCTACGACGAGGCCCTTGACGAGAACACCCGTGGGGCCACCATCAGGCCCACGCCAGTCAAACCTTCACCGCCGTTCGCATGCAGCAGCCGACCAACCAGTTGGGCAGGCACCTGCGTGGCGGCAAGCAGGATCTTCGTGGAGACCCACCACTGCGCCACCTCAGCTGCCTGCCTGCCTACATGGCACCACGGGCACCGCTGGCCAGGGCGCGTGTCGACACGAAAGGGAGCTGCTTGACAGACGAGACTGGCTCTCCCCGTCCCCCGATAAAGCAAGGACACCTAAGCAAGATGCATTAAATGCGCCTTGTCATGTAATGCGAGGGATAAACTCAAGATCATTGTACCCTTTCCACCTCCGTGTGCCATCGTGGCAACCCCTTTCCCTATAAAAGGAGGCCCAAGGCAACCAGGAGGAGGATTCGCTTTTGAGCTCCTCACGCCCCATTGCTAGCTCAAGAAAACAGATAAACAAGCCACCAAAGCAGGAGTAGGGTTTACGATCCTCGCGGCCTGAACCTGGATAAAGAACCCGTGTGCTATCTGTTTGATCCGCTCTTCTCACGACCTCGCTACCAAGAACCGTAGTAGGGATTCTTGTGATCCCATAGGTGTCGTCCCCGCACCGACACAAAGCCATGTCCAAGTTGCGCGCCGAAGAGAACAAGATCATGACAATGAACCGCAATGACATGAACGACCTCAATAAAGAATGGCATTGTCGGTGTACAAAAGTAAGGGCTCTCCTTTTAACACCTTTACTTGTGCACGGGAAGTCAGAGCTGCGCCCACGGCAACACTTAGTAGGGCAGGGGAGGGAAGCCGGAGCACAAGACAGCCAAGGCAACACCAAGACCAAAGACACGAAGGGAAAGAGGGCGAGGTGAACTCCCCCGGCAAGATCCTTGCTGGGACGGCCTCCGAAGCCCCGGCAAGAGCCTTGCTGGGGTAACTTGCTTGACGCCAACGGAGCGCGCCTCGCTTGAGCCCAAGGGTTCCAACGCCATCAACCACATTGAGACCAAGGCTCGGAGGCACCTCCGTCGTCGCATGCAGATCTTTGTGAAGATCATAAATACACAACATCAGATGAGAACCAAAAGACGATGATCCTCAGCGGGGACCTCGCCGAGGAAATCCACGAGACCCCCGGCAAGCTCCTTGCCGGGGACGATTGCAGTGCCACGGCAAGACCCTTGCCGGGCCCCCAACAAGGCCCTTGCCGAGGACATCGGTGGGACCACAGCCATGCCCACGCCTGCCAAGACACCACCGCTGTCCCCATGTAGCTGGTAGCTCAAACAGCTGGGCAGACGCCTGCGTGGCGACGTGCGGCCTCACCGACTCAGCAAGCACCTGCGTGGTGGCATGCAAATCTTCCTGAAGACTCTGCCGCCGCGCCAGCACAGCAGCCAGCCAACGTGGTGCCACGACGTCTCGTCAGCTCGGACGCGCGTCGGAACCAGACGAGGCGGCGACAGCTGGGACGTGCTTCCTTGCCGTCCCCGATAAAGCAAGAGAGGCACGCCGGCAGCGCATTAAATGTTTTTGGCCGACGGTGCCAGAGGATAGACTCATCCACTGTACACCTTTCCACCTCCTGTGTGCCACTGTGACAACCCCTTTTGTCTATAAAAGGAGGCCCGAGGCGTCCAGGAGGAGGATTCGGATCTTTTGGGCAAGTTACACCCCGTAGCTAGCTCAAGAACATATGAACACTCAAATACTTCCACCAATGCAGGACTAGGGTATTACACATTTTCGCGGCCCGAACCAGGGTAAACGATCTGTGTGCTTCCTGTCAGACCCGCTCTTTGCACAACCTCGCGCCCGCCAACCGTAGAAGGGATCCCAGTGATTTCATAGGTGTCGATTTCCTCCGACATCTTTGGCGCGCCAGGTAGGGGGTGGCGCAGTTGTGGGAATCTGGTTTGGTTGGAGCAGTGGCTTCATGGTGGTCGTCACTACATGGAAGAAGAGGACCAAAGGGGCGGTGTCATCGACAGATGCGGTGGACGCTCGCGCAACGACAGAAAAGCTTAGTCATGCAAAGCCTTGAGCAATTCCTCTTTATATATATAAGGTTATCGTCCTCGGAGATCCTGCCCTATGAATAGAAAACCTTCACGCAAAGGGGCCCTTCCGCTATTGGCATCGCCCTTGCTCTATTTCGAGTCCGCTCAACAGCTCAAGCGGCCGCGTCGAGAACGGCAGGGTAGCCTTCCGCAATTGGCAACGCTCTCGATTCCGACTCAAGTCAAGCTCGACAGTTCGAGCGGCTGCGTTAAGAGCGGTAAGGTGGTTCGCCTGGCAGCAAGCACACCCGACAGGCTATTGGGGATCCGTCCTAAAGGCGTCGCGGCCTGGGTTTACGCGCCGGCAAGCCTACCCGATTAACGTAGGATGGACATACAAAGGGAGGTCAAACAGGAAAATAACATGCGTCATTTCTAAAAGTACTACAGAGTTATATTACATCAATTGTTGCTTTGATTCTAACTAAAGGTAAAAATTGTCTTGGTCATGAACCCGCAGCGGCGGTGAAAAACGGGGTGCCTAGTCCCGACACAGGCCCTCCACCCTCTGGATTCCGTCGATGCGGCTGATGATGGGCTTGATACGCTCCTCAAGCGTCGCGAGGTCTGCATCCTCCGGCAAGCTCTTCAGCGCGGCGTCGAAGTCGAGGTTGGGGTTCTAGTGGGCCACCTTGGTAAGGAACTTGGTCATGGCACCCCGGCAAAGCTTCCGGGCCTCATCGACCAGAGAGGCCGTGTAACACCCCGGATGTAACTTTCCATATTTGTAACTCCAACTCTTGCCATTTTCGGCTATGTGCTATGGTTTTCCCTCCGTGGTTGGGTTTTTGTATTTCGTTTTGCATTTTGTCCATGTCATGCATCTCATATCATGTCATCATGTGCATCTCATTTGCATACGTGTTCGTCTCATGTATCCGAGCATTTTCCCCGTTGTCCGTTTTGCAATCCGGCACTCCTATGTCCCCTGGCGTCCCCTTTTACATTTTTCCGTGAGCGGGTACTAAACTTTCTCGGAATGGACCGAGGTTTGCCAAGTGGCCTTGGTACACCACCGGTAGACCACCTGTCAAGTTTCGTGCCATTTGGAGGTCGTTTGATACTCCAACGGTTAACCGCATAATCACAAAGGCCTCTTTTGGGTTGCAGTCCAACACCCCTTCAAAACAGCCCAATAACCCATCTAAGTCACTTCCATGCTCTCCGTCGTCGGATCATGATCGTGTGGGCGAAAACTACACTCCATTTGGAGCTTCCTAGCTCCTTCTACCTATAAAAACACCCCCTCCCCCGAAATCCCGGGTCATTTCCACCCTAACCCTAGCCCGCTCCTCTCGCGCCACGGACACGTCCCGGACGGAGCGGATGCGCGTCGCCACCGCGCCCCGCGAATCGGAGCCGCCACGTGGCGCCCGCGCCCATCGCTGGCGGCTCGCAAGCCCGTCTGGCCCAGGCGGGCCTCCTGCCCACGCACCCGGACCGCACCGTGCCGCCCGAGCATCGCCGCCGTCGCCGCCTCGCCTCGACCCGCCGCCCTGCCAAGCGTCTGCGCCGCCTGCCCCCGCCGCGCCTCCGCGTCACCGGCCCCGGATCCGTCCGGCCGGCTCCCTCCTCCGGCGTCCTCTCCCTCTCCGGCCGCCGCTGCTCCGGCCGGCGAACCTCGATCCGCACCAGATCAGATCTGAGCAAGGGTTAACTCCCCCGCTTTTCCGTCATCATTTCTATGATAATTTTGTTGCATGTTCATTGCATCGTAACTTTGCACCCGTGATTCCGTTTTGGGCGTATAGCATACCGAATTGTTCGTCTCGACGAGTACATCATTTCATCTCATTGCATCATTTTCATTTGAGCTCATCTTGATGCCCGAAATGCTGTTAGAAGAGGGCTATGTGATGTTAGTTTCAGATTTTATCAGAACATGCACTTTTGTCATTTTTGCCATGATTGATGTGTGCATCCTATGAACTTGAGTCCTACATGTGTTCTGTAATATGCCATGCCATCTTTACAGGGGTGTATGCCATGTATTTTTGTGATCTCTGTGGTGACTAGCACACGCATGCAAACTAGGCTTCATGATGTTGCTGATTTCAGCCCCTGTTCTGCTGTTATTTTTATGCCATGTAAACTTGATGCTACAGAGAGATCCATGCATATTTTGAGATACTTCAGTAAGGATGTTTTGAACATATGGTTATTATCTATCCATCCATGCCCTTGTTTGCAATTATGGAGTGCCATAGCTTCAGTCAATCGAGCTCTACTTTTGCTATAAAATGTTTCCTGGCAGATTGTTTACATGTTATTCAATTTTGCCAATGTTGTTGTAGTTGATCCGTGTATGCTATGATGTTGTTCTTGCCATGTATAGCTTCTATGCCATGTCTTCTTGATGGATGTATGCTTAGTTTTTCTTGAAATGCTCTGTAGTGAGTGCATCGAGCTCGCGAAGATGCCTTCATAATTCTGTCAATGTCATGCCCTGTTTGCTGAATCTGTAAACGAAACTTTCTATATTGACATGGGTGCTATTTCATTTTCTGATCCCTTTTGGCTCTTGGTCAGTAAGGGACTTTTGTTCAGTGCCTTGAGTAGATTCATGTCATTCCTTGTTTTGCTATGTCTTGTTCTTGTAGCAGGTTGTTTGCTTGCTCTAAACATGCCTTCCTGATGTTAATTTCTGCCATGTTCAGTTTTTCACTAAGTCTGTGAAGCTGATATATTTTGCACTTTTTCCATTCTTGTTTGGACCTATTATGGTGTGATTTAGCCGTAGCTCATTGTTCATCTTTTGTCAAGCATCTTGAGTAGATCACTGCCATATGCTTTGTTGGTACGTTTGGGTGCAGTAGCTTAATTTCTTGTTGCTTGCTATGTGGCATCATGCTGTTAATGGCAGATTTGTGCCATTCTTGTTTTGCTTGTCATTTGCAAACCGTGCATCCGATTCTGGTGATCTTTATATCGATTTCAACCAAAATCATCTCACCTTTCCAGCGGCATACTTGGTTTGCCAAGTTGATGCCTGGTTCATCATTTTCCTTCCGGAGCACGCATACGCATTGCATCTCACATCTCGCATATCATGCCATGTTTTGCATCATGTTGGTTGTGCATCGCCCGTGATTGATTGTTGGTCCTTTGCTTGTGTTCTTGCTTTGGGTAGAGCCGGGAGACGAGTACGTGAACGAGGAACCTGTTGAGAACGCTTACGAGGATCAAGCTTTCGACAACTCTGAGAACCTTGCAGGCAAGATGACCATACCCTCGACATCACTTCTACCTTTGCTTGCTAGATGCTCGCTCTTTTGCTATCCCTATGCTACGTTACCTACCACTTGCTATATCATGCCAGCCATGTTGCCATGTCAAGCCCCTAACCATCCTTTCCTAGCAAACCGTTGATTGGCTATGCTACCGCTTTGCTCAGCCCCTCTTATAGCGTTGCTAGTTGCAGGTGAAGATGAAGTTTGTTCCTTGTTGGAACATGGAGATGTTGTTCCTTGTTGGAACATGTTTACTTGTTGGGATATCACAATATCTATTGTTTAATTAATGCATCTATATACTTGGTAAAGGGTGGAAGGCTCGGCCTTATGCCTGGTGTTTTGTTCCACTCTTGCCACCTAGTTTCCGTCATACCGGTGTTATGTTCCTTGATTTCGCGTTCCTTACGGTTGGGTGATTTATGGGACCCCTTGACAGTTCGCTTTGAATAAGACTCCTCCGCAAGGCCCAACTTTGGTTTACCATTTGCCACCTAAGCCTTTTTTCCCGGGTTTTCGCGAGCCCGAGGGTCATCTTTATTTAACCCCGGGCCAATGCTCCTCTGAGTGTTGGCTCAAACTAGAGCGCTTTGCGCCCCTCAAGAAACTTGGGGTCTGGTTTTAGCTGTACGGACTGCTCATCCGGTGTGCCACGAGAACGAGATATGTGCAGCTCCTATCGGGATTTGTCGGCACATTCGGGCGGCTTTGCTGGTCTTGTTTTACCATTGTCGAAATGTCTTGTTGTCCGGGATTCCGAGACTGATCGGGTCTTCCGTAGAAGGAATATCCTTCGTTGACCGTGAGAGCTTATTATGGGCTAAGTTGGGACACCGCAGGGTATTATCTTTCAAAGCCGTGCTGCGCGTTATGAGGCAGATGGGAATTTGTTAATGTCTGGTTGTAGAAAACCCAAAGTTGACCTTAATTAAAATACATCAACCGCGTGTGTAACCGTGATGGTCTCTTCTCGGCGGAGTCCGGGAGGTGAACACGGTGTTGGAGTTATGCTTGACGTAAGTAGTTTCAGGATCACTTCTTGATCGCTACTAGCTTCACGACCATGCCTTGCTTCTCTTCTCGCTCTCTTTTGCGAATGTAGCCACAATATATGCTAGTCGCTTGCTGCAGCTCCACCTCACAACTCTGTCCTTCCTATAAGCTTAAATAGTCTTGATCTCGCATGGTGTGAGATTGCCGAGTCCCGTGACTCATGATTCTACCAAAACAGTTGCAGGTGCCGGCGATGCGGGTGCAGATGACGCAACCGAGCTCAAGTGGGAGTTCGACGAGGAACGTGGTCGTTACTATGTGTCTTTTCCCGATAATCAGTAGTGGAGCCAGTTGGGACGATCGGGATCGTGTACCATTTGGGGTAGTCTTCTTTTATTTTGGTTCCGTAGTCGGACCTTGAGTGTAATCTGGATGATGGATGTTTATTTATGTATTGTGTGAAGTGGCGACTGTAAGCCAACTATATATCTCTTTCCCTTATGTATTACATGGGTTGTGTGAAGATTACCTCACTTGCGACATTGCTTTCAATGCGGTTATGCCTCTAAGTCGTGCTTCGACACGTGGGAGATATAGCCGCATCGAGGGCGTTACAGGCCGCCCTGCTGGAGCGAAGATGCTCCAGGGCTCCAAGGACACCCTCGAAGAACAGGGTCAGCCTGGCATTAGGACTCGTATTTGGCTCTGGGGCGTACCTCACGTGCGACATCCCCATGGTAGCCAGCTGCGTGGTGATCCTGCCGGCAACGTTGGCGAGGCGGATGATCCATAGATTTTCGCCCTTCACGAAATCCTCGTGGTTGGCGGTCTCGTTCTTCCGCAGCTGCCTCTCCTTCTCCTGATTCTTGGTCAGGGTCCCCTCCCAGCCCTGACCTCCGAGAGCGTCCCCTCGAGACCCTCCAGCTTCAGCTTGAGGTCCTTTATGGAGTCGTTGGCTTTGGAGAGCTCCTCAGTCTTGCTGAGGACCGCGCCCCGCGCCTCCACCAAGGCACCATTGAGCGTGTCCTTCTCCTTTGCCACCTTCAGAGCCTGCTCCTTCAGCCCGTCACGTTCCGTCTCCAGCTCTTTCACCTTGCCGGCATGAGCCAGAGCTTGAGCATCGGGCGCCTCCTCGTGCCTCTGCTCCAGCTCCTGGTTCCATTGCACGACAAGCTTCTCCACCTCCTCGTCCTTGCCACGGAGTGTGGCAGGAAGCTTCTCCTCACAGGCGGCAAGATCCTCCTCATGGGAGTTCAGTAGAGCCTGGTGTTGTTGTCGAGCGGCCTTCTCCTTGGCGGCCTGCTCCCGCGCCAGCTCCTGGGGCTTCTCAAAATCAGCTTGTTGCAGAAGGAACTCTTGCTGACGCTGGGCCAGCTTGCCATGGATGTCCTTCAGTTCCTGGTGGGCGTCGCGAAGCCAGGCTTGCGTCTCAATAACGCGCTCCTTGAAATCTGCTTCTACTTTGTCCGCCACGGCCATCCTGAATCTTATCTTGTCTTGGCGGGCGCGGTGGAGGGCCTGGAGCTTCTGGAAGTTGGCACTCATGGCCTGGAGGAGCCACTCTTCCTGGGAGCCGCCGCCACCAGCGCTCGGCTCGTCAACAACTTCGAGCCTGGCAGCGGCAAGCACCTCCTCGTCGGACACCTCTCCATCGGTGGGCGCTCACGTGCTCGCTGTCCCTGGGAGGTGGACGAACAGGTCATCGCTCACCTTCAGGTACTTGCCCGAGCCAGAGGCAGCGGAGGAGGAAGGTTGGTCGTCGACCACCTCCTCCTCGGTAGCAGCCTTGCCGGCCTCTCCGGTAGGCCCCTTGCCGGCCTCCTCGGCAGCAGCTTTGCCAGACTCGCCGGCAGACCCCTTGGCGGCATCCTCAGCAGCGCCCTTGGCGACCTCCTCGGCGGCGATCTTGTCGGGTTCCGCCGCGGCATCCTTGGTGACATCCTCGATGATGGTGTCTATGTGCTCCTGGTCCACCGAGGGAGGACCTGGATATCGAGAAAGGGGATGAGGCGAAGCCAAGACCGGGTTTTCAAAAGAAGAGAAAAAAACATGGACGGAAGGCGGGTGACTTACCAGTGCCAGGCTGGAAAGAAGTGGCCCCCTCCTCGCCAACATCTGGCGCCGAGGCGGAGCCACCAGCGCCCAAGTTTGCCTCCGCCTCCTCCATGTGCATAGGCTCGGTGCTTGGCGCCCTTGCCGGGGACGCCCCTCGGGGCGGCGTGATCGATGGGGGTGGCGTGTTGGTGGTAGCCCTCAGTGGCTCCTCCTGCTCCTGTCCTCCTCCCGCATTAATGGCAAGGTATGCGCCAAGGGATCGTACCCCCAACGCATGTTGACAAGGGGCGAGTGGTGAACTTACGCTGGGGCTGCGCTTGGGGCTGCTGTCCGGGCTGCTCACCACCACCAGCGGCGTACTCGAAGTGCCTGCCGGGGGCTGGCCGCTCACTGAAGCCCTGGCCCTCTTCACCCTCTGGGCCAGCGTCTCCGCATCCCTACCAAGAAAGCGAATCAAGAAAAGTGACACGGTCTGAGGACACGAAGATGACAAGAGAACAAGATACTAACTCATCCCCACCTCCTCTTCCGTTGCCTTCCTCTTCCTCCTTGGGCTGAGGGACCCAAAATTGAAGACGACCTCCGCGTCGACATCTGCCGGAGGAGGGGAAGGGGGTGGAGTCTGGCCACGCCTGGACGAAGAAGAGGCAGTTGCTTTCTTCTTGGCCACCGCAGCCTTCACCAACTTCCTCGTCGCCGCGGCCCTCGTCTGGCGCACGGACTCCGCCTGGGCTTGTTGCGGTTGCACGGTCCTACCGGGCCGGACCGGCTCGCCAGAGCTGGCCCGCCGCAGGACTCGCCCTCTCCCCATGGCCAGAGGGTCGACAGTCTCGACCTCCTCCGACGATGACTCGTCGACCACGTCTTCAATAAGAGGGGCCCCAGTGCCGGCGCTGCTGGCCTCCCCAGCGGATTCCGCCCACTTGACGAGCTCCCTCTCCTCCGCGGCTGCCGCGGCCTTGTCCTCCACTCCGCCAGTGCTGTCGGCCTCCCTGGCGAACTCCGCCTCCGCCGCCCTGGCGGTAATGTAGTCCAGCTCCGCTTGGTTGGTGTCCCGGATGAGCAGCGGATCATCGCAGACGTACCTCTCCGCCAAGGTATCAAAGAACTCCTGTACCTGATCCGCCGGCGGCTCGGCCCAATTTTCGACGAGGCCGAGCGCATTAAAATCCGGCATCATGGCAATGATGTCGATTCGGCATGAGTTATTGCTTAGCGGGACCGCCCCCGCCGGGAACCTAAACAAGGGCCCCTTGGCAACATTGTCGGCTTTCACAGCCTTGCCGGACCTCTCGACCTTGCCGTCGTGATTCACATCGAGCTGAAAGAGCCACTCGATGATGTCATGGTTCAAACCGGGGCGAAGCCTCATGATGTCAGCCGCATTCTGAAAGAGCCAGGCCGACCTCCCCTTGTTGTGCGGCGGAGCGATTCCGCGGCGGATGAAGTCCGCCCCAACCATCTCCAGGGTGAGCCCAGCAACTGTGAGGCGATGAATCCTGGTGGTAGCGACCTTGAGCTTCTCATCCTGGGCGTCGACATCGCCCCAGTCATTCCTGTGAACCGGCGGCGTCTGGCGAACCCGGCAAAATTCCTGTGGGTCCTCCTCCTCGATCCAGCACCACCGGCCCTGCCACTCCTCCCACCTCTCCTTATGAGCACCCTCTGGGTATGTCCCTTTGGTCCTTGGGATCCAGGCGACACAACCGGAGATGGCGCCTCCCTTTTGGATTCGAGGATAGAAGTAGTGGCGGAAGAGCACCGAGTTGGGGAGCACTCCAGCGAAACCCTCGCAGAGATGGGCGAAGAGAGCCATGCACGCCACGACATTCGGAGTGAAATCCAGAAGATGGAAGCTGTATGTGTGCATGACGTCATTGAAGAAATCAGAGAAGGGGGGAAGAGGCCACAAGAAAAGTAATCGACAAAGAATGGGTACCGATTCGGCCCGGGCTCGGCGAAATCGGCTGGGATGATACACGTGGCCGGGTGCCCCATCGTCTCGCCCCCTGTCTTCACCCCCACAAAGGCTTGAAGTAGTCCCGAAGGTGGACCGCATCAACCATCAAGGGGAAGTAGGCGGACTGCGTCCGCCGTGACGCAAAGTCGCTCTCCGGCGGCTCCTTCGCCCCGGCGTCCTTGGCCACTCCCTTGCCTTTGCTAGTTTTGGGTGCCATGGCGGTAGCGAGAGGCGAAGGATGAAGGGCGACGAAGACGCCGCGGCAGTGAACGAAAGCGAAAGCTTCAGAAGGAGGAAGGAGGGGACGGCGGTTCCAAGATTGGGGAAGGAACAGGCGGTAAATGAGCAGCACGCCTGCGGTTATCCCTTTTTACGGGGAAGGCGCGGGCCGCCTATTTTCCATTTGCTGTGATGTGACGCATGCATGCGGGAATCATCCCACGCATGACCCCCACGTCACGCACGACCCTCCATGTCGCGCGTTCAATGCGGGTCGTGGGGAAGCGCAGCAGACGAAAAAGTTACTACGGTAAAAAGATCCGCCCTACCTTTCCGCGCACCGTTATGGGCCTAGCCCAACAACGCGTCGCGCTTATGTGTGGCCCATGCCCAGGGGCTCCTGTCGGTGTACAAAAGTAGGGGCTATCCTTTTAACCCCTTTACTTGTGCAATGGCAGTCAGAGCCGCGCCCGCGGCCACACTTAGCAGGGCAGGGGAGGGAAGCTGGAGCACAGACAGCCAAGGCAACGCCAAGACCAGAGACACGAAGGGCAAGAGGGCAAGGTGAACTCCGCCGGCAAGATCCTTGCCGGGACGGCCTCCACAGCCCCGGCAAGAGCCTTGCCGGGACAACTTGCCTGACGCCAATGGAGCGTGCCTCCCTTGAGCCCAAGGGTTCCAACGCCATCGACCACATTGGGACCAAGGCTCGGGAGGCACCTCCGTGGTGGCATGCAGATCTTTGTGAAGATCATAAATACACAAGATCAGATGAGAACCAAAAGACGACGATCCTCCGCGGGGACCTTGCCGAGGAAATCCACGAGACCCCCGGCGAGCGCCTTGCTGGGGACGACCGTGGCACCACGGCAAGACCCTTGACGGGCCCCCGGCAAGGCCCTTGCCGAGGGCATCAGCGGGACCACTGCCAGGCCCACGCCTGCAAGACACCATCGCCGTCTGCATGCAGCTGCTAGCTCAAACAGCTAGGCAGGCGCCTGCGTGGTGGCGTGCGGCCTCTACACCGACTCAGCAAGCACCTATGTGGTGGCATGCAAATCTTCACGAAGACTCGCGCCCGGCCAAAGACTGGCAGCCAACCAGCGTGGTGCTACAAGCGTCTCGTCGGCTCGAGACTGCGTCGGAACCGGCGGCGGCGGCAATTTGGGGCGTGCTTCCTTGCCGTCCACGATAAAGCAAGAGGGGCACGTCGGCAGCGTATTAAATGCGTTTGTCCGACGGTGCCAGAGGATAGACTCATCCACTGTACACCTTTCCACCTCTTGTGTGCCACTGTGCCAACCCCTTTTGTCTATAAAAGGAGGCCCGAGGCGTCCAGGAGGAGGATTCGGATCTTTTGGGCAAGTTACACCCCGTAGCTAGCTCAAGAACACATGAACACTCAAATACATCCACCAAAGCAGGACTAGGGTATTACGCATTTTCGCGGCCCGAACCTGGGTAAACGATCTGTGTGCTTCCTGTCAGACCCGCTCTTTGCACAACCTTGTGCCGGCCAACCATAGAAGGGATCCCAGTGATTCCATAGGTGTCGATTTCCCCCGATATGGCAAGGAGATAAATCTTGAAGAGGGGAATGATTGCGTCGTCGGCCAGTGCGTGTTACAGTGCCGGAGATGTTTTATCTGCTCCATATGGTGGCAATGTCGATGATTTCGGTGTGGGAGTTGGAACAATCACCAAAGGTGGATTCGGTGGTGGCGATGAACTTCAAGATGGACTCGATGGCAAGGTGTGAAGATCGACCACGATGATGCCAGACGTGGTCGCCACTTTTGCAAGACCATCTTTTGCGTTTGCCCTACTAAACTGAAGCTTTTATTTGTGCATAAACTGTTTTATGTTGTTTGAATTTGAACTTATTTGTGGGAACCTATGTCAAATTTGAGAATTGGGCGTTTTTTGTTTGCGGGTCGACGCGGCGGTGCCCGAGCAGACCCCGCAAAAAGCCGACCCGTAAAAAAGTATATTCCATGAATATCCTTTTATACTGGTCCGTTTGGGGGGTCTGCAGCTGCGGCCGTCCGAGCCAGCCCGCAAAGGCCGTTTTCCACGAACTGCAAACGCGTTTTGCGGACCGGCTGGATGTGGGTCTGCTAGAGATGCTCTTAGACTGTCAACCGCTGCCCGGCCACCACGCTAGCTGTTGCATCTACACACGGAACATATTATGCTTTTGCGAGCCATCGCCAAAGTGACCAGCCGACGATCTCAAATGAGCCGAACTGGTAGGATGCAAGGAGCAAGAAATATTCAATTGACATGTAAATTTGTACGAGTCAGACCTATTTTCAAGCACATTTTGCTTTTAGTTTAAATTTTGCCCCCGCCCTCCTTAATTTGTGTAATGCTCCGCCACTGCAACCAAGCAAATAATACTTCTGGGGGAGCCCAGTTCTTGCACACCAACAAGGACATATCCGTGTCCACCAGCCTAAGGAATCGGGCGCTATAAGCCCATGCAGCAGAATATTGGACATCATTGTGAGCTTTCATGAAATTGTATTAGCCACGTCGGGGTTGAGGTGGGCATGCGATAGTTTCACTCAATGTTCACGAGCTCGGATAGATGGGTAACAGTGAGGTTCCCACCAATGTCCACTTGAGAAATCCAGAAAATGTTGTGCAAGGCCTTCTGGACGGAGCAATTTATTTTTTTAGAAAGATCGTTTTGTCTTCTGATCTTCTGATCGTTTTGTCTACCGCTGGCATATCACTTCTTTATGTAGCCTTTTCCTGGTGAATAAACCCAACAGTCATTTGTCTTTTGGTTTCTGTAACCGATGCATCAAGTAATCAAGAGCCAATGGAGCCGATCTCTTCGTGTCAGTCATGCGTCGACCTACCAACCATCAACATCATGCCACTCCTTGACGCCACTCCCATATCACCGCATGTCGCGCGAGGTAAGGCATCCCCAGTAGGGCTGGCTCAGGGCCGCCAACGCCTCCTGCAGCTGCCACCAACGAACAACGACTGAGATTCTCTGCCGTCGACCGTCGGGCGTGCAGCCCCTCTCTTCCCGTAGGTGGACTGGCCAGATCATGCCGCTCGAGTATCCCTGCATGTCGTGCAAGGTAAGGTGGCCCCAAGCCAGGTCTGGAACAGGACTGTTGCGCCTCTTGCCACTAGCACCGATCAACAAGGACGGAGGTTCTCTTCTGGCGGCCTTCGTTGGGCATGCAACCTTCTCCCCCCATAGCCAGGCGTGCCGGCCAGTCCTGCCTGGCAACCTTCATGTACGAGGACTCCAGGTCCCCGTCGGCGGCACTGCCTCTGACGTCATGCAGATTCGCCCAGTTGCATCACAAAGGACCTGCCGGTAGCTATACACGTGTAACTGTTGTTGGGCACAAAGTAGCTCCATCCTATCCAAGGACACGGTCCGCGTATGTTTCCCTGATGGTCGCATCACTAGTAGAAAAGGGGCCTATGACCCGGTTGGTGAGGGCCTTTAGTCCCTGTTCATGAACCGGGACTAAAGGGTAGAATCTAATCTGCAGCGCTAGTCGGTTCAATCCAGAACAGGGACTGATGGGCCTCCACGTGGCTTGTCTTGCTGAGCCCAGGCGGAGGGCCTTTGGTGGGTTGGTAGCACCAACCAGGACCAATAGTCATCCCGCGTCAAGCATTTCGTGGCTGGGGTTTTGTTTTTTAAGGGGGTGTGGGGGTTTTGGGGGTTAATTTAGGTGTTTCATATATTGTGTTAGCTAGCTAATTAATAGAGAAGTGTCCTCTCTTTTGTCCGTGCTTGGTCGACGCTACGTACTATACATACATTATAGAGGACTAGCTGAGACACGCTAGCTAGCTAGTAAGCAAGCGAAGGAAGCAGAAGATCGTCATGAACATATATGCATACAGAGGAAGTGATATCGACCACCTCTCCTTCTCCGAGAGATTGGTCAAACAACAAGTTCTCGTATATCTATCCGACACTACCGGCTACATATATACAATAATTATCTTTTACAAAATAATCTCCTAACATACGGACGCGTGGTCCACATAGTATTCTCTGTCTTCAGCGATCACGTGGTCAAGAAAGAATGCCATAATTTCTCTTGAATTGCTGCATGAGCGATCTGGTGCTAGTAGTTCATCCCGCATCGAAACATCTAATTTTAAGAAGGGGTCAATACATACATACATACATATATATATATATATATATATATATATATATATATATATATATATATATATATATATATATGAATGAAACTCAACACAAATGATGGTAATAAAATAAAATTGTGAATATTGTTATTTACGCACTTCATATTGTTTGTCAGAGTAGCCCCGCTCACAGGTCGTGTGGCGGATGGACTCGCAAATGTAGTATCCACAGAAATCATTCCCTTGTTCCTACCACAACCACTTTACAAGAAATAGAGGTCAATCAAACTGATAATTAGCAAGCATGTGAAATGGTATTGATGAAACTAGCGCTTGAATCACTAGGAGATGCGTGGAATATGCTACTATAGTACTTACTTTCAGGTGTCTAAATGGCAGCTTCTTCGGCAGTCCCGGAGCTTTTTTGGTGAATTTTCTCCAAAACCTGCCATACAAAGAAAACAATTACTTGATATCAGAAATGAACGAAGTTGCTGATATGGTGGATAATGATCGATTTAACTTACTTCTCGAGCATTTCAGTCATGTCCGCATACTCCTTGGGATCTTTTCGTCTCGAGTCTAAGACAGTTACTACTCCCTGCTCAAGCTTAATCTCTAGGAGAATATAGTGGTACCTACGCATGCATGCATAACTCATCAATATTACATTACTATAACCTGGACTAATAAGGGAAACCGAATATGCCACAAGACAGTAACACTCACTTGAAGTTGTAAGGAAAGAGTATTATATCCTTGTGTTCATTTATTACCAACGATTGTAGCAAGTTGGCCTCGGTATTTTCGGCATGAAATTCAACCTCAGTTGCATCTATGAGATATGTGTTAATGAACCCAATGGAACCCACTTGTCTTTTCTTCAATTCAGCGATCTTCAATCTGCATAATATAGTGACGATAAATATAAATATATGCAATGAAAGAGCTGAGTTATATAGAGAGACTTAATGACAGAAGTAGTACTACTTACAGACAGTAGCAGGTGACCGTTGCTTTATCGAGGGCCAATTGATTGAAAAATTGATAGAACTCCTTAAATGGAATAGGCAATAGTTCAATTCCAATGAGGTCATGCTCCTTTTTAACTCTCACATACAAAGTACTCCTCCCCTCAGACTCTCTGCAGGTTTTCATGTACCGATCATGCAATCTTCACATCATCGTTGATAGAGAGCTTTCATCTTTGACGAGAGGCTTCCCGTACTCATATCTTTGTATCTGCACCTCCAAGAAATCATAATGTACATCGTCGGGCAGGTAATCTTCAGGATTGCCATAACCGGGCACCATCCTCGGATCGGCGATGTCGCTAGCGTGCACCTTGGCGGGGGCACGATTGCTTGCTTGTTCGCCGAGCTGGGCAATTTGTTTCCCAGCTCGGCGTTCTTTCATTCTTTGATCACTTTTAGTAGTTCCCGACCTCTCCGCTCGGCAAATGCCTTTCAATAATGCGCTCATAGTTGCCTTTGGCGGAGACTTGGGTGGTTTTGTCGGGGCAGCGAGTGCGCCGCTTTCACGGATCTACCTTCTCCTCCGGAGGTGGATGTCTCTTTGCTTTCAACCCTTCAAACCAGTCATGCACTTCGTTCTGCGCGATCTTCGTGTTTTCCTCCTCGGTCCTCTCGACGGTAACTTCTCCGGATTCTTGAGAGAAGGACGAATCTATATCTCCTCCCGCCTTTGGCTGTCTTGCTAGGCGCCGCAGAGAAGACGGAGCGGATGTCTTCTTTCCTTGCTTACGAGGCGGCGGAGAGAAGGACTACGACACGCGCGGAGCACCGGGCGGCGGGTCTCTTCCGCCCCTTGCCGACGAGGCGGAGAAGGAGGAGGCTGGCTGCTCGGGCGCTGGTGCAAGCGGAGAAGGAGGCGGAGTGCCGCCACGAGCGGAGAAGGAGTCGGCCGAGTGCCACGATCGTCACTCGCCGGAGGAGGAGGCGGTGGAGGAGGCGGAGTGCCTGACTCGCCGGAGAAGGAGGAGGAGGCGAGGCGTCGATTCGGAAGGTTGATGAGATCCTTCCGCCATAGGCATGGAGTCTTGAGCAGAACCCATCGATACTCCCTTCACCGGTAGGGTTGTCAAGCCGGAGGTCATCAAATCCCTCCGTTATTTCATCCACCATCACCTTAGCATATCCTTCTGGAATCGGCCGGCAGTGAAAATTTGAGTCGGGTTTAGTAGGATAAACAGAGCCAACAGCTGCCTTGACCTTCAAATTGCTCCATTGCGCCATAAGGTGGCAATTTTGAGACTCCGTGATAGCATCCACGGGATAGCTGGCAGGAGCCGTCAAGGCATGCTCCAGCTGAAGCAGCTCGGTGGAAGCCACGATGTTTCTCCGCTGAGATGGCGGGGTAGCTTCTGGGGAAGCTTCAGCAGGTCGTTTGATCTGTTCTTCTTCTCGTTCCTCTAGCCCCATTACCCTTTCGTGCAGCGCCTGCATTTGGCTCTGCTCCAGTTTCTTCCTCCTCTCATGGGTTTTGTAACCCCTGCGTCCGAAATCCATCCTTCCATGAAGCGAACTGGCGTGCCTCGTGTCCGTCCGGGGTGCTCGAGATTCGAGGGCCATTGTGAGCTCGTCCTTCTCCCTGTCTAGAACGAACTTCCCTTGTTGCGCTGCTTCGATATATTGCTTTAGCCTCTTGGTGGTATGTCCAATTGATCGTCCGTCCAAATGCACTTCCACGATACGGGGTCCAAGGTTCCGCCAGCCCGAAGAACCAAGTCCGGCAGCAGTCAGCGATTCATTGTCTCTTGTTCGATCTCTTTATCAAGCAGATCATTCTCAGCCTTGGCCCACTTAGGCCGGGCTATGAGGTAGCCACCTGACCCCGTGCGATGGTGAAGCTTCTTCTTTGCAGCATTTTTCTTGTTTGTCTCCGACATCTTTGTACACTTTTCCGATGTCCCGTGGGCCACAAATGCGTGCCAGACATCTCTGATCTTCTCATATTTGCCCTTGAGTTCTGGTGTCTTTTTTTATTGACAAACTTATTCAGGTCTTTCTTCCAATTTGTGAATAGCTCTGCCATCTTCTTAAGAGCAAAATACTTGATTAATGGCTCTATAACTGGCTTCTCTGGATCATCCTCTGGCAGTAGGGTGAAATTTGACTTCAGCTCGGTCCAAAGATCATTTTTGCAGATCATTGACATAAGACACCTCGGGTCTTCTTCTTGAAGCTTATACCATTGCTGGATGCTGATCGGGATCTTGTCCCTAACGAGAACCCTGCCTTTGAGCAACAAATGCCTTCTTTGTCCGGATGGGTTCAATCGATTGGCGTCGTAGCATAATTTCTATGATCTCAAACCTTTCATCCGAGCTCAACTTTTCTTGGGCCTCGTCTCTTTACGAAGTTGTGCTCGATCCGGAGGGCTAGAAAAGGAAGAAAGGCGAGAGTTAATTAATATGTGTACATACCAAAACAATGAATGCATCAATTAGCTAGTCAGCACAGGCTTAACTAATATATATATACTGGCCGGACTCGTTCGGTGATCACGGAGCAGTCCTCATGGTCTACTTCTTCACCCTCCTTCTTCCACCGGCATTGGGTCGCCAGACCATCATAATCATAGCCAGCTGCTTCTTCACCCTCTCCTTCCGGACCATCGGTGTCGTTGAGATACATCAATGAGCTGAGGGCATCACTTCCTTCTGCGATTATGTCCCTCAACAACGCTTCTTGTGCTCCGTCTCGGGGCGGGGTGTCCATAGTTTCTACAAATATTTACAACATGGCAATTATTATTCAAACATGACAGATATGGATATATTAGTGGCAAACGTAGAACTAGCTAGCTAATCACAATAAGTAATCATATTAATTAGTGGCCTCGATGCTGCTTCTCTAGGGTTTGGTGGCCTCGACAACGCTTCAAGGGTTAGGGGTGGCCTCGAGAGCGCTTCAAGGAGGGTAATATCGACCCCCCACGTGTTGAAGCTATCGGGAGGGGTCAGCGTTGAACACTACATCTATGTCCCACAAGTGACATGGGCATCGGCGCATGTGATAGGGTAGAGGGTCGTGGATCGCGGTGATCGAGGTCAAGGGTCAGGATCGCCGAGGGTGGGAGGTTGCCTAGTGTCAAAGGATTCAACAAAACCATGTCTTCATCATTAGGCGAAAGTAACAAGTGCATGATGGTACGAAGCTCTCCAAAGTTATTTTGGAACGGAGTCCTATATAGGATAATTCACTTTTTGGTACAAAGTTCAGCAAGAACCTTCCGAATATCATTATTTGGAAGGCCTTTGCTGAAATTCGTACAAAAAGGAAAATTATCCATTCCGGGACTCCATTCCAGAATAACTTTGGAGGACTTCGTACCATCATACCATGGTTACTTCCGGCTAATGATGAAGCCATGGATTTCTTCAATACTTTGACACTAGGAAACCTCTCGACCCCTCGGCGATCCTGGACACCTCGAACCCTCGACGACCCTGGAACCCTCGACCCCTAGACGACCCTGGAACCCTCGACCCTCGATCCCTCGACCCTAGAACCCTCGAACCCTCGACCCTGAAACCCTCGACCCTTGACCCCTTAACGACCCTTGACCCTCTACCCTAGTTCCCTACCCTCGACCCCTCGGCGATCCTCGACACCCTCGTTCCTGATAAAAAATAAGAAGAAGAAGAAAAAAAAGAGGAGAAAAAAAGGAGAAGAAGCTCCTCTATTCCTTCTTCTTCTCCTCTTTTTTCTTCTTCTTTCTCTTCTTCCTCTCCTCGTCTTCTCCTTCTTCTTCTCCTTCTTTCTCTACTTATTTTCCTTTTCCTTATTTTACTTTTTCCTCTCCACTAACATAAAATGCACTATCCTAAAATGCACCAAACATAAAATGCACTAAATCGATCAACTAACCTAAAATCAGTGATAAAATGCACTAACCTAAAATCGATATCTACTAACAACTTAAAAAAATACATATATGAAAAAATGCATATATGAAAAGAAAACATCATCATATCATCAACAGAAAAAAATAGTATTTTTTCTAAAAATGCACTATATATACACTAACCTAAAATGCACAAAAATGATATCGGAGATGGGGTATATCGACCCCCCTCATGTATCCACATACATACATCTATACATACATATATACTTACATATATGTATAAATTTTTGCATATATAAACTTTTGCATATATAAAGTTTTTCTAAAATCTAACTTTTGCATATGTGAACATATATACACAGAGAACATATACATATATACACAGAAAACATATACATAAAATGCAGAAAAAAATAAAAGGAAAGGGCGCCGGCGGCCGGACCGAAGGCGGCGGCGTGTGGTCGGGGCGACGGCGATGAGGTTGGGAAGGGGGCATGGCGGTGACAGGATCGGGCAGGGGCGGCATGTGGCGGCGGCGATGGGGTTGGGAAAGGCGGCATCTGTGGCGGCGACGGCGACGAGGAACGGGTGGCAGCAGGGCACGGCAACGGGTCGGGGCAGGTGGCGGCAGCATGGCGCGGCGACAAGGTTAGGGCCGGCAGGCGGCGGGCGCAGCTGGCGACGCAGTGTCAGGCGATGGCTCGGCGGCGGCGGCGAGGTGGACCAACTTGGCGTCGGGGCAGGGCTTGGCGGCGGCGCGGCGAGGAGGAGAAGGCGTCGGGCGAGAAGAAAGCAGATGGATTTTGGCGAAAACTGCTAAGTGTTGTATATATAGCAAGAGCATTGGTCCCGGTTCGTGGCACAAACCGGGACTAATGCCCCCCTTTAGTCCCGGTTGGTGCCACCAACCGGGACCAAAGGACCAAATGCCTGTGCTGCCCCGAAGCCAAATATTTAGTCCCACCTCGCTAGTTGAGAGGGAGGCGCACCTTTTTATAAGGTGTGGTGCGCCTTCCCTCTCGAGCTCCACTCTAAAGCAGGCTTTTGGGCCTAACCCTGCAATATGTGCCTGTGGGCCTACTGGGCCTCCCTCGGGCCTGAATCCTGGCCCATGGTAGGGTTTCTAGTCGTATTCGGGCCGTGGGGGCCCAGTAGGTGGCACTTTTTTTTTGTTTTTTTGTTATATTTGTTGCTTTATTTAGTTTATTTTGTTTCTATTTACAACAAAATACTTACTGTTTCTATATTTATTTATTTTCCAGTTTTTTGTTTTGTTTTCTGCATTATTTATTTTCTTTTGTTTTTTGCTTTATTTTTAATTATTTTGCTTTTAGTTTTAGAAAAATTATAAACTTTCTGTTAGTGCCATTAGTTTTCAAATTTGAAAACACTTTTTTTGTTTTCTTTGTTGCTTTATTCATTTTATTTTGTTTCTACTTGCAACAAAATACTTATTGTTGCTATTTTATTTTATTTTCCAGTTTTTTGTTTTGTTTTCTGCATTATTTATTTTCTTTTGTTTTTTGCTTTATTTTTAATTCTTTTTGCTTTTAGTTTTAGAAAAATTATAAACTTTCTGTTAGTGCCACTAGTTTTCAAATTTGAAAACACTTTTTTATTTTCTTTGTTGCTTTATTCATTTTATTTTGTTTCTACTTACAACAAAATACTTATTGTTGCTATATTTATTTTTTCCAGTTTTTTGTTTTGTTTTCTGCATTATTTATTTTCTTTTGGTTTTTTGCTATATTTTTTTAATTCTTTTTTCTTTTAGGTCAGCAAAATTATAAACTTTCTGTTAGTGCCATTAGTTTTAGACTTTCTGTTTGTGCCATTAGTTTTCAAATTTGAATAGTTAAAATTTAAATTCTTTGAAATTCATAGTTTTCAAATAAACTCTGAAAAACTTGGCATGGCATGTGCATGTACAAAACGGACAACGGTATCATACTCGTCTGTTACAAAGTTGGCATGGTATCATCATAATAGTTGCGGGAGAAAGTCTTCATTTTTTTTCTTCGCTTGTGTCATTTGCTTATTGCGCCGTAACCATGGATAATCTTCATCGTTTATTAGGATGCTTGGGTCAGCCTTGACTTTGAAGGAGGAATTTCATGAAACTTTCCATACTCTTGAGACATGTCATCTTGCCCTCCACTCCCAGGATGTCCCTTTGTCTGAAAGAACTATGTGGCGCTTTGGCTCATCGTATGATGTATTAAGCTTCCTTATCTTTTCTTTTCCTCGATGCGGTAGACATGTCCTTCACATAGATAACCTGTGCCACATCATTGGCTAGGGACGAACTATTCGTCGGTGTACCCAAGATTTTTCAGATCCTTTGTTGTCATTCCTTCTTGTGGGTCTACCTATACCCGCCTCCTGACAGATTGACCCATTTGCACTTAAACAAAGGGACCTTAAAATCATGTCCGTAGTCAAGTTCCCATATGTCCAATATGTAACCATAATAAGTGTCCTTTCCCCTCTCGGTGGCTGCATCAAAGCGGACACCGCTGTTTTGGTTGGTGCTCTTTTGATCTTGGTCAATCGTGTAAAATGTATTCCCATTTATCTCGTATCCTTTCCAAATCGTAACAGTCGAAGATGGTCCCTGGACAACAAGTACAGCTCATCATAAACAGTGTTGTCACCTCACGAGGCGTGTTTCCAACCAAGCTGCTGAAAGTCTGATGGGTTCACATGTAATCCGATCGTCGCCTTTGCTCCGGTGTTTGGGCGCAGATGTTCTTGTGTCCATCGACATCGGGTCACCAAGGTAGAGTTACGTAGAAGCTGTGTAGTGTGCTTGAGACCAAGAATATCCGTTCTGCGTATTATTGAGTCCCTTCCAAGCGTGCCTTTTCGGTCAGTCTCCCCTCATACGCGATTTAGGGAGACCTATCTTCTTAAGGCCAGGAATGAAGTCAACACAAAACCCCATGACATCCTCTGTTTGATGGCCCATGGAGATGCTTCCTTCGGCCTAAGCGATTCTGAACATATTTCTTTAGGACTCCATGAACCTCTCAAAGGGGTACATATTGTGTAGAAATACGGGCCCCAGAATGACAATCTCATCGACTAGATGAACTAGGGCGTCGTCATGATATTGAAGAAGGATGGTGGGAACACCAGCTCGGCCCGACAAGACATTGCGCCACATCACTCCTTAGCGTTAGTACGATTTCTGGATCGATCACCTTCGAGATATTGCATTGAGGAATGCACATAGCTTCACAATGGCTAATCGGACGTTTTACGGTAGAAGCCCCTCAATGCAACGGAGCAGTTGCGTCATAATCACGTGGCAGTCATGAGACTTTAGGTTCGGAACTTTTCTCGGTATATTTATTATTCCCTTTATATTCGACGAGAAGCCGTCGGGACCTTCATCTTGAGCAGGCATTCAAAGAAGATTTCTTTCTCTTCTTTCGTAAGAGTGTAGTGGCAGGACCTTCATCTGCTTGGAGGCATGCTCTCTTTTTCGTGCAAGCGTTGCAGGTCCTCCGTGCCTTAGGTGTATCTTTTGTCTTCCCATACACGCCCAAGAAGCCTAGCAGGTTCACGCAAAGATTCTTCGTCACGTGCATCACGTCGATCGAAGAGCGGACCTCTAGGTCTTTCCAGAAGGGTAGGTCCCAAAATATAGATTTCTTCATCCACATGGGTGCGTGATTGTCAGCGTCATTCGTAATAGCTAGTCCGCCGGGACCCTTTCCAAAGGTTACGTGTAAATCATTGACCATAGCAAGTACGTGATCACCGGTACGCATGGTGGGCTTCTGCCGATGATCTGCCTCGCCTTTGAAATGCTTGCCTTTCTTTCGACATTGATGGTTGGTCGGAAGAAATCGACGATGGCCCAGGTACACATTCTTCCTGCAGCTTCCCAGGTATATACTATCGGTGTCAAGTAAACAGTGCGTGCATGCGTGTGTATCCCTTGTTTGTCTGTCCTAAAAGGTTACTGAGAGCGGGCCAATCGTTGATGGTCACGAACAGCAACGCCTTTAGGTGAAATTCCTCCTTTTTGTGCTCATCCCACGTACGTACACCGTTTCCATTCCACAGCTGTAAAAGTTCTTCAACTAATGGCCTTAGGTACACATCAATGTCGTTGCCGGGTTGCTTAGGGCCTTGGATGAGAACTGGCATCATAGTGAACTTCCGCTTCATGCACATCCAAGTAGGAAGGTTATACATACATAGAGTCACGGGCTAGCTGATGTGATTGCTGCTCTGCTCCCCGAAAGGATTAATGCCATCCGCGCTTAAAGAAAACCATACGTTGCTTGGGTCCTTTGCAAACTCATCCCAGTACTTTCTCTTGATTTTTCTCCACTGCGACCCGTCGCACGGTGCTCTCAACTTCTCGTCTTTCTTACGGTCCTCCTTTGTGCCATCGCATCAACTTGGCATGCTCTCGTTTCGAACAGGCGTTTCAACCGTGGTATTATAGGAGCATACCACATCACCTCGCAGAACCCTCTTCTGGGAGGCTCGCAAATCAACATCACTAGGGTCATCTCGTCGATCTTATACGCAATGCACACGCATACGGGCATGCGTTCGAGATCCTTGTATGCACATGATAGAGGATGCAGCCATTAGGGCATGCATGTATCTTCTCCACCTCCAATCCTAGAGGGCATCGACCTTCTTTGCTGCGTATGTCTTGTCGGGCAATTCGTTATCCTTTGGAAGCTTCTTCTTCATTATTTTGATAGCTTCTCAAATCCTTTATCGAGCACGACATTCTCGCCTTCCACTTTGCAGCAATTCGATGCGGTACCGAGCTTTGTGTTGCCATCTTCGCAATTGGGGTACAACCCTTTTTGTGATCCTCTAACATGCGATCGAACTTCAGCTTCTCCTTTTGACTTTCGCATTGCGCCTTGCATCGACAATGACCGGCGGAGATCATCATCATCGGGCACATCGTCGGTTCCTCTTGATCTTCAGCAACCGCCCATTGCAGCACCATCGTGCACATCGTCTCATTTCCTCTTGATGTTCGAGTAGCATCACCGTATTCAGGGGCACATAGTTGTTATCGTACTCTTCTTCTTTGCCGTCTTCCATCATAACCCCTATTTCTCCGTGCCTCGTCCAAACATTATAGTGTGGCATGAAACCCTTGTAAAGTAGGTGGGTGTGAAGGATTTTCGGTCGAGTAAGACTTCAGTATTCCCACATATAGGGCATGGACAACACATAAAACCATTCTGCTTGTTTGCCTCAGCCACTTGAGAAAATCATGCACGCCCTTAGTGTACTCGGAGGTGTATACGTCACCGTACATCCATTGCGGTTCATCTCGTGCATTATATATAATTAAGTGTGTCAAAAATCATTACGAACATCATGAATAGATAATTAAGTGACCAAATTAATAGAAGTTCATCATCACATAAAACCAAAGTACATACATAGTTCTCATCTAACAACATAAAGCTCTGCAAAGCATCTAAATTAATTAAACCATACATTGAAACTATGTAAAACATTTCAATGCGAAAACAAATGCGATCATAATCGCAACCAAGGTAACAACTAATCCAACGGCATAATGATACCAAGCCTTGGTATGAATGGCATATTTTCTAATCTTTCTAATCTTCAAGCGCATTGCATCCATCTTGATCTTGTGATCATCGACGACATCCGCAACATGCAACTCCAATATCATCTTCTCCTCCTCAAGTTTTTTTTCCTTCAAGAAATGGTTTTCTTCTTTAACTAAATTTAACCTCTCGACAATAGGGTCGGTTGGAATTTTCGGTTCAACAACCTCCCAGATAAATAAAATCTATGTCACGTTGGTCGGCATAATTTTCATAAACAATAAATGAACCAATAGTTATGAAAAGATAATATATACCACATCCGAATCATAGAGCGGGCGATGGCGGCGGGGCGGATACCAAAACCATCCCACTATATAAGATGCAATAATAAAATTAAGAAAATAATACAAGTATCTATCTAAACATACAAGTAAGAATATTTTTCCTTTCAGAAAGAAGATAAGAACAAGAGGCTCACCACGGTGGTGCCGACAATGAGATCAGCGCGGGTGATCGACGGCGATGAAGACGGGGACGGGGCGTGACGGACCGCTAAACCTAGATAAATATTGAGGAAAATGGAGCTTGGCAGTCAATCTTGGAGAGGAGAAACCTTAAGTAGTGTGGCTCGGGCATTCCATCGAACAGCTTGTGTGCATAGGAGGTGAGCTAGAGCACCACCAAGCCCTCTCCCCCTCGGCCAGAAAAAACAGAGCAGTGTGCTCTGCTCTTGCGCGAGGGGGTATATATAGGCACCACCATTAGCCCCGGTTGGTGGCATGAACTGGCCTGGGCCATTGCCCCCTTTTCTACTAGTGCATCAACGTCGTTGTGGTGCTGCACCTGCTGAGTACTTCACAAGGATGATGAGCTCATCTACTGAAGGATCTCCTATGATTGGCACTGTCATCATAAGGTATTGTCCTCTAGCCTTTGCTACCCATCCTTCGCGATTTCCTTTATTACTTTTGGATTGTTCTTAACCTATCTGTTAATTTGATTTGGACGCGACTAACGTCTTAACATACGGAATTTAAGGGAGATATCCGAACCAACCTTCTTATCTCCCTCCCGCGACCTCCCATGCATGCGTGCATCCTTTTATGTGTGTTTCCACCCAACATTGTTTAATTAGAACCTAATTACATGCATGCAGGAAAAAACAAAATTGATGATGTCAGCAGATTCTTTTTCAACACTCAAAATTCAAAATGTTTTATAGCTCAAATCATCGGCTGGATTGAAAAACTGTCTTTATATAAAAGATTCATCGTGATGAGACTTTCCAAAATAGATCTCATGTTGGTATGTTCTGACGACTTTTTTTCCGGTAAAATGTTGCATGTGCTACGTAAGTTATCATGACTGTGACACATAGTTAGAGAATCTCTAACAGCCGCACTAAAAGGCGCGCGCGCGGGGGATGTTTTCTTGCACTCCAGCGGTGGCGGGAAACTAGCGCGCGCGGGATGTTTTCTCGCGCTCCAGCGGTGGCGGGAAACTAGCGCGCACGGGAAAAGGTGGCAGCTCGCGCGCTACTTTTGGCGCACCGCTTATGGCGCACCTGTAAATTGCGGCGCTCGCCACGCGGCTATCCACACTGCCACGCGCGCCTCCCCCGCTTCCTCGTTGCTTCCTCACCGCTCCAGCGCCCCGCCACCGACGCACCACCATGCCGCCGTGTCGCCGAGGAGCGTCGGGCTACTGCAGCGTCCGCCAGCGCCCCAACGGCTGGTACGACGCCGAGATCCGGTCCTGCGACGTATGGCTCGGCGTCGGCACCTTTGAGACTGCGCACGAGGCCGCTCGCGCGTACGACGCGGCGGCGTGGCGCCTATGCAGGCCGCGCCCGCAGATGAAAATCCAGGATGTCTACACGCGCCAGCAGGCGCAGGACGTCGCCCCTCCGCCTTGTCTTATCACGGACCAAGACCGTGCGGAGCACACTCGGCGGCAGCGGCGCTTCCTCATCACAGAGGAGGACGTCCGAGGCATGGCGGAGTGGCACCGGCGCCACCCGCAGGACATCGCCAACGAGCAAGCCTACTGGGCGGAGAGGACGGCAAAGCGCCGCGCGGAGGTTGGAGAGGCGTCGGTGGAAGGCCCTGGCGCTATCGCAGTGCGATATCGTTGAAAATGGTGGGTAGTTGATCTTTTCGGATAATGATCCTCGTTGGAATGACATGTGGCTCGATACCTCGGACCAGACCAGCGAGGATGATGATGAGGATGATGACGACGACTGGGAGTAGGTTTTAGTTGCACTATCTAGTATTTTTTTGTTGCATCGTAGTTTTATCTATCTATGCTATGGAACTATGTAAAATATCTCTGTATCGTTTTTATCTATGAATTTTTAGTATCATTTTTATTTTATACGCTATGTTCGTGCGATAGCACGCGCTGCATTTTAGCGCGGCTGCTGGAGCTACGCGCGCGCGCTAAATTTTAGCGCGACTGCTGGAGCCAGCGCTGCCCGCCGCGCTTTTCCAGGCGATGGGCGCGCTGCAAACTGCTTTTTAGCGCACCGCACGTTGGGCGGCTGTTGGAGATGCTCTTACCAAGCTGTTTTTCATAAGAAAAACCGGGCATAAAAAGATGGTCTTCCTACTTTTCTTCTCATGTGTATATGTGTATATGCACTAGATCACAAAACTAAGATGCTATCCTAGATTCTCCCTATTTCTAAACTTCAAAATGTTTTGTAGCTCAAACCGTGGCTTTGTTCGAAAAACTGTTTTCACATAAAAGATTTGTCAGGACAAGATCTTAGAAACCAGATCCCATGTTGGTATGTTCCAACGACTTTTTCTGATAAAAAATTACCACGCATGTGCTACATAAGTTATCATGCTAGTTGAGCGTAAGCTTTCATTTTGTTTACATAGAAATTACCGAGGCATAAAAAATGATTTCTTCGACCTTCTCCCACATGCACATGCACACACCCTAGAGAACGAAAAATGCTAATGTCATGAAGGATTCCACCAAAATTTAAAAAAATAAAAATATTTTGTAACTCAAATAGCCGCTTTGATACAAAAACCATTTTCACATGAAAAATCATTGCGACAAGGCCTTTGAAACTAGATCTCAAGTTGGTATGTTTTGACAACTTTTGGTCAAAAGGTCACCAGGCCTAGACTAACTAAGGTATCAACTCTGTTGTGTGTATATTACCATGTTATTCACACACAAATTACCAAAGGGTGTTTTTCAACATGTCCCTCGCCCTCCCGGTCAAAAGTTATCACACCTGGATTAAGTAAGTTATCAACTTAGTTGTGCGTATATTTTCAACAACTTTTTTCATGGGTCAAAAATATCGTCGTGTTTGTACATAAGTTATCAGGTCTTGGAGCCAGTGTTACTATGTTATTTACTGAGTATGTTTTTCAATAACTTTTTTCCACGGGTCAAAAGTTATCGTGGTGTTTGTACATAAGTTATCAGGTGCGGAAGCCTGTGTTACCATATTATTTATAGATTATGTTTTCAATAATCTTTTCACAGGTCATAAGTTATCGTGTTGTTTGTACCTGAGTTATCAGGTCCGAAAGCCTATATTATCACGCTTTTACACATAAGTTATCGGTGGTATGTTTTCAACACTTTTTTCCACGGGTCAAAGTTATTGTGGTGTTTGTATCTAAGTTATCAGGTCCGGAAGCCTATATTATCATGCTATTTACACAAAAAGCTATTGGTTGTATGTTTTTAATATCTTTTTCTCCGGGTCAAAATTATCGTGGTGTTTGTACCTGAGTTATCAGGTCTGAGGGCGTATATTACCATGCTATTACTTAGAAGTTATCAGCGGTATGTTTTAATTTTAACAACTTGTTTCCACAGGTCAAAGTTATCATGGTGTTTGTACCTAAATTATCAGGTTATGGGCGTATCTTACCATGCTATTACTTCGAAGTTATTGGTGGTATGTTTTCAAGAACTTCTTCTCACGGGTCAAAATTATCGTGGTGTTTGCATCTAAATTATCAGGTCCGGGAGTCTATATGATCATGCTATTTACACAATAGTTGCCGAGGAATGTTTTCAACGATTTTTTGTAAACCAAATAATGGGTAAGTCGGTCTACAATAATCATGTTTCTGTAACATATACAATTTGGTAACTATAAAAATAACCATGTTGATAACTACAACCCGGTGACTACATAATTGTTATGTTGGAACTACATATAGTCTTCCCTCCTATGATGACCCCTCTCTCATCAAATTACTATGAAGATTTGCTTGAATTCTACCATGACACGACGCGTCACCTTCCCTTTGCAAACATCTCCCACCTGTCCAAGGGCATCTCATGTAGAATCCTCTTTGATCCCACCACCAATGTCGTTCTCGGCATCATCGGAGTGCTCGTGGGGATTCCTACTTCCATCAAGAAGTGAACCACAAATGATTCATGAGTGGAAGAAAAACCGAAAATGCATTCTCTATAGAAATACAACAAAATCCGACTATTACCAATTCCCAACAGAAAAAAAAAGAAAATGGAGGGCTGCATCATAGCAGTGGCCTACTCGCGGTAATCACATATCTACAGAATTAGCCCACTTCTAAATAAAACATCCAGTTGGCTGAGATGGTACCCAGGTATAGTTAAAGTCAGGGAATCGTACGTGCCTATCCCTAACAACCAGTCGGCATGAACTTAGCTTTCTCGATTTGATTTTACTCATGTGTGTGTCGTTAGATTGGAGTGGATACGTTACTAGGTATCCATGTCGAAAAAACTAGGTATCCATGTTGTTGCCCCATAGGTCTTCATCACATTAGTACTTCCGTGCCATTGATTTCTTTTATTGTGCTCCGTGCATCCTTCAAGTCACAGTCAGTTCTTTTTATTCTAGATTCCTGCCTATTCTTTTGCTACACTTAAGTCCATCTTTTAGCTTTTCACTGATCTTTGTTGTTCCATAATCTAAAAGGAGAACTTCTTGCAGGCAGCAAAATTTTATTTCTCATGATGGTTGGGGATAATTACACATGGACAAATATGGCCGGATAATGTAACGGTTTCCACTTGCTTGCATAATGCATTTTTTTCATATTTATTGATCTTCAAGGTCAGTCAAAATTTCAATATATACCATTATTATCTCCACCAACCGGTTTTTATCAGATTGCACATATTTGCCTCAATTTCAGAAAAGCAAGCTAAGCAAGTTTCCATCTTATTACTAATTGATGCTAATTTCGGACAACTTTTAATTAGAGAATGTGATTTTTCGGATAAACATGTTAGGAATTTAGGCTAGTGATGGGAGATTTCGCAGTTAAGTTTCGGGTTCGGTCGAAGGCCGATGGGTTTAATTGGGCACTGGTGGCGGTATATGGTGCCGCGCAGCCCGAACTCAAACCGGAGTTTTTGGCAGATCTTGTTCGAATTTGCGGTTCTGAGCAGCTTCCAATCTTGGTTGGGGGTGATTTCAACATTATTAGAAGGAGAGAGGAAAATAACAATGATAATTTTGATGGCAGGTGGTCGTTCATGTTTAACACAATTATTGAAAGCTTGGATCTGAGAGAGATAGAGCTTTCGGGTAGAAAATTCACCTAGGCTAACACCTTGCCAAACCCGACGTTTGAGAAGTTGGATCGAGTCCTTGCGAGCGTCGAGTGGGAACGAAAATTTCCATTGGTTACGGTCCAGGCGCTTTCGCGCGGAATTTCTGACCACACGCCTTTACTGGTGGACTCTGGTGAGGCAACCCACATGGAGAACAAAAATTCTTTTTCATTCGAACTGGCTTGGTTTGAACGAGAAGGCTTCTTGGATCTAATAACCAGGGAATGGGCTAAGGATGCAGGAGGTAGGACTTCGGTTGAGCGCTGGCAAAATAAGATAAGGCACTTGAGGAGTTTCTTGCGTGGGTGGCCTAAGCATCTTAGTGGGATTTATAAGGTTTAAAAGGAAAGGCTCCTTACACTTATTCAGTCCCTAGATTTAAAAGCCGAGTCCACGATCCTACATACCATGGAGGTTCATGCTAAACTAGAGGCGGAGATGAGATTGAAAGAGCTTCTCCATGAAGAGGAATTGAAGTGGGCACTGCGGGCTAAGGTTCGCGAAGTTGTCCAGGGGGACGCGAACACTCAATTCTTTCACATGATCGCTAATGGCAAGCATAGAAAGAAAAGAATCTTTTAGCTTGAACAAGACGACGGAACGATTTTAGGACAGGAAAACCTAAAGTTATACATAACCGAATACTACAAGCAGTTGTTTGGGCCTCCGGAGGATAATTGTGTATCCCTGGATGAGTCTAGGATTGAGGATGTTCCTCAACTGGCCGCAGATGAGAATGGTATTTTGACTGCCCCATTTTCGGAGAAAGAGGTGTTTGAAGCCATTTCACAAATGAAAAATAATAAGGCTCCAGGGCCGGATGGATTTCCGGCGGAGTTCTATAAAAAGTGCTGGCATATTATTAAAGGGGATTTGATACCGATGTTCCATGATTTATTCTCTGGACAGCTTAGTTATTTCACCTTGGAACGATAAGCCTACTTCCTAAGAAAACAGAGGTTGTGAGAATTGAGCAGTTCAGGCCGATCTGTCTTCATAACGTTAGTTTCAAAAATTTCACCAAGATCGGGACTAATAGGCTCATGCAGATTGCGCATTCTGTGGTGCAGCATTTCCAAACTGCTTTCATGTCGGACAGAAACATCCTAGAAGGGGTTGTGGTCCTAGATGAAACGCTCCACGAAATTCACACGAAAAAACTAGATGGAGGCGTTTTCAAGGTGGATTTCGAGAAAGCGTACGATAAAGTCAAATGGCCTTTCCTTCAACAGGCCTTGCGTATGAAAGGTTTTGATGAAGCCTGGCGACGCCAGGTAGAATCTTTCACGCAAAAAGGGAGTGTTGGAATTAAAGTGAATGACGACATAGGTCATTATTTCCAGACACATAAGGGCACGAGACAAGGTGATCCGATGTCTCCTATTTTGTTCAACATTGTAGTTGATATGTTGGCAATTCTAATAGGAAGGGCTAAGGAGGCTGGTCAGGTGGGTGGCTTGGTGCCTCATCTAGTTGATGGAGGTGTGCCTATCCTACAGTACGCCGATGATACTATCATCTTTATGGAGCATGACTTGGCTAAAGTGAGAAATATGAAGCTGGTGTTATGCTTATTTGAACAATTGACCGGGTTAAAGATTAACTTTCAAAAAAGTGAATTGTTCTGTTTTGAAAGAGCCAATGAGGAACAAGAGGCTTATAGGCAATTGTTTGGGTGCGATTTGGGGGCTTTACCTTTTACGTATTTAGGTATACCAATTCACCATCGTATGCAGACAAACAGAGAATGGAAGTGCATTGAGGATCGATTTGAGAAGAAATTAAGTTGCTGGAAGGGTATGCTCATGTCATACGGAGGCCGATTAATTCTTATTAATTCAGTTCTCACAAGTATGCCTATGTTTCTCTTGTCTTTTTTCGAGGTTCCAGTTGGAGTTAGGAAAAGGCTGGACTTCTATCGATCCCGATTCTTCTGGCAAAGTGATAAACTAAAAAGAAAATACAGACTCACCAAATGGGATATTATTTGTCGATCAAAAGACCAAGGGGGTCTTGGCATTGAAAATCTTGAAGTTAAAAACAGATGTCTTCTCAGCAAGTGGTTGTCTAAGTTATCTGTAGAGACAGAGGCCACATGGGCGCATATTCTACGTAGTAAGTATCTTCACTCCAAAACTTTGTCCCAGGTAACAGCAAGGCCGACGGACTCGCCTTTTTGAAAAGGGCTGATGAGAGTCAAATCAGCCTTTTCAATAGGACAAAGTTTATAATCGGAAATGGCACCAACACGCGATTCTGGGAGGATACTTGGCTAGGAGAAACACCCCTCACGCTTCAATATCCGTCTCTTTATAGTATTGTTCAACGACGCGACGCTTACATTGCAACAGTACTCCAGTCCATCCCCCTTAATATTCAATTCAGGAGGACGCTAGCCGGTAATCGTTGGGAAGCTTGGCTCCATTTAGTGTGTAGACTGATGGAGGTCCAGCTGTCTCAATAGCCCGACCAGTTGCGCTAGAAGCTTACTAGGACTGGGGAGTTTATGGTTAAATCAATGTATCTCGATGTTAACAACTCTAGCTCCATTCCTAGTTCCAAACATGTTTGGAAAGTCAAAGTTCTTTGAAAATTTAAGTGTTTATGTGGTTTGTAGATAAACAAGTCATCTTAACCAAGGACAATCTGGCAAAGCGTAACTGGATAGGACCTACTAGATGTAGTTTTTGTGATCGGGATAAAACTGTCAAACACCTTTTTCTCGACTGCCCGTTAGCAAAAGTGCTATGGAGGATGGTGCACATAGCCTTTAATATTACTCCTCCAAATTCTGTCAGAACGTTATTTGGAACGTGGCTTAACGGGATAAAGGCCGAAACAGCAAGACACATTCGCGTAGGAGTATGTGCTTTACTGTGGGCAGTCTGGACTACAGAAATGATTTGGTTTTTAACAGAATAACAAATAATCATTTTTTGCAGGTTATCTTTCGAGCCACTGCGTTGATCCGTATGTGGTGGCACTCCGACGGAGGCCAGGGAGCGTTTGATTACTGGATCTGTCCGGTGAGAGATGGTAGCACGGGATATTTTCAACCGGTTTGGATGGCGGTCATGTAATAGGATAGTCAATTAGTTTCCCTATCTTTCTTATGCCAGCCGGTTGTGACTTTATGACTACTTTTTTATTGGCTCTCTGTGAGCTTTTCTTTACTTTCATTTAGACTTTAAGACCTTTGTTGAATCTATTTGCTATTTTATAAAGTTGGCCGTATGCATTGTTCTGATGCAGAGGCCGGGGAGCCCCCCCTTTTCAAAAAAAAGGAATTCAGGCCAACAAATAAATACGGTAAATGTCCCGTATAATTGTTCAGTACTATTTGTCATTACATTATTTTGTGGTATGTGCATCTCTTCAATATGTATATTGCACCAAATGTCCCGCAGCAACGCGCGGGGATTATCTAGTTACTAAGGTTGAGACACTTATTTTGAGACGGAGGAAGTACGTCACCTAACCTCACACGTCACACATATAGTACTATTCAAAAGAAATAAAGAAACTTCACTCACACGTACAGTAACACACAAGCATCACGGCATGCACGGCGATTCCACCAGCGACAACAATACACAAGCAAACGCAAATTATCTACCGTACACCACATCAACATGTCCCAAAATGCTCTTGTCCGGACCCTGGCACGTACGAGCACATGGTACTTGTCACGCGGTGGCGATGGGCGCGTGCGCGTCGTCCGCCTTCATGGCCTCGAAGCGCGGCTCCTTGGCCTCGAACTTGTGGCGCACGTACAGGTTCATGTAGTCCTCGAACACGAACCTCGGGTACACGGCGCCACCTTCCTCGCCCTCGTTCCTCTCAGCAGCGTCGGCAGCGCCCACGAGCGCCGGGGCAGGGAAGATGACGGCGTCCGCGCCAGGGTTGTAGAATGACGCGATGGACATGCGGTTTCCGTCGGCGCGGGTGAGCACGCGGTGCATCACGCTCTTGTACCGCCCGTTGGTGGTCACCTCCAGCTGGTCGCCGATGTTGACGACTATGGCGTGGCGCATGGGCGGCACGTCCACCCAGGCGCCGTCCTTGAGGAGCTGTAGTCCGCTCACCTGGTCGTCCTGGAACAGCAGGATGACGCCGCCGGCGTCGGTGTGCGCGCGTAGACCGTCGACCAGGTCGGGGCGAGGGCACGGCGGGTAGCTGCTGACCTTGGTGCCGAACGTCGGGCCCCTGGACCCGGCGAAGGCTCGCTTCAGGTAGCCCTGCTCCAGGCCCAGGTTCTCGCACAGCAGGTCCAGCACCTTCTCCGCCAGCTTCTCTATCTCCGACGCGAATTCTTTCATCACTTGCCTGCAACGACGACACGAAAAAGGCAACCAAGTGTCACTTTCTGAAAAGATGATTCCATTCCAATCGTGTTGGTTACTGCTGCCAAATTAGTAGGATTCTGATATGCGCAACCAATCTTATCTCCTGTTGATATCCCAGTGGCAGTACTATAATTGCTGCATGGTGTTTTTTGAGCTGCTGTACGTGTGGGGACTAACGATAGGCTGCCTCGTCAGAAACTAGAGTACAAAATGCTTGGCCTAACAATTGAAGACGAGGCAAACCTTTGGATCAAAGCTGGAGCAAAGAAATTAGGGTCTTTTTTATTACGAGAATAATTGTCACGCCGTAACTTGGATGTGTGTTGTAAAAAACCAATAGACTGCCTCGTCAGAAACTAGAGCTGAATCAATCTGTGGAATCTGGTGCTATCTGTTGGTCTCTTATGTTATTACTTAGTGATCAAGTAGCCGTAGTTAATTAATTAAGTAATCACGCGTGCGTGCGTGCGTGCGTACCTGTAGTGGTGGTCGAGGTCGGGCAGGTCGGCGAGGTTGGAGGCGGGGAGGTGGCGGACGAAGAAGGTGCTCTCCCAGTCCACGTCCTTCACGTCGGCGCCCTGCTCACCGGCCTCCAGCGTCTTCGCCGCGAACTCCTTGAACTGCTCCTCCCGGCATGCCGCGTAGTGGGCCTTGCTCACCCGCTCCACCTCGTCCATCAGCTCGTGTGAGATGCCATGGTTCAGCAGCTGTGCGCATCAGAATCGATCAATATGTGCGCCGGTCAGTTAATCATGTCAAGAATCGTACATATGCCTGCTTTTTACTCCCTCCGTCCCAAAATAAGTGTCTCACACTTATTTTGGGACGGAGGGAGTATAAATCATGCATACATATATCAAAAATCATCAAGTTCTACGTTGAGGGATCATTCTGCTACAAGAATTGTATGGTACGCGAGTGGCGGTGGCACCTCGAAGAATCCCCAGTTCTCGCAGGCGTCGCGGATAACCCCCATGGCGGCGCCCCTCTCCTCGGTCTCCAGCTTCTCCATGTTGATCACCGGGAAGCTCAACGAGGCGGCGGCAGCATTAGCAGGAATTGCCATTGCTCTCTAATTATCCTCTGCCTCTCTCTCGCTCTCACTCTCTGTATGTGTGTTTGTGCTGGTTGGCTGAAGCAGAGAGTGTGTGTGCACTCTGAGGCCGGTGTGAGTGCGCAATTTATAGGCGCGCGAGAAAAGGCCGGGACGTCCGATATTACGATACAGCTTAATTAGTTATAATCACTTTGGTCAATCAGTATGGAATGGGGAACAAAGCTGTCTGGACGTACAAAACTGTAGGGACCAAAGCAAGCGAGATATGCCCCAGTTAGGGCATGTACAGTGTAGGATATACCATAGTGCTGCCCCATGGTCCACGTACTTAGAATTGTACAAAGCAGTCGCTAGAAAAATTCACCCACCCAATGCATCCATTGCCTCACTGGACCCACACTTCTCCTCATCCCATATTTTCTCCACTCTCCCGCATGCGCCTGTCTCCTTACTTTTCCCTACCTTTTCTGCATTTTTCAAGGAAGAACCTGGTTCCTCTGCAAGATCCCACTTTGCTTTTGGAGCAGCAGTTTGAGCTGATTTGGCACATTAAAGCTGACGTAGAGGGCTGGGGCAGCCGTCCAGAGTGGAGCATTGGCCATGCCCTTAGTTAGCTATAATCGGATCAGCGTGCGGGCCGCAACTTCGTGTAGCTTACCCTAACCAAGAATATCGCTTCTTGCTAGCTAATATGCCCTGATTGAACGGTACCCTCGCGTCGCCCCGCGCGGGCGACTAGAGGGCGAACGCGAGCGCGCCGCCGGGCCTCATACATCTTTGACCCCTCGCCGCCGCTTGAGGCTGGCGCCGGCCAAGTCCGAGTCGCAGCCAAGGACGGCGGCGGCGGGACCGTTTTGCCCTGGGACAGTGTGCGATTTGGGCTTTGGCCCGCGGTGGCCTTCCCCGGCGCAGTGGCGCCTTCAACAGCGAGGCGGCGGCTCGTCAACATCCCTCTGCCCTACGGTGGCTACCGGCCGGCCATGGGACTTCGAGGAGACGTCCGGCGAGCCCGGCCCCTGCAGGATTCAGATCTGGCATCTGCGGGTCTGTAGGGCCGATGGGCCTGGGCGGGCCTCGTCCATCGTTGGTGCTGGCGGCGAGAGGCTAGTCTAGGCAGCTTGGTCGGCGGCGACGGCAGGCGCGGTTCGTTATGCGGCCGCTGGCGGTGGCCCATGCACGAGAGATGGAGCTCTTTGATCAGATCTGGGTGAAAACCTGTTATTGGCTATTTCCAATGGCCGACGATGGCGACGATGTCTGCTTCGTTTCCTTCCTGAAGGCATCGCAGAGGAGAAGTTTAAGGCCACTCTCTGCTACCTTTGGGGGAACCCTAGATCAGTAGATCGGGTGACGGCGGCTCTCTGGTGTCGTTTCCCCCTTGGGGGCGTCATTCTTGGAGGTGCACACGGGCTCGAGGGACCAGATGACGACGTCTTCGGTGGAGCGGTGCTTCATCTTACACATCGATGGTGACGGATCTCGGCGGCGTGGCGCTGTGGAGACTCTGCGTCTGATGCGCGGAGATGAACTCGCACAGGAGGAGGAAGCTGTCTGGCGTCATGGTGGCGTTGATGACAGAGAGGCCTGGCAAGGTCGGTGCTTCGGTTCTGCTCTGAGGATGGACCGAGGGATGATTGAGGTGACGGTCCTTGCAGCGTGCGGTGCTCACTGGGAGTGTGACAGACCGGTGTGGGACCCAATCCAGGTAGTGGCTTGGATGGGACACCCGGCTTTAGATGTTAGGTGCGATGTCTGTTTGGTATTAGGCCCGGACATTCGGCATGCATTCATCAAGGGATAGGAGTAGCAACAGTGTTGTCAAGATGGTGGCTTCAGACTTATTGATGTATCACCTTTTATTGTCTTTGTGAATAATTAATAATATAGCTGCATGTAGGGATGAAAACGGTGCGGAAACGGAGGGAACTGGGAGCTATCATATTTGTCTTCATATATTTTTGCAAAAGCGGAAACGAATACAGAAACCGCGGAAATGAATACGAAAACAGATACTACCAAAAACAGACATGGAGCGAATACAAAGCAGACACGGAAACAGAAGTGTGCGTTGAACGGAACTTAAAAAACCCTTGAATCATAGAGAAATACACACAATACACAACCAAATTTAATGAATTTTTGACACGGCTACAAAATAACATCGTTATGTTAGCAACTTAGTGTAGTATTGTAGTAATATTGGACAATTGCATATACAGTCAAGCTGAGTACATGTGTGGTTGTAGAACATGGGCTCAAATGATCCATTCTACTCATTGTATAATTGTGTGTTGTTGGTGGTTGGACTACAAAGCAGCCATAGGTCTATAGTAAAAATGAAAATTCCATATTCATGGAAATGGAAAGTTCCGTTTCCACGCCTATTCCATCGGAAAACACTATTCCCTTTTTGTTTCCGTTTCCGCATAAAAAATTCCACTTCCACTTCCGTTTTGCAAATTTTCATTTCCGATTTTATATTTCCTCTCCGTTTTCATTTTTCCTCCAGAAAAACGGAAAGTTTCCACTCAATTTTCATCCCTAGTTGCATGCAACGTCCAGATGCAGAGGCCGGGGTACATCCTCCTTTTCTAAAAATAAAAAAAGCTAATATGCCCTGATGGAGACGGAACAGTATGATAAGTAATAGGCTGATAGTCTACGTTGGCCACTATTCTATATACTTTACCTAAGTGGGCAAGTAGCCAGTGTTGATGAACTTTGTGGCGTACGGATGGCGTTGTCCCTTACTTTACACGTTGATAATGACAGAGATTAGGCCTAGTACACCTGACCCAGGCCACATATAGTGGAGTTCTGCTGTCAACAAATATATGGCACTCCTCCAACTTAACATCGATCACTTGACTGCTGCTGTCCGGGGACACCGGTCGATTGTTTTTTTTCGAAACGGAGGCAAAAGATTTGCCTCATTCATTAAATAAGAGAGAAGTGTTTTAGAGTGTTACAAATGACCCATATGCCCGGCATGTCAACTACTCGCGCACAAGAATACACCCCAGTTTTTAGCTCCGCGAGAACCCAAAGCAGCGTCATTGATGATAGCACGGAGGAGGACTGGAGGCGGTGCGCTCTTGTGTTGGAAGACCCGAGCATTACGCTCGTTCCAGATCGTCAAGAGACTAGCATTGTAAGTGAGGCCAAGGCTCGTCGGTTTGGGTTTTGCAAGCAGGTTCGCTTTTCCCACCATTCCAGCGGATCCATCCAAATGCCAAGAGGAGGTGTCCATGTGCGCTAGACCAAATTCAAGGATGATCGAGTTCCATAGCCTTATGGTGTAGCGGCATTTGTAGAAGAGGTGTGCACCCGTCTCGCCAACACGTTTGCGAGCGGGCAAAGTCCACATTCTGCCAACGCGCCGCTCAATCTGTCGGCTGTCCAAATCCGGTCTTGGATAGCCAACCAAGCAAAAACTTGATCTTAGGAGGGCCCAAGCCTTCCAGATCATAAAGTCCATGGCGAAAGTGTCGGTCAAGCTGAGCCTTGTAGGCGATGGCAGCGGAGTAGGCTCCGTCGTTGGCGTGTTCAAATAATGTCATCGTCGGTTTGTTGATCCAAGTGTAGGTCATGCACAAGCATCCATAACGTGAAGAATTGGAGGATGTGGCCACGGAGGCGATGGTGTTGCGACCGATCTTAAGAATCCAAGCATCTTCATGGAGGGCCTCACGCACCTTCCAGTTCTTGCGCGTGGAGGCCTCATAAATCAAGGGGCAATGTCCTTGGTTTCCGCCCAAGAAGCCATGGGAATCCCAAAAGGTGTTTTGGCACCGTTGCCCAAAATGATGGTCGTTGAGGCATAGAAGAAGTCCATGTCCTCCTCCGTGCAAGGGTTCCCAAGCCCCACCCAAAGCTTGTTTGGCTCCTTCCATTCATACCATGGCCACCGAGGCGTAAGGCCGAGCAAACTTGTCGGTGTCTAGAACCCCAAGGCCTCCATACTCCTTGGGGCGGCAAACCACCTTCAATTCACTTTACATTTGGCACGGTCGTCTTATCCGATCCGGACCAAAGGAAAGCCCTCTCCAATTTGTTGATGTTGTGAAGAGAGGCGTGGTGGCACGATGAGAGGTGTGATGGCATACACTGCTTGGGAGGCAATAACCGATCGACAAGTGTCGTGCGCCCGATGGTGGTGATGTTTTGGCCGTCCCGGTGGCAAGCTTGCGGCCGCCTTGTCTTCAAGGTATTGGAAATCCACAGTCTTGAGCTGCCGGACCGAGTGGGAGTCCCGGTATTTCATCGGGAAGGTGGCTCTAGACACGGAACGGCTGCGAGGACATGATCCAAGTCAACATTGGTACATCTGATTAGCACAACCGAACTCTTGTGGAAGTTGGTGCATAGACCCGTGACATCACGAAACCCTTCAAGATGGTGGCGAGGTTGTCGACGTCGCTTTTGATTGGGGCCATGAAAATAGCTGCATCATCTGCATATAAGGAGGTTCTCATCATAGCGCCTCGTCCCCGAATCTTATGCAGGAGGCCCTTCCTAGTTGCCAACTCAAGAATTTGGTGAAGCGGGTCAATTGCGAGGACGAATAGCAGCGGCGAGATCGGGTCCCCTTGACGAAATCCACGACCATGATAGATGGGAGGTCCGGGCAGCCCATTGAGCAGGAAACGCGAGGATGAGGAGCAAAGCAGTGCGGCAATCCAGTCACGGAATTTGCTAGGGAAACCCCTACGTTGCAGGAGGTCCAGGATGAATTCCCATTTGACAGAGTCGAAGGCTTTTCTAATGTCAAGCTTGAACAGAAGGGCAGGGGTCTTGCGCTTGTGGAGGCGTCGAGCAAAGTTCCGCACATACATGAAGTTGTCATGGATGCTTCTCTTTTTTATGAAGGCGCTTTGGGCGTTGGAGATGAGGGCATCCATATGCGGGGCAAGCCGCAAGGAGAGCACCTTAGCAATGATTTTGGCAATGGCATGGACGAGGCTTATGGGCCTATAATCAGAGATGCCCTCCGCACCATCCTTCTTGGGCAAGAGCACCACATTGGCGGAGTTCAACCATTGAAGATTGGGCGTGTGAAGGAGTCAAACCGGTGGATGACTTCGCATGATATCAGGTTTGTGATGGCCCAACATTTCTTGAAAAAGATACCCGTGAAGCCGTCCGGGCGGGAGCCTTGCCGCTTGGCATTTCTTTAATGGCGTTCCAAACCTCGTCCTCGATGATAGTGTCATCTAGGGTGTGAAGATCGACCGGCTGCGTTGAGCTCCTCCCAATTGAAGTCAAGGTTGCTCGTGTGCCCCTTTCCCATGACCTCAGAGAAGTGGTCATGGATGATCTTTTCTTTTTCGCCATGGTCAGTAACCCAGCCGCTTGCGAGCTTGATGCGGTGGATGTGGTTCTTTCTTCTTCGGGCATTAACGCGGCGGTGGAAGAACTTTGTGTTTGCATCACCCTCCTTGAGGTTAGAGATTCGGGCGCATTGGCTCTTTCTGGCCCTCTGCAGAACTGCCAAACTGATCACCCTGCGTTTTAGTCTAGCACGTAGGTCAAGCTCCTCCGGCGATAGGGGGCCGATTCCTGCGCAATGTCCAGCCTTAGGATCATGAGTAGTGCCGCGTGGAAGTGAATGTTCGCTGCTGAGAAGAGTTTTCTACTCCACACCTTGAGACGTAGCGCGGTCTTCTTGAGCTTGTGATGCAATATGAGATAAGGCTCCGTGTGTGACACGCCCTCGGCCCATGCCTTTTGGGCGATGTCATGGAATCTGGAAGGAGGTCAGAAATTTTCAAACTTGAAAGACCGAGGTCTTTTGGGTCCTTTGTCATCAGCAAGCAAGAGAGGGCAGTGGTGGAGAGGGATGATGACAAGGCGTGCAACACATGGGTGTTGAAGGTGGTGTCCCACTTTCGGCGTTGCGAAGAAGGAGTCAAGTTTGCAAAGGGTGGGATTTGTCCTCTCATTGCTCCGGTGAAAGCGCTGTTGCGTAGATGGATCTCCTTGAGCTCGCAAGATTGCAAAGCGGCACGAAAGCGATTGATTCTACTACGGTTAACATTCCGTTTGTTTTTATCCACAGCACGGTAGATTTGGTTGAAGTCTCCGGTGGCAAGCCATGCCACTCCGGAGGTGGCCACGGCTAAGCAGCTCCGCAAAGAATGCATCTTTGGATCTTGTTGTCGGTGGGGCCATAGGCGGACATGATTTTGAAGGAGGAGTCGGAAGCACGAATCCGCACCATAGCAGAGAGACAAAAAGTCGAGGTGGTGATGTCGGAGACATGAAGGAGGCTGTCATCCCATAGCATAAGATTCCGCCCTGGTTCCGGTGGCGGGCGGTCTTGAAACTCTGAAGCTTGTTTCCACCGAGAGAAGCAGCAATGTATCATCAGCGGTGCTCAACTTAGTCTCTTGGAGACAGACCAAATGACAAGTGGTGTCGAGATGGTAGCCTTGACAGTTGCTCTACGGTCCGGCAATTAAGCCCTCTCACATTCCAGTGAGGGTATTGATAGGCTGTTACATCATGGGTGCACAACATATGCCCTTTGACTAACATATGAAATAACAATAAAACAACCAGGAGGATCCATGTCCGGTACATGGCCCATGGCGAACCTGACTAAACACCAACACACACACAATGGGAACACAGTCCATCTACAAGGCCCAAGGTAACTAATGCCTATGCACGAGGCTGGATACGTGCAAACTAGTAGCAAGTGAAATCCACAGAAAGCATCAGGATGGCGTACTAACATAACAAACATGAAGGCCCTAACCCAGAGACCACCTACTCGAGGCGATCGCGGCTGCGATCCCCTGGCCATCTTATTCCAGCCCCACGAGTCCATAGCAGCTGCTGCACCACCGTGGTCTATCGGTAGCGTCCTCGGCAGCAACAATAGCACTATCGTCAAGCTTGAAAAAATCCCTCATGGCCACAATCACTTCAGGGGGGAGCTGCTCCTTGAATCTCTCCGTGAACGCATTCAGGGTCGAAGTGGTGACATCTTCACCATCTTTGGTTATGCCCAGGCTGCGACAAACAAGGCGCTCAGCCACCTTTGCAACCGGGGCAGCCGGCGTGCGGTTGGTGTCACATCCCTAGAATTGCTTGACATTAGTTGCATTAGGGCATTCATGTCATCATGCTAATTTCCATGAAAATTGAAATGGGGATTTGTGAAACCCTCAGAATCACTTTTGGAAATGACCTAAATAAAAATCGCTCCAAAAAGGTCCAAGAAAATGCTCATGTGGCCCTCTGAAAATATTGGACAGAGTTAACAATCTAACCAATATTTTCAGGATCTCATAAGTATTTATTTTGGGCATTTGGAATTAATCTGATAAATATTTGCCTTGGATATATATTATTATATATATAAAATATTGTCCAAAATTGTGCCTTTTGTTGAGGAGCTCGGAATATTATAGTTAGCTCCTGCAAAATTGGCATAATTAATTAAATTGGTTTGGTATTTTAAATAAACCAAAACAAATGTCAGAAAAATAGAAAAGGAAATAAATAGAAAGAACAGAGGCTCACACAGGCGTTACTGCTCACCTGCAGCCCACGGCCCAGCCCCTCGCTGGGATTTGCCCAGCCCACCGGCTGGAGCGGTCGTCTCTAACCTCTGCCAAGATGGCGAGGCGTGTCGCTGACGCGCACCGCCAAGCGCGCGCCACCTCCACCCTGCCTGCCTGGCCTCCCGACCCCCCTTGCGCTGCCACGCGCCTCCCGACCCCCAGGCCTCTCACTCTCTCCCTCAGCGCCCCCCTCTCCTCTGCTCCCTCCCTCTCGCTGGGACGAGCGAAGCTCGTCGCCGTCGTTCACGAACCCGTGGCCACTGCCCTCCCTCGCCTCGCCGACATGTCCATGGCCTCCGCCTAGCCCTCTCCTCCTCCTCACCAAACCCCGACGCCGGAGCACCCCCCGGCGCCGCCCCACCCCCCCCCACTCGGACCCTTGGTCGCGCCGCATAAATTCACGGCCCGGTGCCCACCAAGCTCCCGGCGGCCTCCTCGCAACCACGGTGAGCTCCCGAGTTGATCCCCCTCTCCTCCGATTCATTCTCCCCTCTAGCTACCACTCCCCGTGGCCGAAACCCGCCGCCGCCATCAAGACGCCGGCGTGGCCACAGCAGCCACGATGGCTCGGTTCGAGCACGCCGTCGTCTTCACCATACTCGAGGAGTCCGTAGCACCACTCTTTCGGCCTGCGGTGCCCCCTAAGCGCCAACCCGAAGCGTGCCCGAGCTCCGGCCGCCAAGAGCTCGTCGCCCGGCGTCGATCCCGGCCGCCCGAGCTCTAACCTCCCACCAAGAACCTCGGCGCCTTCCCGGCTGTCGTAGGTACTCTCCCGCCTCTTTTGGTGGCGGAATGGCCATCTGCACTTGCGCCGCCGCGTCGGGTTCGCCGGCGGCTAAGCGCCGCGCGCCGCTGACCCATCGACCCTTTTGACCGGGGTTTGACCACCCGGGTCACCGACACATCTTGGCCCCGCCTGCCGTAACTAAGTCAGGTTAGTGTTAATCAGGTTAGGTTAATTAGTTAGACGCTGACACGTGGGTCCCAGCGTCAGGTTTGACCTGGACAGCGGCCCAGTTGACCGCTGACGTCACACTGACGTCAGGCTGACGCAGTATATATTTTCTAGATTTAATTTAATTCAGTAAATTTCAGAAAAATACTCTAAACTTCTAAAAATCATATAAATTCAACCGTAACTCGGATGGAAATAATTTATATATGAAAAATGATCAGAAAAATATGAAGAATCTGTTTATGCCATGATCATGCATGTTTGAACAAGTTAACATCACTGAATAGGATGAATCATGATTAGGGTAACTTAGGAAATAGCATTTTGAGTTGGAATTCAACCTTGTTTGAATTCCACTTCAACTAACTTGGATTATTATTGCATTAGGTAAATTCAGTACCTTAATATGACATGTCATTCATGTGAATGTGCATTGCATTGATTGTGTTCTCTCTTATTGCGGTAATTGTCCCTCCGGTGAGCGATGTACAAGCGATGATTATTCGATGACACCGATGAAGAACTATTATCTTGAAGTGCCGTGCAAGCAAAACCCCTTGTTCATTCGATACAATCCCACTCTCTCGCTCCTGCTCTATTTTATTGCATTAGGACAACAACGACTCATGTGTTACTTGCTGCGGTAGCTGAACCCCTTGATCCTTTGCATGACCTGTCATTCCACAGTAATTAGATGAAACCCACTAGCATGAGTAGGAGTTGTTTGAGCCCATGTTGTGCCTACTCATTTATGCTTGTTTGTCATGCCTGCTACTGCTTAGAGTTGAGTCGGGTCTGATTCATCGGGAATGAATTGGAATTGTTATGAACATGTCCTATTGTGGTGAGCTAAGTGTGTGAACACGATTTGGTAAAGGTAGCGGTGAGAGGCCATGTAGGAGTACATGGTGGGTTGTCTCATTGCAGCCGTCCTCGAGGAACTGAGTTACGTGTTTGTGATCCATGATACAGATTACTACCACGCATTGGGCCCGAAACCAATGGACCCTCTCGGCTTCTTGACCACCCTTGTCCTCGGTCAGGGAGTTGCAAGTAGTTTCGGTGTTTGTAGCATCTTTGGGGCCGCACGCAGCGCTGACCTTAGGGGTGGGTTGTGTTGCGGTAGGCACTGTGGTTGGTGTACCGAAAGTGCCCGTTTGGTATCTCGGGAACCCTGCACACATCGTTCGGGCTGTATGGGAAACCTCGGCGGACTCCTGCGGATGGAACCCGAATAGGCGATAAACCTGGACTAGGGACTTGAGTGTTTAGGTAGGCGTGGCCGACACCCACGTTGGGCTTCCGCTTGAAGGTTGCGAGTACATGTCGTGTAAACGACGGTAAGTGGTGAGCGTGTGTGAAGAAGTACACCCTGCGGGGTTTAATATGATCTATTGAATAGCCGTGTCCACGGAGAAGGACTTCAGGTTGCCTATATCAGTTCATAGACAAGTGAAAGTGGATACTCTAAAATCGCAAGATAAGCGTGAGTGCTATGGATGGCGTTCTCGTAGGGAGGCGGAGGCGGGTCCATAGTGGTGTATTGCCATGGTGAATATGTGGACTCGTGCGCCACCTCAAAGAGTTACTTGCGATTCGTAGTTCGGGATAGCCACCGAGTCAAAGCTGGCTTGCTGCGGTCAAACTCCACCACCCCTTTTGATAATGATGCATATGTAGTTAGTTACGATGTAAGTCTTGCTGAGTACAATTGTACTCACGTTTGCTTATTTTATGTTTTGCGAGAGGCGTCGGTCTCGCTAGTAGTTCCACGTGGACTTGACGTTTAGCTTGTTACCTCAGCTACGATCTTGTGCCTTGGCAGGATCTGGTAGATAGTCGGGCTTCTCGGCCTTCTTCATTTATAGTTATGCGTACCCGGACATGTTTAGCTTCCGCTTGTGCTTTGACTTGTATGCTTCGAGTGTTGGGTCATGAGACCCATGTTTGTAATATCTCGCTCTTGAGCCTAATGAATAATATTTGAGTCGTAGAGTTATGTTGTGATGCCACGTCGTATTTACACATATTGAGCATATTGTGTGTATGTTTGAAATGCTTGGTATGTGTGGGATCCGACAAACTAGTTGTTTATCCTTGGCAGCCTCTCATATGGGGAAATGTAGTCTCGTGCTTACGGCGATAGTAGTCCGCTACAGCCCGGTTCACGAGTCCCGCTAGCCCAGCACTCTTGCTTGGACACTTGACTGGCGGCATGTGATTCATTTCGTTCCTATGTCGTCCTTCGGGAAATGTCACGCGGTGATACTTGGAGTCCTGCCTAGCTCTGCTACAGCCGGGATACCGGAGTCTGTTAGCCAGTGCTACAGCCCAAGTTCATACGTTGATGACCGACATGCTCGAAGTGTTTCATGTATGCCTGTCCCCATAGGTTAGTGCCGCTTTTGGTTCACGACTAGCCATGTCGGCCGGGTTCTTTGTCATATGGATGCTAGCGACACTATCATATCGTGAGCCAAAAGGCATAAGCGGTCCGGGCCATGGTAAGGCGACACCCGTGGGAATACCGTGCGTGAGGCCACAAAGTGATATGAGGTGTTACCAGCTAGGTCGATGTGACTTGGGATCGGGTCTGACAGCGTTGGTATCGAGCTTTGTTGCTCAGAGGATTACCAAGCCAAACTGGTGAAGTTGTGTCTAGCAATGCTTTAGTTATATAAGGAATTGATTGTGGAAGGAGCGTAAGGCTCTTTTTACTCCTTATACCTCATGGCCTTCTGATCTGAGTCATCCTCTTCTCTTCTACGGGGTTTAAGAACTAGGCTTCTCATCTATCTATTAGGATGACGTGTTACTAATCCATAGACTTGTAAGATTGTTGGTTTAAATCCCCAGTTCAGTTCCTACTATTTCCGTATGATAGCTGTTGACCTCAGAATCTTGTTATGATGTTGTTAAGTGGTTATGCCACCATTTTCTACAGGATGTCTCAAATCATTTTGAGCATTTACAGCCGTTATGCTGTCCGAGTCATCCCAGGTCTCTAAATAGTCTGATGCATTTGCAAATCCTTTCCTTCCGTTCCCGATGACCTTTTGGTCAGAATAAGCACACTAATCGGTGAGTTGAGGTATTTTGTTACCTCGACATATATGTTGGAACTACTATTATGACCTTAGGTGTCTAGGAAGTCACCTAGCAATTTAGCTATGTTTTTGTATCCCAAGTGTGATGATTCTGGTCATCATTTTCGAAAGCATCCCGTGATGCCATTTAGTAGTAGGTATTCTACTCCTGGGTTGTTGAACCCAAGATTCATCCTACTTCATGTTGTTAGTATTTGCTAGTGCCTTTAGGATATTAGTAACCTTTGTGATAGTCCTCGAAGTCCGTGGTATTCTCCTTCTTCCAAATACCATGAACTAATTATGGCAGAAGTTCTTTTGAACCAAAGATCACAATAAGAGTGCTCTTGAGGAGTTCTCCATTCATAATTGTGAATCTGCCAATTCTACCTTCCTGCATGGGTTATCCGGAAGAAATGTTGAGCTTGCTCGACATACTAATCTGTGCATCCACAACTCAGAAAATTATATGTTCCTTTGAGTTGTTCTCTTAGTTGCCTTTTGACCTTCATCTATCAATTGATAGCCAAGGGTATGTGTGCATTTGTGCTCATCGATGCATTTTATCCTTGTGGTCCGTCAAGCCATTCTATTCCAGAATGACTAGGAGAAACAAACTCCAGTACCTCATCCATTTCTAGGATTGGGTCAAAGTAGTTGTATCCCGCAGATCAAAATGCCAATTCAGCTTTTGATTCTGTTCTACCTTGGAGTGTTACCATCTTTATGTCAAGAGTGTCATGGGAATTGCACAACCTCCTAGGAATTCTTGACGCAGTGATACTCTCGCTATCATTATTCATTCCTCGGTTCCGTGTTGTTGTAACCGGAATACCGGCAAGTGAATTGTGATGTGTGAAGTCAATACCCCGAGCAACTTGTTGCTTGGTAGTGAATGGACAATATTCTCATTCTTAGCGTGTTGGTTGTTAAACCATCATCCTAAGATTGATCGTGCTACCTAGTCCTTATTTCTGGTGCACACTTCGATTGATGAGTTAGGATTGTGTCAAGTCCTCACTCATTTGATCATATCATCCTGCCCTGAAGCAAGGTTGTTCTCGAGCTTAGTAACATACCGGTGGTTCGTGACTTTCCAATTATCTTCTTGGAAGTGTTACCGGGTTGTTTTCCTGACTGTTATGTTGAGCTCGTGATCAAGTTGGTTCCCTATGGACCACCCTTTCTCCAAGAATCTGTGTTGGATATTCCTGAGCTAGTTGGTTAAGCTAGACAATAACTTGGAGAGTTGGAAGATAAAAGCTTGCCTAACTTAGCTCGATCCAAAGGGATATTCTTGTGTAGTGTGTGTTGAAGAAGGATGGTATCTTCATCGATTGGTCCCTGTGATCAGTTGTTGGACCTATTGTCCTACTAATTCTTTGACTTGAGTATGGGCCATTGTCAAGTCAAATCAGAACCAACGATATTCGTAATGTTGTCTTACTCGTGGTTGATCCTTGAGCATACACCATTACATCTTTTGGTCGACCAATACTATCACGTGTTCACATGATGGTGGAAGTCCAGTGATATGGAAATTCCGATGAGTTGCTGTTGAGCCCATCAGTAGCATTTTGTCTCCCCCATGAGTCATGTTGAACATCAACCTAGTGTTGGAAGCTTGTGTAAGCATTTCTTCGTGTTTTGTTCATGAAGCATATGTTTGGATGAAAGTAGTGACTCCCTCTAGTTCATGTGCATCTGATGTAAGTTGCCGCCATGAACTTGAGAAAGGTTTGTTTTGCTTCCTCTGGAATCATCCCAAGTCAGTCATGCACGTGCGAAGTATTCTATGGTCTGATAGACTGATCATCTTCATTCCATATGGATTCCATAGCACACCAAGCCACTGATTGACTTGATCAAGGAAAAGAAGTCTATGCTTGGGATCTAATCCATGGACTTGTGTAAAGACTTCGATACCCTCGATGATGGCTCCCCACCCGAACTCGGTAGTGTTTTATTATAAGACTACCATGTGGTCATGCTTGTCTAGGACAACGTGTTCACATGTTTGTAGCAAAACCAGCTCATGTTTTGGAGCTTGCTATCGTAGTTCATATCCTGAGGATTTCGCAACGCCATCTCGTCGAATTGTGTTGCAACCCTTCCTATCAGACATGATAAGTCTGAAATATCCTAACACCAACCAGATCTGAATCTCAGGCAGATATGATGGTTGGAACATTCGAACAGTTGCATTTCGTTCCTAGCTTGCACCGTCCTTGTGCTATCTCGCTATGGACTGTCTTCTTAGCAATTCTTGTCCAGGGTTATCTTCAAAGTGGACCTACCATGGGTCCCCTCCACCTCCGATAATAAGCAAAAATCATCCGTTGCGTTGTCTTCAACAAGATAGTCCACATCATCCATTCTAGTCCGGGTGTACTATTCCTTTGCACTCCGTCAAATGATCGCTTGCGATTGCCTTAGGCTGGTATGGAGAGTCTCAATGATCTCTAATTCAAAAGTAATTCTTTTTGCCACTTAAGGGAATAGTTCTTGCGCCACCTTTCTCGAGGTGTTCCGTTACGGGATCATGATAAATATTTCCTCGCCACCCTGACACCATCCACCATCTTCCTAAAGCGTGGAATTGTTGCCACCACTCAAACTTCGTTGTTGTTCTTCCATCCCTCTCGATGCATTTTGTGTCTCAACTCGAGATGTGACACCATCTCAGTCCGTGAGTTGATCATGTTTCCCTGATCTTCATTAAGATCGAATCATGTAGGGTTTCCCCTTCTTTCTGTTGTCGTGTCGGGTGAAGATCTCGAAGACGTCAAGACCACGAAGATGGAGTGAACCAACATCTTCGAGAAGGCAACTGGATCATGGAGATTGTAATAGTTTGTGACCTCCCCTTTTCTCTTACCTCACGTCTTGAATCTCGGGGCGAGATTCTTGTTTAGTGGGGGTGAGTTGTCACATCCCTAGAATTGCTTGACATTAGTTGCATTAGGGCATTCATGTCATCATGCTAATTTCCATGAAAATTGAAATGGGGATTTGTGAAACCCTCAGAATCACTTTTGGAAATGACCTAAATAAAAATCGCTCCAAAAAGGTCCAAGAAAATGCTCATGTGGCCCTCTGAAAATATTGGACAGAGTTAACAATCTAACCAATATTTTCAGGATCTCATAAGTATTTATTTTGGGCATTTGGAATTAATGCAGTAAATATTTGCCTTGGATATATATTATTATATATATAAAATATTGTCCAAAAATTGTGCCTTTTGTTGAGGAGCTCTGGAATATTATAGTTAGCTCCTGCAAAAATTGGCATAATTAATTAAATTGGTTTGGTATTTTAAATAAACCAAAACAAATGTCAGAAAAATAGAAAAGGAAATAAATAGAAAGAACAGAGGCTCACAGGCGTTACAGCTCACCTGCAGCCCACTGGCCCAGCCCCTCCCGCTGGACGGCCCAGCCCACCGGCTGGGCGGTCGTCTCTAACCTCTGCCAAGATGGCGGGCGTGTCGGCGCCGCCGCCACCGCCGCGCCACCTCCACCCTGCCTCGCCTGGCCTCCCGACCCCCTTGCGCTGCCGCGCCTCCCGACCCCTGGGCCTCTCACTCTCTCCCTCAACGCCCCCCTCTCTCTGCTCCCTCCCTCTCGCCTGGGACAGCGAAGCTCGTCGCCGTCGCTCACGAACCCGTGGCCACCGCCCTCCCTCGCCTCGCCGACATGTCCATGGCCTCCGCCTAGCCCTCTCCTCCTCCTCACCAAACCCCCCGACGCCGGAGCACCCCGAGGCGCCGCCCCACCATTCCCCCCACTCGGACCCGCTGGTCGCCGCCGTAAATTCACGGCCGGTGCCCACCCGAGCTCCCCGACGGCCTCCTCGCAACCACGGTGAGCTCCCGAGTTGATCCCCCCTCTCCTCCGATTCATTCTCCCCCTCTAGCTACCACTCCCCCCCGTGACCGAAACCCGCCGCCGCCACTGCACGTCGCCGGCGTGGCCACAGCCACGATGGCTCGGTTCCGAGCACGCCGTCGTCTTCACCATACTCGTAGGAGTCCGTAGCACCACTCTTTCGGCCTGCGGTGCCCCCTAGCGCCAACCCCGAGCGTGCCCGAGCTCCGGCCGCCGCGCAGCTCGTCGCCGGCGTCGATCCCGGCCGCCCCGAGCTCTAACCTCCCCACCAAGAACCTCAGCGCCTTCCCAGCTGTCCGTAGGTACTCTCCCCGCCTCTTTTGGTGGCCGGAATGGCCATCTGCACTTGCGCCGCCGCGTCGGGTTCGCCGGCGGCTAAACGCCGGCGCCCGCTGACCCACTGACCCTTTTGACCGGGGGTTTGACCACCCCGGGTCACCGACATGCGGGCCCCGCCCGGCTAACTAAGTCAGGTTAGTGTTAATCAGGTTAGGTTAATTAGTTAGACGCTGACACGTGGGTCCCAGCGTCAGGTTTGACCTGGACAGCGGCCCAGTTGACCGCTGACGTCACACTGACGTCAGGCTGACGCAGTATATATTTTCTAGATTTAATTTAATTCAGTAAATTTCAGAAAATACTCTAAACTTCTAAAAATCATATAAATTCAACCGTAACTTTCGGATGGAAATAATTTATATATGAAAATGATCAGAAAAATATGAAGAATCTGTTTATGCCATGATCATGCATGTTTGAACAAGTTAACATCACTGAATAGGATGAATCATGATTAGGGTAACTTAGGAAATAGCATTTTGAGTTGGAATTCAACCTTGTTTGAATTCCACTTCAACTAACTTGGATTATTATTGCATTAGGTAAATTCAGTACCTTAATATGACATGTCATTCATGTGAATGTGCATTGCATTGATTGTGTTCTCTCTTATTGCGGTAATTGTCCCTCCGTAGAGCGATGTACAAGCGATGATTATTCGATGACACCGATGAAGAACTATTATCTTGAAGTGCCGTGCAAGCAAAACCCCTTGTTCATTCCGATACAATCCCACTCTCTCGCTCCTGCTCTATTTTATTGCATTAGGACAACAACGACTCATGTGTTACTTGCTGCGGTAGCTGAACCCCTTGATCCTTTGCATGACTGTCATTCCACAAGAATTAGATGAAACCCACTAGCATGAGTAGGAGTTGTTTGAGCCCATGTTGTGCCTACTCATTTATGCTTGTTTGTCATGCCTGCTCTCGCTTAGAGTTGAGTCGGGTCTGATTCATCGGGAATGAATTGGAATTGTTATGAACATGTCCTATTGTGGTGAGCTAAGTGTGTGAACACGATTTGGTAAAGGTAGCGGTGAGAGGCCATGTAGGAGTACATGGTGGGTTGTCTCATTGCAGCCGTCCTCAGGAACTGAGTTCTGTGTTTGTGATCCATGATACAGTTACTACCACGCATTGGGCCCGAAACCAATGGACCCTCTCGGCTTCTTGACCACCCTTGTCCTCAGTCCGGGAGTTGCAAGTAGTTTCTGGTGTTTGTAGCATGCTGGGGGCCGCACGCAACGCTGACCTTAGGGGTGGGTTGTGTTGCGGTAGGCACCGTGGTTCGTGTACCGAAAGTGCCCGTTTGGTATCTCGGGAACCCTGCACACATCGTTCGGGGCTGTATGGGAAACCTCGGCCGGACTCCCTGCGGATGGAACCCGAATAGGCGATAAACCTGGACTAGGGACTTGAGTGTTTAGGTAGGCCGTGGCCGACACCCACGTTGGGCTTCCGCTTGAAGGTTGCCGAGTACATGTCGTGTAAACGACGGTAAGTGGTGAGAGCGTGTGTGAAGAAGTACACCCCTGCAGGGTTTAATATGATCTATTCGAATAGCCGTGTCCACGGAGAAGGACTTCTGGGTTGCCTATATCAGTTCATAGACAAGTGAAAGTGGATACTCTAAAATACGCAAGATAAGCGTGAGTGCTATGGATGGCGTTCTCGTAGGGAGACGGGAGCGGGTCCATAGTGGTGTATTGCCATGGTGAATATGTGGACTCGTGTGCGCCACCTCAAAGAGTTACTTGCAGTCGTAGTTCAGGATAGCCACCGAGTCAAAGCTGGCTTGCTGCAGTCAAACTCCACCACCCCCTTTTGATAATGATGCATATGTAGTTAGTTCTGATGTAAGTCTTGCTGAGTACAATTGTACTCACGTTTGCTTATTTTATGTTTTGCAGAGAGACGTCAGTCTCGCTAGTAGTTCCACGTGGACTTCGACGTTTAGCTTGTTACCTCAGCTACGATCTTGTGCCTTGGCAGGATCTGGTAGATAGTCAGGCTTCTCAGCCTTCTTCATTTATAGTTGTCTGTACTCAGACATGTTTAGCTTCCGCTTGTGCTTTGACTTGTATGCTCTGAGTGTTGGGTCATGAGACCCATGTTTGTAATATCTCGCTCTTCGGAGCCTAATGAATAATATTTGAGTCGTAGAGTTATGTTGTGATGCCACGTCGTATTTACACATATTGAGCATATTGTGTGTATGTTTGAAATGCTTGGTATGTGTGGGATCCGACAAACTAGTTGTTTATCCTTGGCAGCCTCTCATATGGGGAAATGTAGTCTCGTGCTTCTGAGCGATAGTAGTCCGCTACAGCCCGGTTCACCGGAGTCCTGCTAGCCCAGCACTACTGCTTGGACACTTGACTGGCCGGCATGTGATTCATTTCGTTCCTATGTCTGTCCCTTCGGGGAAATGTCACGCGGTGATACTTGGAGTCCTGCCTAGCCTGCTACAGCCCGGGATACCGGAGTCCTGTTAGCCCAGTGCTACAGCCCAAGTTCATACGTTGATGACCGACATGCTCGAAGTGTTTCATGTATGCCTGTCCCCATAGGTTAGTGCCGCTTTTGGTTCACGACTAGCCATGTCGGCCCGGGTTCTTTGTCATATGGATGCTAGCGACACTATCATATACGTGAGCCAAAAGACGCAAACGGTCCCGGGCCATGGTAAGGCGACACCCGTGGGAATACCGTGCGTGAGGCCACAAAGTGATATGAGGTGTTACCAGCTAGGTCGATGTGACTTGGGATCGGGGTCCTGACAGTTGGAAGGGCGCCTGATCCGTTGCAGAGAGATCCCGCCTTCCTTGGAGATCCTCATGCCTGCCAAAGTCTTCCGACGGGCTGCTGGAGGGCTTGGCCTCGGTGATGTCATGGGTGCTTCAGAAGGTTGCACAGATGTGAGCGGCAGGAGCGCCGGTTGTTTTGAGCAGAAGAGCGTTGCTGGGAGCTCGAGACAGGGCACCACGAGCTCCGCCAAGCCAGCGGGCAAGTCGTGTCCAGCATCAACATGGCGAGCACGGGTTGGCGAAGGGGTTCGCTGCAGGTTGCCGTTGCACTGGAGAGGCGGGGTGGGCGAGGCTTCAAAGCCTGGGGGCCGCATCGGGGACATGTCCAGAAGAGGTCGCTGCATCATGGTCGGCGAACAAAGCTCGATGAGCGCCGGACTCAGGTTTTGGGAGGCCGCCGCAGCAGCATGAGCTTCGTCACGCTTGGAGGCCGGCGGGGTTCGCAGCACCGTTGTAGGAGACAGGGGTGGTGATGCCGGGGGGGTGCGTGCGTCCCTGGATATGCGCCTGGCAGAGGCCGGCCGCTGGTGCCTGGCGGGCTACGGCCCCGAGCGCCGACAGCATCCGAAGCAGGCTCAAGCTCCCCAACACGCATGGGAGGAGCGCACAGGGAGCCAGAGCCGAGAGGCACCGGAACAGCGCCCTGGACAGCGGGCAGCCTAGAGTTGCCGCGGCGGCGACCATCGCGGCTCCCCTGACGCTCATCCCGGCGATCTCTGCCGGTGTCGCGCTGCTCATCACGCGGAGCAGTCGATTGTCATGGCACGTACCGCGATCTATCCATGGATGGGGTGGCTAGAGCTAGTAATTTCGGGCGTTTACCGGGATGGGCGCTGTCTGTCCTACTCAGCGACAGCCAGCAGCAGTAGCAAAATGGCATGTAGATCACTTATTGTCCAAACTCCTGTGTGCCGGTCGACTTAAAAGTAGGAATGGGAGCACCAGTTGATGCACTCCTGTACGCATAAAAACTTCATGGTGCTTTGCAGCTGGACCGCCAGACCCCGGCCATGACCCAGATCGACTCATCGATGGACAGCTCGAGCTAGCGTCTCCTTCATCCCTGGTCCGATCTCCGCTACGATCGGCGTGTCCACCCCTCTCCCTTCTCCCTAGTGTAACCTTTCCTTTCTCTTTTCTCCCTCATGGTAGGGGCCGGGTTAAAGTTCCCTTCTCCAGTCACCATGACCCATGGCATTGTCCGAAAACTTATCTCCAGCAGTTCGAAAGACCATCGGATGGAGGCAGGGAAAAAAGAAGGATCGAGTTCTATCACGAGCAGATGATGACATGACTCGGGCACCTCTCGTGGGAATGTGTTTGATCTATAATCATATTTGCATGCCAAAAATTAGCTACTCCCTCCGGACTGGTATTTCAGTCGGGAGAACAACAGCGATGCGACCAAGACTCTTATTAACTCCCCTGAGAGAGACAGCCCCATGAAATTAGCCAACCACCGCTGCCTAATCTTCCTCGCGTGCAGTTTTAGGTCATCAATTTTACTAACCGAATATGTCTTATCCATTGCAAAACGCATTTTTTTTTAATTTACAAAAAGCATTTTTTTGGTTTCATATACGAATGTGGTTTCTAAACATATATTTTGTCACATATGACTTGTATTTGCCGGCATGTTTATTTGTGTGTGTGTGTTGTGTGTTTGTGTTGACTATGTGCATCATAACTATGCGAATGCCGGGTGCGTACTCATTGTGTTTGTTTTCACTTAATGCTTCATTCTGAGTCAATAAAATTGACCCTTTGTCAGAAAAATATAACACATATTTAGCTAGTTAACTTGTTGATCTAAAACTGCACACATACTCTTACAATTGAACGGATCTAGTATCTCGGCTTTCCTCCGACGAAGGATGAGCAGGCTGGAAGTATAATGGCTGGAGGTGAGCTCCTCCTTCCCCCACGGCGCCGCTCCTCGCTGATGGCACTACTAGGAAGAACGCGAGGGAGAAGGGACATATGACCAAGTTGTACATGTGTGTGTCTGTTCGAGCGAGGAAAAGGTGGGCTGCCGAATCATTTTGTTGAGCGGTGGCAATCTTCTTGTAAATAAGAGGAACTCTAGATTCTTCAAAACGTGGAGTTGGGTTTCCTTTGCTTCACAAATCCCTATAGATTCATTTTAGCTTCGTGAATTCTACTTCGAGAAGCTAAAGCATTTGGGTGGGCTCCTCTCTGAAAATTGGTGAAATTAGGAGCTGGGTAGATTCAGAACGGGCCCTTACATTTTAGGAATATTTGAGATTGGTGAGCTGACTAAAAATAAGGGACGGAGTTAGTAGCTAAAGCTAAAAAAAAAGCTATAGCAAAAACTTGGTTAAGGTTTCGCTTGCGCCGAGTTGCTAACATTGGCTAAAAACATGAAGTAGAGTTTCTTAAGCGCACCATTGTGCATATGTTTGGGAAGAGGATTTGACCATGTATAGATGAGGGCACGCCGATCTTTATTCACTCGATTGTGTTGTGATTCGCAAATTGGATTGGTACCCGCGTGTATTTACGACTTAATTGATGTAAAATGGGTTCATGCATGCAGCTTTTGGCAGAGAGTGCATCCCTCACTCATCCCATTTCCCCATGTTTTCTTTCTCTGTTGACTTATAAATTTTAATCTATTACCCCCTCCACTAGTAGAAAAACAGGCTTCCGTCCAGCCCCATAAGTCGCGAAGCTGTAGGAACCGCGACTAATGGGACCTTTAGTCGCTGTTCGAGGTGAACCGCGACCAAAGGCCTGGGCCTGTGGCGCTCGGTGGCCAGTCAAGACGTGAGGGTTTTAGTCATGATTGGCCAGGACAACCGCGACTAAAGGTTTCGGCACTTTTAGTCACGGTTTGCTGTGCCAACCGCAACTAAAGCCCTCCCTATATATACCCATCCAGCAGCCAACACTTAGCCATTTGGAGCCATTCTCTTCACAAGTGGGTGTAGGTTTGCTTTTGGTTCCTCTTATGCACATAAGGTGTTTGATGAAATGCCCCAAGAGCATGAAAGAAACATGACATGAAGTGTTGGAGCCACACTCTTCGATCGCGGTTAGCAACTTGATGAACCTTTGATGTGTCAATATGCATGTGTGTAGTTCATTGTTTAATTTATATTGTTTGTAGCTAGTTAGTTTAACAAATGCATGATGGTTAATTATATATTTTATATTATAATAATGCAGATGAATCGGCAATGGATGTACGGTAACCGACTCTTCGCGAAGTTCACTACGGGTTTGAAAGATTTCCTCGTAGTGGCTAATGCGTAACAAGCGGGGGTTTTGTTAGCTGTCCATGTGTTATCTGTAAGAATGAGAAGGGTTACTCTTCCTCAAGAGTTGTTCACATGCATCCGCTTGAAGGGTTTCATGCCAAGCTATAATTGTTGGACCAAGCATGGAGAAAGAGGGGTTATAATGGAAGAAGATGAAGAAGGATGATTTCATCGATGAAAGCTATCTTGCTCATTTCGGTGATACTTTCATGGAGGATGTGAAGGTGAAGGGAAGGTGAAGAAGAGGCACGTGATGATCCCGCTGATGATCTTGGTCGGACCATTGCTGATGCACGGAGACGCCGTAAACTGAAAAGGAGAGGGAGAATTTGGATCGCATGTTAGAGGATCACAGAAAGGCGCTGTACCCGGATGCGATGATGGTCTGAAAAAGCTGGGCTGCACAATCGGATTTGCTGAAATGGAAGGCAGAGGCAGGTGTAGCTGACTCGCATTTGAAAACTTGCTGAAAATGTTGAAGAATATGTTTCCAAAGGATAACGAGTTGCCCGCCAAGACGCACGAAGCAAAGAAGGTTGTCTGCCTCTAGGTTTAGAGGTTTCAAGATACATGCATGCATCAACGATCGCATCCTCTACCGCTGTGAATACGAGAATTTGAATGAATGCCCGGTATGCACTGCATTGCGTTATAAGATCGAGGCGATGATCCCGGTGACGATGTTGAGGGCCGAAACCGTGAAGAGGGTTCCCGCCAAGGTGATGTGGTATGCTCCTATAATACCACGGTTGAAACGCCTGCTCAGAACAAAGAGCATGCCAAGTTGTTGCGATGGCACAAAGAGGACCGTAAGTCGGACGGGAGTTGAGACACACCGCAGATGGAACGCAATGGAGAAAGATCGACAGATGGTTCAAAGATTTTGCAGCCGACGCAAGGAACATAAGATTTGCTCTAAGCACGGATGGCATGAATCCTTTTGGCGAAAGCGAGCTCCAGCCATAGCACCTGCCCGTGACTCTATGCATCTACAACCTTCCTCCTTGGTTGTGCATGAAGCGGAAGTTCATTATGATGCCGTGCTCATCCAAGGTCCAAGCAACCCGCAACGACATCGATGTGTACCTAAGGCCATTAGTTGATGAACTTTACAGCTGTGGGTGGTGTCCGTGTGGGATGAGCACAAACAAGAGGAATTTGACCCACGAAAGCGTTGCTTTTCGAACCATCAACGATTGGCCTGCTCTTAGTAACCTTTCGGACTGTCAAATAAGGGATACAATGCATGCACGCACTGCTTACATGAGACTGAAAGTGTACATTTGCCAAATTGTAAGAAGAACGTGTACCTTGGGCATCGCCGATTTCTTCCAAAATTCATCCAAGAAGAAAGAAAGGCAAGCATTACAACGGCAAGGCAGATCACCGGCGAAGCTCGCGGAACGCACTGGTGCTGAGGTATTTGATATGGTCAAGGATTTGAAAGTCATCTTTGGAAAGGGTCCCGCGGACAATCAGTTCAAGGGAGCCGACGGGCACGCAGCCATGTGGAAGAAGAAATCTATATTCGGGAGCTAGAATATTGGAAAGTCCTAGATGTCCGCTCTGCAATCGACGTGATGCACGTTACGAAGAATATTTGCGTGAACCTCCTAAGCTTCTTTGGGCGTATGGGAAGACAAATGATACAAAGGAAGCACGGCAGACCAGCAACGCTTGAAAGACCTCGATGACCGCATCCGAATGGTTTCAAGGTCGTGCAGCCTACGCCTCGACCAAAGAAGAGAAGGTCATCTTTTTGAATGCCCGAGCAGTATGAAGGTCCCATCTGGATTCTCGCCCAATATAAAGGGAATAATAAACATGGCGGAGAAAAGTTCCAAAACCTGAAGTCTCACGATCGCCACGTGATTATGACGCAATTGCTTCCGATTGCTTTGAGGGGCTCTGCCGAAAATGTTCGAGTAGCCATTGTGAAGCTATGTGCATTCCTCAATGCAATCTCTCAGAAGGTAATCAATCCAGAAGTTCTACCACGGTTACAGAACGATGTGATCCAATGTCTTGTCAGTTTCGAGTTGGTGTTCCCGCCATCCTTCTTCAATATTATGACGCACCTCCTGGTTCACCTAGTCGAAGAGATTTTCGTTCTCGGTCCTGTATTTCTACACAATATGTTCCCCTTCGAGAGGTTCATGGGAGTATTAAAGAAATATGTTCAGAATCGCTAGGCCAGAAGGAAGCATCGCCAAGGGCTATGGAAATGAGGAGGTAATTGAGTTTTGTGTTGACTTTGTTCCTGACCTTAAGCCGATTGGTCTTCCTCGATCGCGGCACGAGGGGAGACTAAGTGGAAAAGGCACGATCGGAAGGAAATCAACGATATGTATGGACGGCCATTCTCGATCAAGCACACACACATCAGATCGACCAATTCCAGCTTGGTGGCTCTGCACTTTGAGAAACACAAGAATATTTTACGCTCGACAACCCGGGAAGCCTGAATCCTGGATTAGGAAGGCCCACATGGAGACTTTCGCAGTTGGTTGAGAAAACATTTAATGAATGACAATGATGTTGTAGATCAGCTGTACATGTTGGCCAAGACACCATCTTCGACTATAACGACTTTCCAAGGGTACGAGATAAATGGGAATACATTTTACACGATCGCCCAAGATAAAAGAGCACCAACCAAAACAGTGGTGTCCGCTTTGATGCAGCAACCGAGAATGGGCATCAGGTCACATATTATGGTTACATAGAGGAGATATGGGAACTTGACTATGGACCCTCCTTTAAGGTCCCTTTGTTCCGTGCAAATGGTTCAAGCTAACAGGAGGTGGGGTAAAGGTGGACCAGCAATACGGAATGACAATGGTGGATTTCAACAATCTTGGTTACCTTGACGAACCATTCGCCCTAGCGAAAGATGTCGCCAGGTTTTCTATGTGAAGGACATGAGTAGCAAACCGAGGAAACGGAAAGATAAGAAAACGATCAGACATCATGCGATGATTCAAAGCGCCACATTGTTCTTTCAGGAAAAGAAACATCGTGGGAGTGGAGGACAAGATGACATGTCGAAGATTATAATATGTTTGCTGAAATTCGCCTTCAAAGTGAACACCGACCCAAGCATTAAGTTAAATGATGAGGATGCTCCATGGATACGGCACAATCGTAAGCAAGCAGGGACACAAGGGAAGAAATGATGTGTAATAATTTATTGTACCAAACTTTGTTGAATGGATCATGTGAATTATATTACCCGTGATGTGTTTGGTGTCCATTTTCAATGATTCGAGATACCACCGATGATACATGAAATTTGGAGTGATTTAGTCATACTCCTGCCTAGGCGATAATATGCATACTAAGTAGTCTTCATAGCCGCCGCCGTCGCGTGTACGGTAGTCGCCGCTTTCTAAGTTGTCGCCGCCGCCGCCGCCGCCGCCGCCGCTGCCGCCGCCGCTGTCGCCGGGCGGCGCCGTGGGTTCGAATCGAGGGTAGCGCAGCGGGGATATCGCCGCCGTGATGTAGTCCATGACGCTCGCAGAGTCCGCCATACCACCATAGCCGACGGCCGCCTCGTGGAAGTTCCTGTGAGGCGACCGCCCTCCTCATACCGGCGAGCGCCTCTCACGCCGATTGATGAAGAAGGCGCCCCAAGTATGCTGGTTATCGGGATGCCGCAGGGATTCATCCGCTGCTCCGGCGTGAGGTCGAGGTAGTAGTGGTTCGTGATGGCCGCCCGCACGCAGTACTCGAGGGACGGAGGGACTGCACGCCGGGCGCTTAGGCTCCAGCCGGTGGGGACGCTGTAGCCGGTGGACAAGGGGAGTTCGAGGCGCAAAGCTCCTCCACCTGCTGGTAGGTTAGAGGGTGCGGTGGAAGCCATGAGAGAGTGATGAGAGATTGTAGAGATGTGATAATGCTGGCAAGCCGGGCTACATATATGTAGTGAGAAATGGCGGAAAATGGGAGCGGGAAGACAGGAGGCGGAAGAAAGTGGCGGGAAGAAAGAGGCGGAAGACAGGAAGAAATGGCGGGAAGATGAGGAATCAGAGTTGGTCATCTAACCTTTAGTCCCGCTGGTTGGTGCAACCGGGACTAAAGGTTAGACAGGACGCGTGGGTAGCGCACGACGCCCTGTCGGAGGAACAAGACAAAGCAGAAGCGGCGCCGTGCCTATAAAAGGAGCATCGATACGCGTGAAGAAATGGCGGGAAGACATAGGCGGGAAAGAACTGGCGGGAAGACTGGCCGGGAAGAACTTGTGGGAAGACAGAGGCGGCCGGGAAGAACTTCTCTGAATTTTTTGATATATTATTTGTATTTTTAGAATTTTGAAATGAATTAGTTCTATTTTTCTGAATTTTTTGATATATTATTTGTATTTTTAACATATTGAATTGAATTAGTTTTATTTTTGACATATTATTTGTGTTTGAAATTGTACATTCATATGCATGTATGTAGTACCGTAGAATATGTGAAACTCCTTCAAAATTAAAATAAAGCACAAAAGAAATAAAACAATACAAATTAAATAGAAAACAATACAAATTAAAAATAAAACAATACAAATTAAACAGAAAACATGTTTGGGGGGCTAAACCCTAAACTCATATGGCCTTTAGTCGCGGTTGGCTGACCAACCGCGACTAAAGGTTGGGCCTTTAGTCGCTGGTCGCCCGCCCAACCGCGATTAAAGGTGGGGCGCGGACCATAAAAAATCAAAACCCCTTTAGTCGCGGTTGGGCAGGCGACCAGCGACTAAAGGGCACCTTTAGTCGCGGGTCTCGCCGCCAACCGCGACTAAAGGGGGGCTATAAATACTGTTCCCGCTTTCGCCTTCTCCGATTCCCTTTGTTTGTCGCTACCGACGCCGCGCGCGCCGTCGCCCTCGCCCTCGCCGCCGCCGTCGCGTCGCCGCTTCGCCGCTGTCGCCGTCGCCTCGCCCTCGACGCCGCCCGCCATTGCCGTCGCCGCGCCGCCCGCCGCCGCCTCGCCTCAGAACCCCTCGACGCGCACTGCAAGGCCGCTTCAGAACGCCCGCCCCGCCCCGACCTCCTCCTCCCCCCTCTCCACCCCCCATTGCCGGCCCTCGTCCACGCTGCCACCCACCTTCCCGATCCACGACGCCTCGACCTCCACGCCCCTTGGCCCCGGTCTTCCCGGCGCCGGCGATCCGTCCGCCGCCCTGCACCCTGCCTGCTCCCTCCCTTCGTGAAGATCCGTGATCGGCCTCCCAAGCTCCTGCCCCCCTCCTCCTTGATTTTTTGATCATGTATTAAAAATGTTAAACTCATATATGAAAATGTATTTAAAAATATTCTTGATACAAAAAAATGTAGAATGAAAACCAAAATAAAGAAAGAGGGAAAATGAAAACAATGAAATCCAAAAAGGAAACTAAAGGAAAATGAAAATGAAAAATAAAAGCAAAGAAACAAACGCAAAAAAATAGAAAACTATGAATACCGACAAAGAAACAAAGAAAACAAAACTCGCTGAAAACTAAGAAGTAGACAAAAACCAAAGGAAAAAGAAGGAAAATTTGAAAAAGGGAAAATGGATAAAACCATGAAAGAAACAAAGAGAAACCAAAAGAAAACGAAAAAACAAGATATAGCAACAAAAAAAGAATACCAAAAACCAAGAAGAAAGAAAAACCAAACAAATCACAAAAAGAAACAAAAAACGAAGAAATAAAAACAACTCCGGCTTTCATCCTAAATTAGAAGCGCCTCATTTAGTTCCACGACCCCAACAGTTGCGCAATGGCTAACAACACCTCAACTACGGAGACGTGGTTGACAAATGTTTAATTGCTTGCAAAGTTTCTTCAAAAATGACATTCGTGAAGACGTGGTTGTCTGTTGTCCTCGCCTCCCTCTCCGTGTGTGTTGTCTCGCCTCCCTCTCCGTGACGCCGCCTGCCTGCCGCCTGCCTCGCGCTCTCACCGCGACACCTCTACCACCCCTTCCTCGCCTCCTTTTGCCACCGCTTTCGCCACCGCCACCGCCACCGCCTTCTTCACTTCTTCACTTAATTAATTTGTTTTCAGGACTGACATAATGGCGGACGATAGAGCTGACCCGATTATGGACAACTATGATCCGGACGGTGAAGCACATATGTTCGCATCATAAACGGCGATATTCAATATGTGCCGACCGGAGAAGAAGAAGATGATATCTCTTCTTATCTGAACCTTGACGGTGAAGATGAAGGGCGCCACAAGAAGATGATGTCAAGAAACGCCGATAAACGCATTTATCTTCAAATGGAAGTAGCAACCACCTCCGCGCCGAGGTATATATATACATTGAGCCTCCGTGATACAAACTAACTGATTTGAATAAATATGTGTACTAACGCGCGACTCTCTTTCTTATTTTAGCCTCGCCGGATCGTCAAACAATCGAGTACGCCGTCAAAGCGTGGCGCAACCAAGACGATGAAACAAGGAGAAACATGCACCATCGAGGTTGTCGACAAGGCAACCGCAGGTCAGCTGGAGCCCCACAAGAACGCCACCAAGTTTGTCACCAATGCGGAGCCATTGTTAGAGACAACGCCTCGATCACCGCCCAGAGTGGAATGAGCCAAAGAAGGCACGAATTGATGGTTTCACTTTTGTCGATAAGAGAACAAAAAGATTGCTTCAAGAAGCTTATGGAACATTTCGCTCTACCTCCGAATACAACAAATTCGATGAGGAGGGTAACAAGATTGAGGAAAACAAGGAGAGGAGGAGGCTAGTCAAACAGTTCGCTTCTTCATAAGATGGCCGACGATTCCGGAAATTCAAGCAAAATCTAGCCCGTGACTTTGTCAAGCAGAACAAGACTCGGATTTCAAAGGACAATATGAGAAACTGAAACATGATTGGCCAGAATTTGTGAAGCAAAAGAAATCGGAGCAGTTCATTGAAATATCGAAAAAATAAGGAAAATGCGGCTAAGAAGGAGTACAATCATGTTATGGGGCCAGGAGGGTATCGCATTTTGGTGCCTAGGTTGGAGAAGATGGAGAACGAGATGAGGGCGCGAGGAATCCGGCCAGTACGGAGGATGGGACCCAAGGGCCAAAAGCTGGTGGTACGGGCATGGGGAACGCTGAACCCGGAGACAGGGGAGTGTGTTTACCGGGCAAATTAATTAAACCCACCCAAGCCCTTATTGACGCAATGAAGGATGCTCAACAGGGAAGATCAAGTTCAACAGAGAGAACGACGCTACCGACAAAAGCCCTCGAATCCTGAACACGGAGGACGGTACGAGGCATGGGGCACATTCCGTGGAAAATAGGGTTCCCCTGAACGATGACCCGTGACGGTTACTGAAGCCGTAAGAGAAAGATGGATCGAATCAGATGTTGTGGCGCGGTTGGCATCGGAAATGGATGTGATGAAGAAAACCATGAGTGTACTAGTAGCCGAAAGAGATGCAGCTCGGTGCAGCATGAAGATCATCCAGCGGATCTCGGAAGCCAGCAGCGGAGAAGCAGCGTGGCTTCCACGGAGGTTCCCACCGGCTGGTGCAGATGCACCGACGATCGAAATTACTGCACCGGAGCCTCCGTGGTCGAAATAATTACTGCACCGGAGGTCGAAATTACTGCACCGGAGCCTCCTCGCTACCCGTGTGGACGATATAAAGGAGATGAAAGAATGTCATCTGATTATCCTATCGGGAACATGTCCATGAAGGTAGCCATCGGCAGTGCTTTACCATGTTTACTCGAGCACTCCACCACAACAACCCCATTCAAGATGGCTATGCTCGTGTCACGGTGGAGGACATAGTCCAAGGGTTTGAGGACCCGAGATTGACATTGCTACACCAAGGGGAGAAAAGACTTGAGATGTCAAGCGCCATTTCATTCTATGGCAAAAGAAGTTTATCAAGTTTCCAGCGAGGCGCCAAGGACAACAAGTCCACCCCTCACGGTGGTGGTGGTGGCGGTGGCGGTGGTGGTGGTGGTGGTGGTGGTGGCGGTTCACCCACACCTCCGCACACGTAGCCGACGCCGCCCCAGTCCACAACGTCCGGCGGGTGATCATCCGCCCCGATCCTCGTCCGGCGGGTGATCGACGCCGCCCAATCCACCTCCACGGCAAAGAGGCGAAGCAGTCCTGGATTATTAACCCGGACCCTTATGTACCTAAGACCACAAAGGTACCGGAGCCATCATCAAGCCTCTCCCCACAAGGCCTTGGGAACGCAGCCGAGGAAGTCGACGCTGCCGCTGCTGCTGATTTGGAGAAATGGAAGGCGGACTGCAAGAAGAAAAGAGAGCCCGAGCCCAAGCCAGATTTTTCGATAAGCAAAAGAAGTGGGCTAAGTCATTTTTGAGCACACCGTCCCAAGTCACAAGAATCTGCCTCGACGACTATGCACGTGAACTGCAGCAGGCACTCATGTTCAAGGAGAACAAAGAGCGGAGAAGGCCGAAGTAAAAAAGCGGAAACAAGTTGCCCAGCTCGGGAACAAAGTAAACAATCGATTGCCCCGCTTATAGTGCAAGCCTTCGTCCGGATGACCCCGAGATCATACAAGCTGCGGCAACACAGGATTGATGTAACGAGTGCCGAGAACAAGCGCCAACTTAGGTATTACTCTTCGTGAACTGTTAGGCCTTGATGAGGCGCCATGAAGGAGGTAGTAATTACATATGTCAAGAATGGGCCTCTCGTCGAGCCTCGCGAGAAAATGATCTACCCGACCAAATGAAAGGTCTGCTGAATTGGTACAAGGGTTACATAAAAATAAAAACGCCAAAGAATATATTTATGCGGAAGTTAGACATGAGCATCACTTCAAACATTACTATGTACAAATTGCAATCGAGTGAATTGTTCCAGCTTTTCAATCTGCGAGCTCGACAAATCTATCATCGTTGCTACGCTCGTAAGTGATTTATTAATTTCTACCCCATCTCGCTCATATTGCCTGCACTATATATATGTCCTAACTATATTGTTGTGTCCGCTATTATACATGCAGAATGAAGATTAAGGAATGCAGAGTAAGGAACATCCATGATGTTGGGTTCATTGACCCACACATCGTTAATGGACATGTGTTGGAGCGCCACCCCACCGACGTGGAGGCAGACCTGTGGCAGTTTCTTACAAAGCAGGATCTCAAAAGTGATATTCTATTTCCTTACCATTTTGGGTGAGTGTTTCTGTCTTGAGCACATTCTCTTTGTTTACTCCATGCATGGTATGTGGCGGCTAATCGATGAGTTATGCATGACGATTATGCATGTATCGTGTCCGCAGGTTCCACCGGATTCTGCTAGTAATTAAAGTTAACACCTCGTAATGTCTCGCCCACGACTCTCTCAATATGGATCCAAAGCTTTGGGCCGACATGAGAAGAATGCTGCAGAAGTAATTATTTTCATTCATTTGCGCCTATATCGATCGACCTATTTCGCTCATTTCCTAATATCAAGTAACTAATAACTCTCTTGTTCATTTAATTTTCTTTGCCTCGTAGGGTTTGGAGACGGTTCAGAGATACAAAGGTCGGTGAATTCAAAAAGAGCTAGAATTCAAAATGTTAAAGCCTAAGAATGCTGGGGATATTCAGCCACCGCTGACCAATCTATGTGGATACTATGTTCAGGAGAGGATCCGAGATACACCTCGAGCGGGTTCCGAGTGATACCAATGCTCGAGGAATAACCTCCGGATGATGCTTAGTCCGAAGCTCTCTTCCGACCACTTCAAGAGGAACTAGCTGGATGGTTCAGCAGGAAGTCCTCCATCCTAAAGGAGAACACTATTACGAGGACGAGAACTTTATATGGATTAAATCATGTATGGAAACTTGTTCAAAATTGTATATGGTCATCCGATGATATTGAATATATATTGTATATTCCTCTTGAATTTTTTTTGGTTCTAATTTCAAATTTATTTGAAATTGTACATTCATATGCATGTATGTAGTACTTTAGAATATATGAAACTCCTTCAAAATTAAAATAAAGCACAAAAGAAATAAAACAATACAAATTAAACAGAAAACAGGTTTAGGGGGTGGCTAAAACCCTAAACCTGTGGCGGCCTTTAGTCGCGGTTGGCCGAAGAACCGCGACTAAAGGTCCTCCGCCTGACGGTCACTGGCGCCCACATGGACGGGCCGTTAGTCGCGGTTCTTAAGCAGCCGCGACTAAAGGTGGGGGGCTTTAGTCGCGATTTGGTCGCGGTTGCGCAACCGCGACTAATGGCAGTTGCGAACCGCGACCAAAGGCCTTTTTTCCACCAGTGCTCAGTCCTAAAATAAGAGTCGCTGGTTTAGGAGATCACCGACACTTACTTTGAGACCAAGGGAGTATATCTTTTGAGCTAGAAGTTTAATTTATATTTCGTTTGCATATTCGGGTTTCTTGTGACGAAGTTGAAATTACATCAATTTTTAATACATGTTGATATGTTTTTTAAAATTCTACAAAGTTTTAACTTTTAAAATTTAATAGAAATGAACAATAAAATCAGTAAGATTTAGAACTAAATCTTTCAAACCATGTGGGACTCCAATGTTTTGATAAGTTTTCAAAACTTCAGCAAGTTTCAAACTTGAATCTACACTACTAGGGAAAAGGCTACTAGCAGCGTGGGTGAAATGGCTACTAGTAGCGCGAGTACTCGCGCTACTAGTATCGCGCTACAGCTAAAAGTTAGTAGTAGCGTGGGTTGAACCCATACTACTACTAACTTTGTTAGTAGCAGCGAGGGTTCAATCCGCGCTACTGCTATTATGAACCGCGCTACTACTAATGAAATAGTAGTAGCGTGTCTATAGTCCCAACGCTACTAGTATCCTAAATACTAGTAGCGCGCCATTTTATCCCCACGCCACTACTAACTTATTAGAAATTAAAAAAACTAAAATCAACCAAATTCATTCTATCACACGGTTGTCGTATCTTCTCCAGTTCCTCATTGTAGCAGCAACTCATGTATAATTTCATTCTATCATACAGTTACATAAGCAACTACGTTCCTCCTTGTAGCAGCAACTCATGTATAATTCCATTCTATCGCACAGTTACATAAGCAACTACCTAAATACGTTGTTATGGCCCGATCCGAAAATTGGGCCACTCGTCAATGTGCGGCGCCTGCCCGGCCTGATTTCGTGGCCTGCAGCTGCGACGAAACACATTGGATAGCCTCGAAGAGCCACACCTGACTGACGACAGCCACCGCCTTGAGTTGCGACGCAGTCACGTCCCTCGCTCTGGCCCTCAGCTCCAACTAGACCGGTCAATGTCGTCCTTGTGCCTCGCCACCAGCGGTCAGAGGAAGCCATCGTACACGTGCCCTGCTCCCCGCACTCTGAAACCCAACCTTCATTAAGATTCAAATTCAGAATTTGCCACATATCGAATCAAATATATCTGAATGTTGATCATCTCTCGGGCTCGGGGTGTCTGGTCGACTGCTTACCTGTGTGCTAGGGTGACAGAGGTAGAGAACGAGCGGCAGCTTCGTTTCTCTGTACATCGGCAGCCACGACACCATCCAGTCCACGAACCTCGACGACCGTCATCATCGCTACCAGAACCCTGCAGCATTACAAGCAAAGGTTCAAAAACTTCAGATTCTTCAGAAGAAAGGCACGAAAAACAATGCGGTACATGTAGATACCAATGTGCAACATTTTTTTCTAGAGATTCTTATTTAAGCTGTAATGCACAATTGAAGCTATAAGCTATTTCCTAGTAGTGAAAAGTGCAGAGAATAGTTATATAAGAACGCATATAGATTTAACAAGTGCATAGAAAAACATAAAGCCCAAAAGAAACACAGAATCAGGCAAATCATGCAACCACATAATCAGGTTAACTTCTATTTACTCACAAATCAAATGACATCAAAATCAACATACTGGCATTGGTCCTCGACACAATGGGTGCGAAAGAGGCTGACTAAGATCATAAAAATAATAATATAAGAAGGACTAAGACACTCATATTTCAGTCCAGACATATACGAGGACATATCATAAGGCACATACAAAGTAGCAATGAATAGATAAGACATGCTGGATCGGTTTTCCTCAGTTAAATATAGTAACTGTTATGGAAGCAGTCATAGTGTACATTTTATACTAAAGCAATCATTTCTTTCAGCTTGAAACAGAGACACCAAAAAAGAAGGAAGTATCAGGCACACATTTACCTTGTCAGAAATCAGATACTTGGCATGCAAGCAATCTGAACAATTTGCTTATCAATGCCAAGTTCCTGCCCACCAAACTGGTTGCATGGGAAAGCAAAGATCTCAAAACCTGTAGTCCCATAAAATTGTTAGCATAACAATATCGTAACTCAAAATCAAGGACTAATCATATGCAGATAGATCATCCCCTGGTCCTTGTACTTCTCGTAAGTTCCATATAACAAAATGCAATTGGTTAGAATCGAACCAAAACCACGCGTGCTGCATGATGGCGTCGAAAGCTCACTTAATGGATCACCAAATGTGAAATCCCTATAGACTTGGCTGTAAATCTAATCATTTCTAATTACCTATTTCTAAAGTGCAAGACACAGGACATCCATTATGAATTCAGAAACTATAACATCAATTTTTTTTTCTTCTGAAGTGCACATCTTTCACTTATTTGCATGTAGCAGCTGCCATGTATCCATTGTGAATTCAGAAACTATAACATCAGTTTGGTTGTTTTTTTGCCATGATGAAAATATTAAATAAGATAAAATACACGGCGAAGTGATGAAGTGCCAATTTCTCTCTCCTTCCCCTTCTGCATTTTTATTCTTTTAGATGATGTGATGTACAAATTATCATCAGCCTATATGTACTTACATCTTTATAAATAAATCGTTCTGTTTATGAGTTTGCTCAATACAAGTCAAGAAGGAGGTCCTACACGCTACCAAATTCAGAGCTGGACATTGGTAGAGAACAGACTTGCCGCCCTGAGCTATAACAGAAAACCTGCAATTAATATGCATCAACCTAGTATGCAGCTTAATAGACAAGACTGTATCAGGATAACATATGGGATCCCTATAAGCAGCACATTGCCTCGTTGCGACAAGAACAAAATTCAGAAATGTGGTAGGGATATCAGTAATTTTAGGAGGAAATTATTGCCGCTTAATTGAGGAAACTGAGCGTGCACGTGGTGTTTCTTGGACTTACTAATTTTCTATCTTGAGTTGGACATCAAGATGTTTTTATTTTCTTTGAGAAACAGATTGAGACGTTGACTGTCAGCATTGTGCGTGTTAATTCAAAATGATCCGGTCTCCGGATATCCATTATGTCACTTTACGAACACTTTGTGGTGTCAGGTTGGTTGCATGCTGGAAGGAAGCATCGAACTTGTTGTTTATATATATATATATATATATATATATATATATATATATATATATATATATATATATATATGGAAAATGGGTTAGTACTCTTAGGAGTACATACTCCACCACTAAATTTGTTCTTTATAATTAAATTTAATTAGATAATTAAGTACGTCCAAGTCCCATTCGAATGGATAAGGTTAACTTTGAAAATTAGTTGCACAAAATAAGGGATTCTTGCTGCACATCGTTTGCCTAGCTATTAATATCCGGCCGGCGGCTACTTGTACATGGTGCTCACCAACACGATCTACGACGGCGTCCACGAGAGCTGGCAGCTTGCAGCTCATCCGGCGGGTGGCGGCTAGTCGTCCATGGTGCTCAGCAATCCGATCTCTGACGGCCTCGATGAGACCTGGCAACGTGCGCCTGATCCGGCGACCGGGGGCTACTCGTCCATGGCGCTCACCAACATGATCTCCGATGGCATAGACGAGACTCGGCATCGTGCGCCTCGACCGGCAGCATGTTCAGGGATCCATCTCAATGAGCAATGAGTTGATTCGTTTCTTGCATGTTGTTACACTACGTGGATTAGTAGTCGTGGTGCGCGGAGGTTGTATGTGCTCTTGTCAATTCTTTGAATTCATATCCTTTTTGTCCAACTTGTTACAGATCGCACTCGAGAAATCTTGCAGCAGGGCTACTCCATGTCAGAGATGAGCATTTTCTCAGCGAGAAGGCTTTTCACAGGAGAGATGCCATGCGACCAGTGGTGGACGACGAAGACGTCATGCTGGCGACGAGCCGACGACGGTTAGACGACAAAACACATGAAGATGTCCAACAATGTTCTGAACGTGTTTCCATTAGAACTCTCATGTCAGTCAGGGTGTGGTGCATGGCAGATGGGTTGGTGGCTAAGGTTTCAACATGAAGCTCCGGTGGGCTAAAATACTTCATGCATGGCTGATGATCCACACAGGCGTGATCCAATACATGCACATACTACTCCTTTTTTGGAAGTGTATAACTTTTTGAATTGGACGGTATATACTACTTCATTTAGATGAAGTATATGTACTCCATAAAGGAAAATCAGTATATACCATCCGTCATTTCACTTGATGTACTCAAAAAGAAAAATTGGTATATAGCATCTATAAATTCACTTGGATCTCAGATGGACATTTTTTTCTTGAAATAATTGGATATACCTGTAAACTTTGTATAAAAGGAGTGTACTCGTAGTTTCGCCAAAAAAGAGTAAACACATACCTGTTCGTTCCGAGCCACCTGGCTAAAAAAAGATACACATGTGTTAAAAAAATTCACACCCCAAGGTTGCAATCTGTATATATTTTTTATCAATATAAAGCGGTATATACTCTTTTATGAGGTAGTATATACTTTCCAATCTGTTCTAAAAGCAGTATATCAACCTTTTAATTGACACGAAGTATATACTCTCTATTTTGCAGGGAGAAAGAAGTATATACTCACTCCAGTTCTAGTTGCCTGGCCGAAAAGTATGTAAATAAAATTTCAAAACAACAGTAGATATACTGCAAGCTAGTAGAATCTACAGTTCTACACAGCCACATATGATATGTACGGCATGCATGACACGAAAAACAAGTGAGCACGTCAACTCTACTCAACTTGCTAAACCTTTGGATAACATATGAGCTGTTCCTACCTTCTAGGGAGTAGCCATGCATGCAATGGAATTAGTTAGAACATTCCACTAATTAGCACAGTTTGTTAGTCACGGCTAAGAGGTATCTTCCCCTCATCTGCCATACCTTATCCATTAAGGACGGGAGTACATACTCCCAAGAGTACGGAAAAGGTGTCCTATATATATATATATATATATATATATATATATATATATATATATATATATATATATATATATATATATATATATATATATATATGCAAAAACGGGTAGCAATTAGCCTAATCAGTGTCTGTTGGGACGTCAATCCCTGCATAAAAGTGCAGTAGTTTTCTTCAGTGGAATCCTTGTGACATTCCAGTCTTGGTCTCCAATGTGACCAACCAACCAGAGATCTAAATAGTGCAGCATCTACATACAGAACATGAATAAACTTGATCGATTGCCTTGGGCAAGATAGATATCTGTGAAGAGGGAGGAAGGAGAGGAGAGGAGGGCATACCTCGGCTAGGAGTTGCTGCTGTGGGAGGCGCAGGTGGAGCCGTCGTGTACCTCGCCGGCTCCAACATCCATGCGCGGCGTCGGCCCACAGCAGGGAGGCGTCGGCGGTCTCTTGTGACCTGCGTTCCGTGAGGAATCCGGCCAAATTTAATCAGAAAATGGCAATTCGAATTGAATCGAACAACATCTGGGATCTGGCCAAATCGAATCCAACACACACACACACACACGCACACACACACATGAAGGGAAGGTAGGGGGGAGACCTCCATGGCGTCGGTCAGAGCACCATCTCCATCTCTCTCCCTCACGTGGGCATACTTAGGAAGACATACGATCGAGGGCGGAGAGACCTTCGGCGGTCGTATGACATGCTCAGGGCGGCCGGCGGGCACGCGGCGAGGCGGAGGGGGGCGGGCGGCAGCGGCGCGAGACGGGAGCGGCGAGGCTGCCGCCGGGCGTGGCGCACACGGGCGGGGGCATGGGGCGAACGGACGGAGGAGAGGAGGTGGAAGGAGGCCGGCGAGTGGGTTGGGAGAGGAGAGGAGGTTGGGGATCTGGATCGGGCTGTGTGGTTTTTTTTTTAGACAGATGGGGGGGGGGGGGGTGGATGGTGTGGGACGGTTGGTGGGGTGGGGAGTGTGGATCGGGCCGGGGTGGACACGCTTAGTAGTAGCGTGGGGGTCTTACCGGCACTACTACTACTTACTTAGTAGTAGCGCCGGGTTTATATCCCTCGCTACTACTATGGCCTATCCCGGGGGCATTGTTGGAGACCATTTAGTAGCAGCGCGGGTTTATACCCCTCGCTACTACTACCAACTTAGTAGTAGCGCGGTTTTTATACCCCTCACTACTACTAATTCGCAGTAGCGTCCATTTTTAAACAGCGCTACTGATAAACTTCTGTGTATAAGGTTTTCCCTGGTAGTGCTAGTTAGGTAGCTAGCATAGAACAAAGGAGTTAGCTCACGCCGTGCCTTGTCCAGAATTGTTCCGTTCCGAGTTTCCGATAGGACGATCGTCGCCATCTTAGTTTATCAAGCTATGCATTTTAATGGACTTTATGGGTTTATCTATCTCTTTGCTAGGTGGAGTACGTAGCTTGCATTTGATTACCTGCATCGTTTTTAGGCACTTTGCATACTTGTCCCAACTGGACCTGGCTGAGATATGCAGGTAAAAACAAACATCTACATGTTGATTGGTTGCTTGCATCCCCCTTAGCCTACATGTGCCACTTAGGAAGGCCTGTTGTTTGGTTGCAGACTTGTTTCAGGGGAAACACAAGTCCGATTATTTGGTTACATCTAGGACAGTTGGATAGTAACCTCCTCCTCGTTGTGGTGAGGTTACCGAGGCACACATGAAGAACTAAGAACTAAACTAGAGCAACAAAACAAAGTTAGATACAAACACAAGTCTTAACCACACATCACAAGTTCTAAACAACATAGTACAATAAGTTATAAAAGAAACCCAAGTCTTAAATGGGCAACACGAGCTCAGGTGGTAACGGCAAAGGCGTTGTTGTGCTCCTTGCACTTGGTGACCACCTCCACGTCATTGTCGTTGAAGACGATAACCTTCATGGTGTCGGGGGTCAGCAGCTTGAACATTAGCATGTACCCGATCATGATATGGTGAACGGCGGCGAAGGTGGCACAACCCTGATCATCCTCATCGTCACCCTCCATACGCTGCCGGTATTCGTTTTTAGTTTGAATTCTGTAGGGACAACCGGGTAGTGCTTCGTGAAATCCAGAGGCAATTGCAGACTCTCCAGCTTTTGAGCAAGGATAACCTTGCAGAAGTGGCTTGGTCCTGACTCCTGATGGTAGCGGCCATAGTTCCTCCGCTGGGCGCTTGGGTGATCCTGCACCGGCACGTCGACCAATGGCGGAACGACCTCCTTGCCGCTCTCCAATGGTGGCACGATCTCCTTGCCCTTGTCCATCGGCATTATGAACAACACACATTTCAATGGACAACATTCATTCCTATCAGCCTAATGCTCCTATATTAACCCACCCTACTAACCAAGAACCGCACTCAAACCCCTTAGTTTCACCACCTCTCCTTTTACACATCTCTGTTTGACCACCTCATGAACTCCAACTCCAACCCTTTCCCCTGGGGCATTGGATGGAGGGCCTTCTTCCTTGGGTGCTCGCTCGGTGACCGCAAGAAGATGAGCACACCATGAAAGTGTGCTCGAACTTCAGCAACATCGATGACATGCACAAGCAGGTCGACTATGTGATGAAGAAGGTTACGCGGGACATGATGAATCCATGTACCTAGGGTAGGGTCATGGACCTGTCCAAGATACCCTCCCCAAGGACATCTCTTGAAGAAATCACCTTTCAGTCGACCTGGAAGGATTCCACTCGACGGACCTGAAGACACTCGACCGTGAAGCCAACCACTCGACCGCCAGGAGATCTACAGTCAGTCTGCACACAAATGGTCGGTCATTAAGTGGCTTTATGGTCATCATAGCACTTTATGTAGGACGTTTCCAGTAACTCCCTATCTTAATGTACCTTAATCCCTACATAATTGAGGGCTGGAGGGGTCTGGCAAACTCTATATAAGCCACCCCCCTCCTCAGTGTAAAGGGTTCGCACCCCTGTAACTCATACGCACATAATCTGATCGACCGCCTCCGGCTCCGAGACGTAGGGCTGTTACTTCCTCCGAGAAGGGCCTGAACTCGTAAACATCTTGCGTATACAACTACTCCATAGCTAGGATCTTGCCTCTCCATACCTACCCCCCATTCTACTGTCAGACTTAGAACCACGACAGTTGGCGCCCACCGTGGGGCAGGTGTCTTAGCGACTTGTTGGAGAAGTTACAGTTTTTTCCGATCTCCTTCGTCATGGTTTCGGGTGGAGTTTTGGTTGAGGGCCATGAGATCCATCTCGGCGCGCTCACGTTCATCGTCGAAGACTCTGCTTGGCTGCAGGAGGCTCCACTCGACGTCGACGACTTCCCGTCCTGGGCAACGTGCTTTCGCGCAGGCGTCTCGCGGCGTCCTCCTGCGGCAACCGCCGACCCAAGATCGGTCGGCTCCCGTGCCGCCCTCCCTCGATCTCGCTGGCGCAAGCGCCCGGCCGGTTGAGGCTTCACTGGTGGGTGAGGCACGCGGTGGCCCTCGCCGGCCTCTCTCCCAAGTCGCGCAATCGAGCCCGCGAATCTCTACGACCTGTTCGATCTGTCGACTGGCTCCACAGAGACTGCATCCGAGTGCGACAGCAGTGATCCGGCGGCGGAGGTTCTGATGGTCGACGGACCACGTAGTCCTCCTGGTTTCCCCCGCGCCAACGGAGGCGTTGGCGGAGGCGAACCGGTGCAGGTTCACGAAGAGTATCAACCCGAGCCCCATACTTCGCTGCAGAGGGAGGAGCTTCGCCGCCGGAACATGGATGCGCTTCACACTCCTATCGTTGGAGAAACCCCCGAGACCCGTGCCTTAGAAGACGCGCGTTTGGCCAACTTGGCTGAGCGCACTCGACTGTAAAATCTCCAGCGAGTGCTCGACGAACAAGCGCAACAACGGGTCTCGTCGTCCAGTCGACGTCAACTCTTTCCACAACCGACTCAGGTATACCGATCTCCAATTCAGAATCTAGCAGCTGCAGCCCGTATAGCAGAGTCCATTCAGCCTTCCCGGTCAGAGGCTGGCAGAGGCTTGCTACAGATCAGAGATTTACTCCGGGCAGCAGGAGATCAAAATTCGGCTGTATCGCAGTCGCGGAATAGGATTCACAACAGATCCGTCGCTGTGAATACAGTCCAGTCGGTTCATAGCCCAAGATCACCCCCGAGGCGTGAGGGACATGGAGGCCGGCGTGATCAGTGTGAGGACCTATTCGATCGTGATGATCGACGTCGAGTGCCCACTCCTCCCCCAAGGGGTGGGTCATATGCGCCTCGACAGCAAGATGACAGATGCCATCACAGTGTTGGGCGAAGGATTCCAGTCGACCCGAGGGAACCAGGCTTTGATGCGAGATCCATTATCGTCAAGGTTTGGTCGACAAGAACAGAGCTCACCGAGAAGGCCATGACAGAAATGCGCCCACCAGCAGCAGAGTACACGTCTCAGGACCAGAGTGTTTTAGCAGAGCCATCAGGGCCGCGGTGATTCCTCCCAACTTCAGGTTGGCGACTGGAGTCAGTAAGTTCACTTGTGAGTCCAAGCCGGATACTTGGCTTGAGGACTACCGAGTGGCTGTTCAGATTGGCGGTGGCAACGATGAAGTGGCCATGAAACACCTGCCTCTTATGTTGAAGGGCTCAGCTAGAGCATGGTTGAATCAGTTAGTACCCAGCAGCATTTACACTTGGGAAGATCTTGCCCGAGTGTTTGTCAGGACATTTGAAGGAACTTGCAAGTGGCCAGCAGGGTTGACAGAGTTGCAGTCGTGTGTGCAGAAGTCGAATGAAACACTGAGGGATTACATCCAGAGATGGATCACATTGCATCACACGGTAGAGAATGTATCTGATCATCAGGCAGTCTGTGCCTTCAAGGAAGGCGTTAAGAACAGAGAGTTAAGTTTGAAACTCGGTCGGACCAGAGACATGACCCTGAGTCGAATGATGGAGATTGCCACCAAGTACGCCAATGGTGAAGAAGAGGATCGGCTCCGGAGTGGCAAGTACAAGTCAGCCGCTAATGAAACCGGGGGAGGGAACTCCAGTCGGAAGTAGAAACGGAAAGCCGAGCCAGCTGCTCCTGGAGAAGCCTTAGCCGTGACTCCAGGAAAGTTCAAGGGGAAATCCAAGGGACCTTGGAACCCCAAGAAGGTGAAAGATCAGGATGGAAATGATGTATTGGACTTGCCATGTCACATTCACACGAAGAAAGATAAAGAGAGTAAACTCATTTACCCAAAGCATACAACTCGACAGTGTCGGCTCTTGATTCAGCAGTTCCAGGGGAAGCAGCCCAAGGATAAGGAGAAGGAGTCGGACAAAGTTGAGGACAAGGAAGATAGTGACGGTGGATACCCCCAGGTTAATTCCACCCTGATGATTTTTGCTGACGTTGAAAGCAAAAGTCGATTGAAAGTTATCAACCGAGAAGTGAATATGGTCGCTCCGGCGACACCCAGTTATCTGAAATGGTTGCAGACCACCATCACATTCGACCAGTCTGATCACCCGACACACATAGCCACCCCTAGGAGGCAAGCTTTGGTGGTCGACCCAGTCGTCGAAGGCACTCGACTAACTAAAGTTTTGATGGATGGAGGCAGTGGCCTGAACATACTGTATGCAGAGACGTTGAAAGGGATGGGCATTCCGATGTCTAGACTCAGCACCAGCAACATGAGCTTCCATGGAGTCATTCCTGGAAAGAAGGCTGAGTCACTCGGCCAAATTGCTCTCGATGTGGTTTTTGGTGATTACAAGAATTTTCATAAGGAAAAGTTGACCTTTGAGGTCGTGGATTTCCAGAGCGCTTATCACGCTATTCTGGGAAGGCCGGCGTATGCACGTTTCATGGCTCGACCATGTTATGTATACCTCAAACTGAAGATGCCAGGCCCCAAAGGTGTGATCACTGTCACTGGCAATCGGAAGAAGGAAGAAGAGTGTTTTCAGAAAGGCTCTAAGATCGCTGATGCTCAGATGGCAGTGCTAGAGCTGCAAGAATACCAGAAAACTGCAGACCCGAGTGATTTGTTGCGAGCCAAGAAGCCCGCCACGGAGTCAACATTTCAGTTGTCCGGGGAGACGAAACCGATTCATATTCACCCGACTGATCCCAATGCTGCTCCGACTCACATCTCAACAACACTCGACTCCAAATAGGAAGAAGCGCTCATCCAGTTCCTCCGTGAGAATTGGGACATCTTCGCATGGAAGCCTGTTGACATGCCGGGTGTTCCCAGGGGACTGGCTGAGCATCGTCTACGAGTCGACTCAAAAGTTAAACCTGTCAAAGAACATCTTCGACGATCCGCCGTCCAGAAGAGAAAGGCCATTGGCGAGGAGGTGGCTCGGCTCTTAGCAGCAGAGTTTATCCGAGAGATCTACCACTCCGAGTGGCTCGCCAATGTTGTCATGGTCCCTAAGAAGGACAAGTCACTTCGCATGTGCATCGACTTCAAACATATCAATCGGGCCTGCCCGAAAGATCATTTCCTCTCCCCTGCATCGACCAAATAGTCAACTCGACTGCGGGGTGTGAGCGGTTGTCTTTCTTAGACGCCTATTCCGGTTACCATCAGATCCGTCAGATGGACCCGACGAGATCAAAACAGCTTTCATCACTCCATTCGGGTGCTTCGTTATGTCACCATGCCATTCGCCTCAAGAATGCCGGAGCCACGCTCATGAGGATGATTCGAAGTGTTTGCTCACCAAATCAGTCGAAATGTGGAAGCATACATGGATGATATTGTGGTCAAGTCACGGAAAGGTTCCGACCTGTTGGTCGACCTTGCTGAAACATTTGCCAATCTCGTGGAGGTATGATATCGCTTAATCCATCAAAGTTCACATTCGGAGTTCCTGGCGGAAAGTTACTCGGTTTTCTTGTTTCCGAACGAGGAATCGACGCCAACCCAGAAAAAGTTGGCACTATACTCCGAATGAAATGCCCTGTTCGTGTGCACGATGTCCAGAAGCTTACTGGATGCTTGGCCGCTTTAAGTCGATTCATCTCTCGTCTCGGTGAAAAGGCATTGCCTCTTTACCGACTGATGAAGAAGTTAGACAAGTTCGAGTGGACTCCCGAAGCTGATGCAGCATTTGCAGAGCTAAAAGCTCTACTCTCCACCCAGCCGGTGCTTGCTGCCCCAATCAGAAAGGAGCCTTTGCAGCCACAGGACAAGTCGTCAGTCCAGTACTTACGGTCGAGCGGGAAGAAGAAGGAAAAGCCTTCAAAGTTCAGCGCCCAGTATATTATCTTTCTGAAGTATTGATCCCATCAAAGCAAAGATACCCTCATTATCAGAAGCTTGTTTATGGGATTTATATGACCACGAAGAAGGTTGCTCATTACTTCTCTGACCATTCCATTACGATCGCCGACGCCCATTGTCGAGATTCTGCACAACAGAGATGCAACTGGTCGAGTGGCGAAATGGGCGATTGAACTCCTTCCCCTTGATATCAAGTTTGAGGCAAAGAAAGCCATCAAGTCCCAAGCAATAGCAGATTTCATCGCCGAGTGGATTGAACAACAATTGCCGACTCAAGTTCACTCGGGGCACTGGACCATGTTCTTTGATGGTTCCAAGATGCTGAATGGTTCCGGTGCTGGGGTAGTGTTGGTTTCCCCCCAAGGAGATAAGCTCAGATATGTGCTCCAGATTCACTTTGATTCTTCTAACAATGAAGCAGAATACGAAGCACTGTTGTATGGGTTGTGTATGGCCATTTCACTCGGTGTCCGTCGCCTCATGGTCTATGGCGACTCAGATCTAGTGGTTAATCAGGTGATGAAGGAGTGGGATGTCAGAAGTCCATCCATGACTGGTTATTGCAATGTAGTGAGGAAGCTAGAGAAGAAGTTCGAGGGGTTAGAGCTTCATCATGTACCCCGACTGAAAAATCAAGCTGCTGATGATTTGGCGAAAATAGGGTCCAAGAGGGAAGCCATTCCCAATGATATGTTTTTGGAGCACATCCACACACCGTCAATTCAAGAGGATCCGTTCACCGAAGAAGCCCCACAGCCAAAAAGTGCCACTGATCCGACTGAAGTTGAGGTCCCAGCTATGGTCGACCTGATCATGGAAGTCGTGGTCATCACTCCCGACTGGATAGTGCCATACATCGCGTATATCCTAAGGAAAGAGCTCCCGGAGAACGAAGAAGAGGCTCGATAGACCGTCCGCCGATCCAAGGCCTTTACTGTGATCAAGGGACAGTTGTACAGAGAAAGTGCGACTGGAGTCGGCCAGAAATGCATAACACCAGAAGAAGGTCAGATAATTCTTGATGATATCCACTCGGGAACCTGTGGTCATCATGCGTCCTCTTGGACCATTGTGGCTAAAGCATATCGAGCGGGATTTTATTGGCCAAAAGCAAATGTAATGGCAAAGGAAATAGTCGACAAGTGTGAAGGATGTCAGTTCTATTCCAATATGTCACACAAACCCGCCTCAGCCTTGAAGACCATTCCACTCGTCTGGCCCTTCGCTGTTTGGGGATTGGATATGATTGGACTGCTGAGAACTGGCAGAAGCGGCTTCACTCACTTGCTAGTGGCAGTCGACAAGTTTACTAAGTGGATCGAAGCTAAGCCTATCAAGAATCTCGATGCATGCACTGCTATCAGTTTCATCAGAGAGTTGATATTCAGATATGGAGTTCCACATAGCATCATCACTGACAATGGGTCAAACTTCGATTCCGACAAATTCAAAGCCTTTTGCGCCTCTCAAGGCACGCGAGTCGACTATGCTTCAGTTGCTCACCCCCAGTCGAATGGACAAGCAGAACGAGCAAACGGTCTAATTCTCAAAGGACTGAAACCCCGGCTGATGCGCGATCTCAAGCATGCAGCAGGAGCGTGGGTCGACGAACTTCCATCAGTACTTTGGGGATTGAGGACCACTCCAAATCGGTCGACTGGGAGAACTCCATTCTTTCTGGTCTATGGAGCCGAAGCAGTTCTGCCGAGTGACTTGCTTCACAATGCACCTCGAGTCGAACTCTACTCTAAAGATGAAGCGGAGCAAGCCCGCAAGATGCAATGACCTCCTAGAAGAGAGAGAGAGATGGCCCTGATCCGCCGACCATCTATCAGCAGGACTTGCGCCGATTCCATGCTAGAAATGTGAAGAGCCGAACCTTCCAAGAAGGAGACTTGGTCCTCCGAGTGGATCAACAGAAACCACACAAGTTCGCTCCCACTTGGGAAGGTCCCTTCATCGTCACCAGAGTTCTCCACAATGGAGCATACCATCTTTGCAACGTCGATCGCCAGATTGATGAGCCTCGAGCTTGGAATGCAGAGCTGCTCCGCCCCTTTTATACTTAAGTTCTCACTCGGATGAGATGTAATAAAAGTACCACTGTAGTTTGTTTATCGAAGACAAGAATGTTATAATTTTCCTAGTGATTGTTATTACTTTTTTGTTTACATAAGAAATTTCCCCCCAGTGGGTGGCTTAGCTGCGAACCCGATTTGCCTAAGTTTGTAAAATAAATCCCTGCCGAGTGGAGAGCCAGCCTCCCACTCGGGGGCTTAGCTGCGAATCCCTTTCGCCTAAGTACTTAAAAATCCTACCGAGTGGTGAGCCAGCCTCCCACACGGGGGCTTAGCTGCAGTCCAAGTACTCGCCTAAGTGTTTGAAATCCTACCGAGTGGTGAGCCAGCCTCCCACTCGGGGGCTTAACTACAGTCCAAGTACTTGCCTAAGTGTTTAAAATCCTACCGAGTGGTGAGCCAGCCTCCCACTCGGGGGCTTAGCTGCAGTCCAAGTACTCGCCTAAGTGTTTAAAATCCTACCGAGTGGTGAGCCAGCCTCCCACTCGGGGGCTTAGCTGCAGTCCAAGTACTCGCCTAAGTGTTTAAAATCCCACCGAGTGGTGAGCCAGCCTCCCACTGGGGCTTAGCTGCAGTCCAAGTACTCGCCAAGTATTTAATACAATGTGCGCTTTGTAAGGATGACGAGGTACAGGTCGATTGTTGCCTTCCCCTTTGAGCTACGACACAAAAATCCTCCCACTCGGAGGCTTAGCCGCAGTCCAAGACTGCCTAAGTTTGAATCCCACCGAGTGGAGAGTAAACCTCCCACTGGGGCTTAGCTGCAGTCCAAGACTCGCCTAAGTATCTCTGAATCCCACCGAGTGGAGAGCAAACCTTCCACTGGGGCTTAGCAGCAGTCCAGTACTCGCCTAAGTTTGAAAAATCCTACCGAGTGGAGAGCAAACCTCCCACTCGGGGGCTTAGCAGCAGTCCAGTACTCGCCTAAGTATCTGAAAATCCTACCAAGTGGAGAGCAAACCTCCCACTCGGGGGCTTAGCTGCAGTCCAGTACTCGCCTAAGTATCTGAAAATCCTACCGAGGGGAGAGCAAACCTCCCACTCGGGGGCTTAGCTGCAGTCTAGTACTCGCCTAAGTATCTGAAAATCCTACCGAGTGGAGTGCAAACCTCCCACTCGAGGGCTTAGCTGCAGTCAAGTACTCGCCTAAGTATCTGAAAATCCTACTGAGTGGAGAGCAACCCTACCACTCGGAGGCTTAGCTGCAGTCCAGTACTCGCCTAAGTATCTGAAAATCCTACCGAGTGGAGAGCAAACCTCCCACTCGGGGGCTTAGCTGCAGTCAAGTACTCGCCTAAGTATCTGAAAATCCTACCGAGTGGAGAGCAACCCTACCACTCGGAGGCTTAGCTACAGTCCAGTACTCGTCTAAGTATTTGAAAATCCTACCGAGTGGAGAGCAAACCTCCCACTCGGGGGCTTAGCTGCAGTCAAGTACTCGCCTAAGTATGTGAAAATCCTACCGAGTGGAGAGCAACCCTACCACTCGGAGGCTTAGCTGCAGTCCAGTACTCGCCTAAGTATGAAATCCATTCCGATCCGCAAGGACGACGAGGTGCAGGTCGACTGTTACCCTCTCCTTCGGAGTTGCGCTACAAGTACAACATGCGCTCCATCCCGATCCGCAAGGACGACGAGGTGCAGGTCGACTGTTACCTTCTCCTTCGGAGCTGCGCCACAAGTACAATCCGTGCTCCATCCCTACCTGCAAGAACAATGAAGGGTAGGTCGACTGGATTTTTTCACCTCAGAGCTGCATCTCAAGCACTGAAGTATATTCCGAGTGAAACACAAAGTTTGCTCGAAGGCAAATGAAAGCATATTCGACGATAAGCCAAGTTTAGATAACATCCTGCGGATTCAGAAGTACTCAGGCATCAAGCCTGTTAAAGTTTATCGGTTACAAGACCACTCGGCATTCCGAGGCAAATTTAAGACGAAGCATAGAAGTTTTTTACTCCTGAGGTGGAGGACTGGAAGGCGCGACAAACTGGTCCAGGTCGATCCTGTCAGCGATACGGGTGGCAGCAGCAATGAAAGTCTCCATGAAAGATTGGAAGTCGATTTTGGTATTGGCAACTTTGATGGACGCCAGCTTTTCCTCTCGCGCCTCCTTGCAGTGAACGCGGACCAGTGACAGAGCAACATCGGTACCACACCTGGCAGAAGACTTCTTCCATTCCTGCACTCGACTTGGAACGTCATTCAGTCGAGTCATTAAAGACTCGAGGTCATTTTGAAGCGTCTCTCCTAGCCAGAGCGTCGAGTCGATTCGCGACACCGCAACCTTCAGTCGAGCAAGGTAGTCCACCACAGCAGCGACACAAGACTCCAGTCAGAGCACATTCATAGCAGCTTCATCCTTCACGGGAGAGTTAATGGGGTCCAGGCTGGTCTCCACTCGACTAGTCTCCTCCTCGAAGTTCTGACATAATTTTGTAAACGCAACTCGAGTTCAAGCTAATGTTTCTATGATGAGTCGGTGATAACAAGTCAGTCGGATAAGAGGAATTACCTTCAAGTATGAGGAATAACTTCTTGGCGAGCCCTCCCAGATAAGCCTCCAGATCGTTCCTTTTCCCCGCCAGTTCGCCAGCCTTGTCGCTCAGAGCTATCTTGTCGTTCTTCAGTCGGCTAACCTCCTTGTTGGCCGTGTCAAGAGCAGCTTTCAGATTGGCGTTCTCTTCTTCAAGTTTACCGACTGAAGACAGCTTTTCTTCCGCGAGCTTGGTTTTGTCCAAAGCCGCTTTCTGCGCCTCGGCAAGGTCATGATCCTTTTTCCTCAGAGCCTCCTCCATTTTGTCTGCAAAATGACAGTGAGATCAGAATTAGGAATGGGCAGAAAGACAAAGGCAGTCGTCAAGTCCTCACCAGCCATACCTTTTGCTTCGTCTCTTGCCTTCTGCAAGTTCTCCTGAGCAAGCTTCAAGTCAAGGTTGAGCTGGATCTGTTTGTTCTCCATTCAAGATAGCGAGCCACAAGCTCGCAGGATTTCTCAAGAGTCAATCGACGCACATCAAAGATAGGTTGCTTCCGAGTGACTAAGAAAAATCATAGTGTTCCTAAGACTACAGCCGAATCAAAATATTCGACAGTAGTCTCGGGGACTACACCCAGTGGGTGCACTCAGCGTGCCCCCACTGGTTTTACCGACTCGGTGCGATCAGTCGACCGAAGAAAAAAAAGAGTTCTTCAGACTACGGTCGACTGCCAGCAGTCCACCATAGTCTCGGGGACTACACCCAGTGGGTGCACTAACGTGCCCCCATCGGTTTCAAGATTCCATTCGACATGGTCCCACCGCATGAGTGAAGAAGTTAGCAAAGAAATTCAAAGTGTAAAGACTACGGTCGATCGCGCCAGATCCACCATAGTCTCGGGACTACACCCAGTGGGTGCACTCGCCAGTGCCTCCACCAATCCAAAAATTCAATCGACACACCCAGTGGGTGTACAGATACGAAGATCTTCAGAAAGAAGAGTTTTCAGGTAGCATATCCTAACAGAACAAGTGGTGACCAACTAACCTGGACGTTGCTCTAAAGAGCCGAGATGTCATCATAGGCCACCTGGCTGGCTTCCTGGACCACCTTCACTTGCTCCATCATGATCCCCGCCTGGCGTATAGCTTCCTTAGGAGCACCCACTTGGTCCTCTGGGACGTGGTGTGTGGCAAAAAGGGAGGGCGGATCAGCAGTCGACAATGAAGGCCGGATACTCGTCAGCGGCACAGCGAAAGACACAGAAGTCCGAGTGATGTTGCCACCCTCATGAACCAGCATCTCAGGCACTGATACAACCTGAGCAGTCTTGCCAGTAGGCGCCTTTTTATTCCTCCTTCGCCTCAACGGCGCCTCATCGTCATCATCAGGGAGATCAATGACATGAGGAGGGACTACAAGAAATATTCAAAGTTAAAAACGGAAATCCAATCAACCAAAAGCGAAACTACAGCGATCATACCAAGGTTAGAGGTAGCAGCATCTTCCATCTTCTGGTCTTCGTTCCTGGCTGAGGTCTCGGAGGTAGCAACGCTGCAGATTTCAGAAATCAGTTGATCAGTCAACAAGTCGACCAAAAGTATGTCCATGCTAAACAAGCAAACACGAGTTCTGCCGTACCCGGAAATGGTGGGAATGGCCATCTTCATCTTGGGCAAAGCCTTAGTCGGCTTTGATGGCGTCGCTCGGGGTTGCTTTGGCGCTTTTTCAGTCGGCGCCGGAGATGTCGTCCGAGGCCGTTTCGTCGACTGCCCGACAGCGCGATAGCCTTGCCACGCTCGACCGCGGGGTCGTGGGTGAGCTTGGATCGCCTTTCCATGCGAGGAGGGTTGACTTCTTCCTCCTCTTCCTCCTCCTCCTCTTCGCCGGAGCTATCGTCGTCTTCATCCCCCTCACCATCAGATTGCCATTCCTCCTACCTTTCACCTCTGCTCCCTTCCTCCTCCTCGACTGGTTCTTGCGCCCCGTTGGGCATCGAGTACATCTCAGTGGTGGCCTGGAAGACAACAAACAAGATAAAAGTCAATCGACCGATTTAAGAAAACAAGATGGAGAAAGCGGGATCACAGTCCAAGATGCAGGAATGGACCTTGTCTACTTCAGATGATCGGTCGAGTGGAGGGATCCTCCGCCCTCTAGGGTTGTCCTTGTTTCGTGATGCCCGCAAGATACCTTTCCAAAGATGGCATCCTCGATCTCCTCCGGTGGATCCGAGTGGTGTCCTCGGCCGAGTACAACCACATCGGATGGTCTCGGCTTGAAGCGGCCGGATGCGCCGTCAAGGAAGACCTCCAAGAGATCCATGCCGCCACCCTGTCTCGGATGAGCTGGACAACTCGCTCGACCAACACCTTCACCGCCCTCTCTTCCGGATCACCTTCAAAGAAGATGGCTTGCTCACTCGGTCCATGGAAAACGAGGAGTCCAAATGACCGCTGGCGCTATTGGTCCTTGCAGATAGAACCAAGTCGATCGCCATCCACGGACCGACTCGGGTAAGATCATGGCCGATAAGAACTTTTTCCTCTCATTTGAACCCCAAGACCCCCACACATCTGAATCACTTGAGTTCTCTCATCACTCGGATTGGCCTATTTCACCGTCTGGGAGCGACAAGTGAAAATGTGCTTGAAAAGACCCCAATGAGGCCGGCAACCCAAGAAATTCTCGCACAAAGACACAAAAGCAGTGAGATACACGATGGAGTTGGGAGTGAAGTGGTGAAGTTGTGCCCCGAAGAAGTTCAGAAATCCCCGAAAAAAAGGGTGAGGCGGCAGAGAAAACCCGCGGTCGACATGGGTGGCCAAGAGAACACACTCACCCTCCAGAGGTTGTGGCTCCGACTCCTTCCCCGGCAGCCATGCTGATCCATGGGGGATCCGTCCCTCATTGGCCATGTCGTCGAGATCCTTCCGACTGATCGTCAAGCGGATCCAGTCGCCCCGGATCCAGCCCTGCGGCAAGCCGGCCCTTGACGAAGATCCGCCCCGATTGGTCGCTCCTCCCTTCGCCTTCGCCGTCACCTTCTTCGCCCGCTCCAAAGCCGCCGTCTTGTCCTTCACCATTGTCACCGGCGAAACACGCACAGAGCAGCGACGCTGAGGTGGAATCGCACGCGGCGGATGAATCTAGGGAAGGGAGGAGGAAAGGGGAATGCACTGTTCAAAAAACCCCATCTGGGGCCTTATATGAGGTTGTTTCCGAGTGATCGATTTGGTAGGCCCGGCGATCTGTCAAATCTCAGAATAGCCGCCCAGCGATACGTGGCGAAAAAGGTGGCGCGGAGATCGAGGCGTCCCTGCCTTATCCTGTCCGATCACTGCGGCCTCCTTCGCCCCGCCACTTCGAAATTGAGTCCCGCTAAATCCAGCGCCGCAGAGCAAATCATCGCATGAAGATTTCCTCCGTCCTGTCATTCGGAGTTCTCCAAGCATGAAAAACACACTCGACGGATACAAAGAATGGATCAAGGCGACTGAAAAAGAAGTTGAAGCTGTCACTTAAGTTCATTGATCCAGAACAGGACGTGCTCATCGCACGAAAAGTGGGTCGGAAGAGTTCTCAACTCCTTCCCCACTCAAACCTCGATCCATTCGGGGGCTACTAATGAAGCCATGTACCTAGGGTAGGGTCATGGACCTGTCAAAGATACCCTCCCCAAGGACATCTCTTGAAGAAACCACCTTTCAGTCGACCTGGAAGGATTCCACTCGACGGACCTGAAGACACTCGACCGTGAAGCCAACCACTCGACCGCCAGGAGATCTACAGTCACTCTGCACGCAAACGGTCGGTCATTAAGTGGCTTTATGGTCATCATAGCACTTTATGTAGGATGTTACCAATAACTCCCTATCTTAATGTACCTTAATCCCTACATAACTGAGGGCTGGAGGGGTCTGGCGAACTCTATATAAGCCACCCCCCTCCTCAGTGTAAAGGGTTCGCACCCCTGTAACTCATACGCACATAATACAGTCGACCGCCTCCGGCTCGAGACGTAGGGCTGTTACTTCCTCCGAGAAGGGCCTGAACTCGTAAACATCTTGCATATACAACTACTCCATAGCTAGGATCTTGCGTCTCCATACCTACCCCCCATTCTACTGTCAGACTTAGAACCACGATTAGGACAAGCTGAAGACACTGATTCCTGACCTAGCCAAGGGCACGATGTCAGCGGACATCCTGCGTTGGGCCATGATTCAGGCGAACTCCGGCGACGCTGGAAAATGGGCATGATGGGCCAAGTACAGCCAGTACAAGGCACCTCAAGACCAGCGTGTGGCGGCGTACTGGAGTAGGACGTTCGGGTCGCCGAAGGAGGACAACGACGAGGTGCAGATGGTGGCCAGGGCGCCGGTGCCAGGCGACCATGCAAGACCCATCGTTCTTGAATAAGGGGACGAGGAAGAAAAGAAGATGGCTACGCCCCCGCCCCCCCCCCCCCCTGTGACGCCCTCGATTCAATCGTACACTAATCATACACGCAAATGTGTACGATCAAGATCAAGGACTCACGGGAAGATATCACAACACAACTCTAGACACAAAATAAAATAATACAAGCTTTATGTTACAAGCCAGGGGCCTCGAGGGCTCGAATACATAAGCTCGAAAACACAAGAGTTAGCGGAAGCAACAATATCTGAGTACAGACATGAGTTAGACAAGTTTGCCTTAAGAAGGCTAGCACAAAAGCAACAACGATCGAAAAGGCAAGGCCTCCTGCCTGGGAGCCTCCTAACTACTCCTGGTCATCGCCGCCTCCACGTAGTAGTAAGCATCGGTGGTGGCATCCGCCCTGGGCTCCGCCATCCGTTGCATCAACCGGAAAGAAGAAGAAAGGGGAAAAGGGGAGCAAAGCAACCGTGAGTACTCATCCAAAGTACTCGCAAGCAAGGATCTACACTACATATGCAACATTATCAAAGGAAGGTTGTATATGTGGACTGGGCTGCAGAAATGCCAGAATAGAGAGAAGTCCTAGTCCTATCGAAGACTAGCATCTTCTGGAAACCACCATCTTGCAGCAACCGGAAGGAGTAGAGTAGCATAAAGTAAAGTACTAGTGTTATCAACCTCGGCCAGAGATCCTTTCTCGACTCCCTGCGAGAAACAAAACCCAGAGCCATACTATCCAGTTATCATCACAATCCAGTTCTCATCACCATCCAATTCTCATCACTAGTGTCCAGTTCTAGTTGTATCGATCGATACAACTCCAAGTGTCCGCTATCAGAGGACAGGCTATCGATAGATGTTTTCTTCCGCAGGGTGCACCAACTTACCCACCACGCCGCTTAACTCCGCCGACACACTTTCGTGGTCATGCCCGGCCTCGCCAAACAATACGCGCAACCCGACCTAGGCTTAATAGAGAGGCCAGCACGCCGGACTAAACCTATGCCCCTGTGGCTCATGGGCCATCTCCCGGGAACTCCTCGCACGCTATGCGACGCTGCGGCGGTGAGTAGACCTAGCTACCTCCTTCAACAAGGCAGGTGCTTACGCGGTCCAACCGGCGGCACGCGCCACCGCTAACGCCTATTAAGCTTCGATTGATGTATACGACGAAACGCCCATACTATGCCCACGTGATGGTTAGTGCTATCGGGCCGAGGCCCTCGGATCAAATATCCAAATCGTAGTGGATTAGGAACGCGGTAACAAGCAGAGACTCACGAAGATGTGACCCCGTTGCCCTGCCTCGAGGACTTGCGGCAAGGGCTAGAATGCCCGCCACGCCTCGTAATTATCTCGCGGGCACCCTCTAGGTCAACGCTGTCTCCACATCACTGCAATTAAGCTCGCTGGTACCCCTCGTGGTCGAACCGCCTTTAGTAACATGGCTCGGTGTAAAGTCATAGTAATCATAGTAATCGTGTGTCTAAACATCAAGGGAAAGTCCGAGGAATCACCCCGTGAATTCCGCCGATGTAATCATCAAGGTGAGCGTAAGAGGATTCACCCTCGAGGTCCACACTTGAGGGGTTGCACGACGTAGTCGATCGAAGTGGTTAAAGAGGAAATCACCCTCGATGACCACGCATCGAATAGCTACACTACGGGGTTAACATCAGGAGTACTGATGAGGACTCACCCTCGATACTCGATAGTAACCTAGTATTGTCGAGCAACTAAGGGGAAAGTGATGTGCGGTGTCGGGGCCTGGTCTTCGATCCCGTTGATCGGGTCTTCAATGATGAAGCAGGGGCAACAAGGACAAGGTGGGGGTCATTGATGGATCACTAACCAACCTATACCGAGCAGTTTAGGATAAGTGTAAGGTACAACAAGAGATACAAAAACAAAGCTATGCAAATGTAATAGGAGCAAACAATAACAGAGTAGCAAAATCTAATGCAAGCATGAGAGAATGGAATGGGCGATATCGGGATGATCAAAGGGGGCTTGCCTGGTTGCTCGGCAAGGAGGGGACGCGTCGACGTAGTCGATCACGGGCATCTTCGCCCGGGGTCTACCAAGAGAAGAGGGGGAAGAAACAGTAAATACATAGCAAACAGAGGTATCACTAAGCATGACATGACGATACGTAGCGCTAGGAATGCTCTAACGCGGTACTACACGTTGCAGACGAAAGGGGGAAACATCCGAGGATGAATTCCCGGCGTTAGGCGGATTCCGCACAAAGGAAAAGAGGGGGAAAGTTCCAAGTTCAGCTTGCTAGGGGCATGTGACAGATGAACGGACCGCGTATTCGGATTCGTTGGATTTTTCTGAGCAACTTTCATATAGAAAACATTTTCATCCGAGGCACGGTTTATTTTCTACGAATTTTCAAAGATTAAAGCACTTTTTGGAATTATTAATATTAACAGAAAAGGAATTATGACGTCAGCAGATTGTCAGCATGACATCAGCAGGTCAACAGACCCGCTGACTGGTCAAACTGACCAGTGGGTCCCACCTGTCATAGGCAGTGGATTAACAGAACATTAAACTAACTAAAAAGAGGTTAATTAACAGCTGGGCCCCACATGTCAGTGACTATTTAACTTAACTAATCATTTTTATTTAGAAAAACGTTTATTTAACATAATATGCGATGGGGCCGCGTGTCAGTGACACTGTGTGCCCAGTCAGCACAGTTGACCACGGTCAACATGGTCAACTGGGGCCAGGGGGCCCACGGGCAGTGACCCAGAGGGCCCGTTGGTGCAAAGTCACGGCCACGAACACGCCGGCGAGGCTATCCATGGGCGGATCCGCTACCGGAGTTGGCGGAATTGCTGCGCAGGCGCAAGAGGGGTGTGGCCTAGTGCGTTCGATCGGGCGTCCGACGCCGCATCGATCTACGGCGGTCCCGTGGGCTAACTCGGCCGGAGTGGAGCGCTACATCGACGGCGGCGGGCGGCGCGTTCAGACGGAGTTCGGGATCGGCGCTACAGAGCGCGTGCGAGCGAAGTAAAGGGCTAGGCGAGGTCTATGGCGCTCCAGGAGCTCGTCAGAGCTACTAGCTCGAGCGGAGGAGCTCGGTGGCGAGCCCTATGACGGCAATGGCGGACGGCGGAGCTCGGCTTGCGGGCGAGCTAGCTACTGCGCGGGGAAGAGCACGGGAAGGGAGGGAGAGGAAGGCGGAGCTCACTGGGCGCCTGTAGGGGAGGGCAGCGGGCTCGAGGAGGGCGCGAGGTAGCCGGAATTGACGGAGAAGCGGCGGCTGTTGAAGGAAGAAGAAGACGGGGATCCGCCGATCCGGCGATGTGGCTGCTCCGAGCTCGAGGTGGCGGTTGTAGGCGAAGTGGAGGTCCACGACAAAGCTAACGGGCACGTCGGACGGACATGGGGACGACGGTGGTCGTGAGGGCAACGGGGGCCATGGCGGCAGTGGCGTCATAGATGCACGGGGAAAGGGGATCTGGGGCCAGAGGGGGCGAGAGGGGGAACGGGGTGTCTAGGGTTAAGGGAGGGCGCGGGCATCCTTGTAGGTCGTCGGGGAGCCGCCGGATGGCCGGCGCGTGGCCATCCGCGGCCACGGCCGGTGTGTGTGCAGCCAGCAGCCATGGATGAGCAAAGGGAAGGAGGGAGGTGAGGTTGGGCTGGGCGGTGCTTTGGGCTGACATGCCTAAGTGCACAAGGCCCTCAGCCTTCTTTCTTTTGCTTCTTTTTTAATAAACAGAGATGGGTAAAAATATTGGGCATGCTATCTACTTAGGAAAAATATGGGAAGTGCCCTTTTTATTCCCTGGTGATCTTAGACAGTGCCACAACTATTTTGGAGACCAGAAGAATTCATTTGGTATTTTTCATAAATAGGATATCATAAAAAAAATGTTGAATCGGTGCTATTATAATTGCTAATGCTCATCTTTGCACACAAGTGATTTTGTCTTCCTTAACAAATAATTGTTATGGGATTTTAGACAAATGATGAACATTTTTCCAGCAACTTTTGAGCAACCTCAAACTTCACTTGAATTTGAATTGACTAGAATTTCAATTGGGATATTGAACAAAGGTGATTAAGCACTGTTTGGAGAAAATGATTAGCTTAATCACAGAGGATTACTCAGAAGATGACACTGGGGTGTTACCCCCCTCGGCCGACGCGATTCCAGGGCCACCGCGAGTAGACAAGAAAGTTTGTACCCCCAATTCCCACCCCCGATGTAATCGAAAAATAACCTATGAAAACTAGAAGTCGTCGGTGCAAAATCGATGGATGGCAATCCTCCACCCCCCATGTGTTCAATCCCCTCTCTAACTCTCCAATCGCGTGCTCAAATCTAATCTAGCCTGAGTCAAAAGCAGTAAATCTATAGAAAGGGCGAGGACTTACCGCCATGGCCGATGCGCTCCGGTGAAGGTCTGCAGTCGCTTCGGTGGTAGCCGCTGCCTTGGATCGCCCAGGTGTTGCTCCGATGGTCGCCGCCGGCGGTGTGAGTGCGCGGGGAAAAGGGGAGAAAGCAGCGAAGAAGGGATGTTAGGGTAATTTAGGACGACGCGTCTGTAAACAAAGTGACTTATCATGACGGTACGCACATGTGCAACCTCCCATTCCCACGTAACTATGGTTGCACCGCTCAGGCCTAACTCCACAAAAACGCCGATTTGAGCGTTCTTCTGATTGCAGGGCTAGAGCTGCTTTAATGTTCGTGCTATGGAGACCCAACGGTGAATGTGGCTAACCAAACGGGCTATTTTCCTTCCGCGCGGGTCCGGCTGAGGTATGTGCAGTTTACCAAAGACGTCCCTACTGTTTGGGTTGCCGGTTGATGAATGATGGGCAGGCATGGCCGGCCGCAAGTGGGCTCGTGTCGCCTCGGCTCTGCCCATATGAACAGCTGGTCGCCTGTGCCGTCGCGTCGGCGTCGGCGTCACACAAAATACATCGCCGACGGTACTTCCGGAGGACACGTAGTAGTCGAGCAAAGCAGCGAGCTTGGGTGCGGCCGCTTTGGAGTTCAGCTAGACTAGCTAGGCAGTCAGCTAGTGGGGGAATCGGAGTGGCGACGTCGCGGAAAGCGCACTCGGCGTTTGCGTGTCCGTCCACTACTCGTGAACGGCCGGCTGCACGTACGGCCGGCCGAAGAGAAGAGTTGTTGGCTGCCTACTTGGAAGTCTCAGGCCGGTTAAAATTGTGCACGCGTGCAAGGCTATTTTTTATTGGTCGATCGAGTTCATCTTGTATCCGCTTTGGTCGTGAGCCCTGACGCAATTTTCCACGCGCATGCCCAGCAGGGAAGCGGTCCAGCGAGACGTACGAGCAGATCTGATTTCCTGGCACGATATGGATCGGATCCCATCAGCGTGCGCAGGAGTCAAATATATATTCAGATCACGGGCTTCCGATCGCATGCAAACGGCAAATTTGACAATTTTAACCTTTCGGCGAAATTATTTCACTGAACTGCCCGTGAAACTATTTCACACGCATGACCTTTTTGTGTAGCGCCCGCCACGACGGCGCCACACCCTACTGTGCAGCGCCTAGCTCCGGGGTGTTGCACTCTAGTTCACCATGGCAGCCCCTGGGCTCGCACCCAGCAGTGCAGCGCCTCCGAGCTAGGCGCCACACATGGAATGTGCAACGCCTCCGTACTAGGCGCCACACTTGTAAAATGCAGCGCCTAGCGCATAGGCGCTGCACTGTGACTTATCCGCTGCCCCCCCCTCCCCACCCCCACACCACACACTCTCCCACTCTCCTCCCCGAGCTTTGCCCCCTCTCCCACTCTCTCCCCTCTCAAATCCTCTCCCAAATCTTGCAAATTTGAAGAATTTATCTGTGGATTTCGAAGTCAAACCCTCCCTCAAGGTAATATTCTCCGATCCCCTTGTTTTGATCCAAGTAAAGTTCCCATTGCTCATTTGTTGCTAGTTTGGGGAAACCCTAGTTTTGTTTGGATCTAGAGATTTGCATGGAGATGTGAGATGTTTGTTTGCCAATTTCTATGATTAGGCTTTGTTAGTATGCTAGGGTTATTCTTATGGGTGTTCTTATGTTGGTGCTAGGGTTAGTTTTAGGGCTAGGGTTATGGTTATGGTTATGGTTATGGTTAGGGTTAGGGTTGTTGTTTGATATATATATTAGGGTTTCTATTCCGTGTTAATCCTTGTATTAGTACTTATGGAAGCAATGTTACCTTGTGTTTTTTGAATGCTCATAGGGATGGGAAGAACATGTGTGTTTGTTCATCATGGGGACAAGGACGCCTTTTGGAAAGGCAATATAGAACCGGACCCGGATGAGGTTGACATGGTGTTTGATAGTAGTCCTAGCTACGCGGAGCTCTTGCAACAAGTTAGGGAAGATTTGAATTGGACGGACCCTAGTGATATCATAGAGTTGGAGGGAAAGCATAATGTTGGTTTTGGAATGCACACCATTGGAAGACAATGCGTGTCAACTCGGAGAAACGTTGGGTTGCATACAAGGAGACGGTGGCCGAATCACTAGACACGGCTCTTGAGTTATTTGCAACGAAGAAGGTTGATTCAAGTTTGCATTTGGACTTGAACCGGAACCCCTCCCCTTTGGTTGCTAGTAGCCCCACACCCTTGAAGCGAGATGACCCAAGAAGTGAGGCCAACATTGAGCCCGTTTACAAACAACCAAGATGAAGCTTTGCAAGAGGACAATGATGAGTATGCGGACGATGACAATGAAGTTGATCTCCATGACAACAATGTGGGTGATCTCGACAAATATCACTTGTAAGAGACAATGGACCCTTCCATCCCTTTTTCCCCTGCATATGCATCGGACTCGATGACGATGGTCCCGGCGAACAAGTTGATGCGGAGGGGTTCACGGTGAAGGAGGCCAAGCTTTCGAGAAGATATTTGGTCGGGATCATCGGACTACATTGTTCAAGGATGTTAGTCTCATGGATGAAGCCGTGGTAGATGGTGGCCAATGTGTACCTCTTGGGGTTAGCCAAGCTCTCATCGTGATTTGGGAGACGACAATAACCGGATTGCTAAAGGTTCTAAGTTCGACACCTTGTTGGAATTGAAGATGTGGCTCGACAACTACTCGTTACGATTATCGCCCACACAAGGTGGTGAACTCGGACGCCAATGTGCGCTACACGGTTGCATGTGCATGTGAAGATGAAATATGTCCGTGGATTGTGCGTGCAAGACCATGGAAAGGAGGTCCAACTTGGCATATAGTGAGTTGTGTGCCAACTCACATGTGCCAAGGCAAAAGGGTGGATGGCAAGATTGTGTCCCAAGACCACAAACAACTCACGACGAAGTTCATTGCTTACAGGCTCTCCAACTCAATATCCACACTTCCAACAATGAGCGCCCAACATGTCATTGACCTTGTGAAAGCCATCTTTCATTACAAGGTGAAGTACGGCAAGGCATGGAAGGCGAAGCAAGTCCGATTTAAGATGTTGTATGGTACATGGGAGGAAGCATACAACCGAATCCCTAGGTTGTTGTTAGCCATGGCGCGATAAACCCGGCATGGTTCATGTGGTCGAGCCTCATGGGCACCAAACAACGGTTCATGAAGGAAGGAAAGTCAGAGTATTTGGCCGTGCTTTTTGGGCGTTCGAGCAATGTGTGAGGGCTTTCAAACATTGTAGGTCAGTCATCGCAATTGCTGGCACGTTCTTGACCGGACAATACAAGGGCACCTTGTTGGTTGCGATAGCAAGTGATGCCAATAACCGGGTGTTGCCATTGGCATTTGCTTTGGTTGAGGTGGAAAACTATGACAACTGGGAGTGGTTTCTTCATGTTTTGAGGACGAAGGTGTTACCCGCTCAAAGGGAAATTTGTGTCATATCGGATCAGCATCAAAGAATTCTTAACGCGGTGGAGATTGACATTCCCGGGCATGCTCCGTTGCACCATCGATGGTGCATGAGGCACTTTTGTTCGAACTTCTATAGGGCATGTGGCCTTAAGGAGTTGGCCGATGATCTTCAATATTGTTGTCTTGCTTTCTCCGATAAGTGCTTCGCCACTTTGTACCACAAATTGCTCGCACACAAAAAACTTGATGCCGGGGGTTAAGATTTTCTCAATAGGCACATTCAATACCAGAACAAGTGGGCACGTGCCTTTGATGAAGATGGCTGGAGATACGGTCAAATGACAAGCAATATGGCGGAATGCTTCAATAGGGTGCTCAAAGGTGCACGTGGATTACCCATGACGGCAATAGTTCAATACACATTTGACAAGATGAATGCGTACTTTGTAAAGTACTCGATGGAAACCGATGCACAAATAGCGGTTGAGAACCCACGGAAGTACAAGTACAAGTTCCCACCCAAAGTTGATGAATGGTTGGTATTTCAATCACGGAAGGCGGACTCAGAAGAAGCTATATTATATGACAACGAAGAGTGGAAGTACGGTGAAAGAGCCAGGAGGAACCACAAACGATGGCCGCAACATGGAGGTCGGGCTTTCAAGGTGTCGTCAACACAATGTGATTGCACTTATGGAGGCCGTTGTTGCTTCATCTCCCATGATCACACTTGTATACCGGCCGTTCGCGCTAGGAATGTGGACATCAATCACCCACACACCGTGAGGGAGTCGGAGTTCTCAATCATGATGGTCAAGAAAACATGGGCTCACCGCCATTCGCATTTCTGACCAATCACAATGGCCGGAGTATCATTGAGTTCAACTATGGCTGGATCCGGAGTTGAAGGTTGTTAAACGGGTAGACGTAAGACAAAGCGCCTTAGAGGAGACATGGACGGATGGGGCTATGGTGGCCCCAAGCGGCAACGACCAATTCCAAGAGCCTCGTGAGAGCTCCTGTTGTGGGGAGTGCAAAGGTCATGGCCACAACAAAAGAAAATGTACGAAACCAAGGAAAAGGTCCAAGACAAATGATGCAAACACAAGCCAACAAGGAGCTACACAAGGGAGCCAACCAAGTGGTAGCCAACAAGTGCCAAGCCAACCAAGAGGTAGCCAACAAATGCGAAGGCAACCACGTGGTAGCCAACAAGTGCCAAGGCAACCAAGTGGTAGCCAACCTAGTGGTAGACAACAAGTGCCAAGGCAACCAAGTGGTAGCCAACCTAGTGGTAGCCAACAAGTGCCAAGGCAACCAAGTGGTAGCCAACAAGTGCCAAGCCAACCGAGTGTTGGCCAAAGAGGATCTAGACAACAAAGAGGTCGACAACTAGGACTTACAAGAGGCCGTGGTGGTTGTCGGTGTCAAAACCGGCGAATCTCGGGTAGGGGGTCCCGAACTGTGCGTCTAGGCGGATGGTAACAGGAGACAAGGGACACGATGTTTTTACCCAGGTTCGGACCCTCTCGATGGAGGTAATACCCTACTCCTGCTTGATTAATATTGATGATATGGGTAGTACAAGAGTAAATCTACCACGAGATCAGAGAGGCTAAACCCTAGAAGCTAGCCTATGGTATGATTGTTGTTCGTCCTAAGGACTAAAACCCTCCAGTTTATATAGACACCGGATAGGGTTAGGGTTACACAGAGTCGGTTACAATGGTAGGAGATCTACATATCCGTATCGCCAAGCTTGCCTTCCACGCCAAGGAAAGTCCCATCCGGACACGGGACGAAGTCATCAATCTTGTATCTTCATAGTCTAGGAGTCCGACCAAAGATGATAGTTTGGCTATCCGGACACCCCTAATCCAGACTCCTCAAGAGTCTCGAACCAGGCTTCAATGACGATTTAGTCCGCGCGCATATTGTCTTCGCATTGCAAGGCGGGTTCCTCCTACGAATACTCCATAGAAGGTTTTGAACACAAGGATAGTGTCCGCTCTGCAAAACAAGTTCCACATACCACCGTGAGAGAGAATAACTTTTGCACGATCTGCTGATGTATTCATGGCGTGACATCACACCACGCCAGGCCTTTATATGAATCGTTTTTACTGTTCCACCTTAGCGCGCTTAGCGAGGAGGTTTCTTGGCACGCCTTATCAAAGCATAGATCGTGCCCCTTATTCCGGGATTCTCATCAATACGGACGGGTAACCCATCCGCGCCATTGATTACGGCGCTTGGGAGATAAGCAAGTTTTACCAGGTGGCGGGGACGATAGCTTCGTCCGTCCATATAAGGGATAAGGATCCACCTTTCCACCCACGCCTTCTTCCTCCTTTGCTTATCCATTTCCAAGACTCGAGCTCCAGCGCCTAAGTCCGACATCCCACCTCAACCTTCTCCAACTATGTCCGGAGCGGGAGGCAGGTGGATGGCCTCCTCCGTCACGGAGGGGCACATCAAAGTTGCGGAAGGCCGGATACTTGTCCAGCGACATCGCTGCACGGCCACTCCGACGAGGGGCAGCTCATTCCAACCCCTGGCCCCATGAGAGGGTGGTGTTTCTCCCCACTTCCTCCGCAAGGACTAGGTTTTCCACTTCACCCATTTGTCCGGGGCTCATGTTCTACTACGGCCTGGACTTCCACGATCTGGCCCCAATTTCATCCTCAACATCTCGGCGCTCATCGTCATGTGCGTAGGCCTTCCTCGCATCCAGCCCCACTTCGCTTATGGTTGAAGATCTTCAATGTCGGCGAAGGTAGTGGGCGGCCGCCAAGCCGGAGTGCGGAGGCGCCATGGTTGGCAAGATGGCCAAAGTCCTATGGCTCGAGGGCTCCTTTGTGGAGACCATAAAGGGGTGGCAATCGGGTGGTTCTACATCACCGAGCCGCGACTCTAAATGGGCGGCGCCCCCAATTCGATCTGGCTTCCCCACACGACTCACATCATGGAAAGAGACGGGCCTGACGTGGGGGGATTCGGACGAGCTGTCCGGACTTTAAACCTGCGTCCGAAACCTAGTGGACAAGAATCTCAGGCTTGTCAACGTAATCCAGGTGATGCTCATCCGCCGGATTCTCCCATGCCAACAACGGGCCTTCAAATTGTGGGAGCTCGATCCGGCACAGCACCCAACTCTGAAAAGGCTCTTCGACACTACGTACGAAGACGCCTGGAAGGTGCTGTTCAAGGGCGCTGAGGCTCCCACATCCGCCACCGAAGATCGCGGATTCAGCTCGCAGCGTCAAGCCAGCGAGATAAGTTATTTTACCCTTTACGGGACTCTTGTTTTTCATAGATTGACTCTATGTGGGATCTAAAACTCCCTAACCTTTGACAGGACTGGCTGAAGACGTCCGGACAGATTAACTGTCCGGCCCCATTGCCAGAAGACCCAGCGGACGCCCGATTGACAGAGGGGAGCTGCTCCGCACCTCACGTGGTGCCGGAGAAGAAGGCCAAGAAGGAGGCCATGGGAACTCGAAAGAGCTCCCGGCGCCAGGGGCTGTCGGACTCATCGTCCGACGACCCTGAGGCGGAATCCTCCTCTGAGGAAGAGGAGGAGGAAAAAGAAGCCTCTCCCCCAGCGGGGGGAGAGAAGAAAAGGAAAGCCGCCTAACTGGGAGGCCGGAGGGTCCAAGAAGGAAGGACCTTCCTCCGGATTTCTCCACCAACGCCGACAACGACGAGGAGGAGGGCCAACAAGGGCCAAGCCTCGCGAGATCGTAAGTGTCCGGATACCCATGGTTTTTTCATTGCATAGTGTTCTCTAATGCCGAACAATCATGCAGCCCGCCCAAGGGAGAGCTCGCCGCTCGACGAGCGGGTCCTCGAGTTCATCGGAAATGGAGAGTACTCACTTCCGCCTCCTCACCTCACGCCGGACGATGCCGAGGTGGGGCCCCAAGGGGGCCTGGTCGAGAGGAGGTGGCGCAGGAGGCGCCGCAAGGCAGCCTCCCGGACTCAAGCGTGGGGGAGCGAGACCCCAGGCTCTAAGTCCCACCTCGTCCCCGACTCCAAACCGGAACCTTCAGCGGTTCCAAAGTCCGGCAAGCGGCCCCTTCATAAGAAGGTTAAGACGCCGGTGTCCTCCTCCAACCGGAGGCACCGGATAGCTTACTGGAGGCGCTTAACAGCGCCTCCATCGAGGAGGAGCACCGCACTGTTATGAGTGTGGTGATCCATAAAGTTCGGTCTGCCAAGAGCGGGCTGACCGAAGCCTGTACCAGCCTTCTAACAGGCTTTGAGGTAAGTTTAGAATATGTAAGAATATTACCGCATAGACAGCAGCCCCTAATGCTTAGATCGGTGTTCGGAAAGAAAGCTGGACTAAGAATCTAAAAGATATACGCAGGAGTCTAACATAAGTATGTCAATATGGGAATGCAGGCTGCGTTGCTGACCTCTGCCGCACTGACTGCGGAGGTCAATGCATTGAAGCAGAGCCTTGAGCGGTCCGAGAACGAGCTCGGCCAAGCCAAGAAGCAGCTCGAGGACAAGGAAGGTAAGTAATACCTTATTAAAGTAATACCTTATAGAAAGGATTTGGTTGCAAAAAATGACAGGAATAACGCGGGTATTGTAGGGGCCACGAACGAGGTGGCGACCCTGAAGGAAGCGGTGTCTGCGGCCGAAAACAAAGCGGTCGTGGAGTGCACCGAGCGAGAGAAGCAGGAGGATCGGGTGGCGGAGGTGCGGCAAGAGCTCTGTGCTCGTGAGAAAACACGAGAGTTTGGAGCGTGACTCAAGACTCGAGTCCGAGCTCGCCTCGGCTCTTGAGAGTGCTAAAGCCGCTAAGGCCAAGCCCAAAAGCCCTCCAAGAAATTGAATCATTAAAGAAGATACCGCGGGTAAGGCATTCTTTATGCAAAGCAAGCATGTGAAAGTGAATTACCTATTACTTACCCGGATTCGAGCTCTCCAGAGCATTCGCAGATCTGCCCCAGTGTGTCTGATGCTCGCTGCTCTACCGCGCCAAGGAGGGAGCTCGACGGAGAAGGTGTTATGGTCTCAAGATGTCGAGGCCGGACATCCGGTGCTCTTTGCTAAGCGACCAGCTGAAGCAGCTAGTCGAGCTCCACAAGGTTGCCGAACAGGCCATGAAGGGCCTCATAGTTCGTTGTGGCCATTGGAAGCCATGCCCGGAGCTACTTTTGGGCTAGTGCGGCGGCTGGTGGACGCCGTCCATGGATTGATGTCATAAAGCGCCCGCCTGCATTGAAGGTGCCTGTTGGCCCTTGCCCGTGCTAAAGTGCTTTGGGGCAAGCTGGATGCGGAGAAGCTTGTGACGGACGGGCCACCGAAGGGCAAGGAGCATCGCGCCCAAATGTACTATGAGGGTGTCTCAAGGGTGCCCGCCAGATAGCGGATGAGTGCTCCAAAGATGTAATTTTGAATAGACTCGCATTTGTTATCATGTACGCTGAAAACTTGTTCATATGCGCTAAGCAACGCTTGTTAATTTAAAATATTACCTTCATGCGGCCGCTTATCAAATTTGAGAGATGGCAAGTCGTTATTTCAGCCCCATGCCACGAAAGTGCTGGGGTGTTCGGGATAAACTTGAGCGCCTTGTTCCCATTCTTGGGTCCATCGAGGCAGGCGCCAACGCAACGTAACAAGGCAACCAGACTTATAATGCTTGAACACTCTCACTTAGCCATAGAATTCTATAATTTTAAATTTCGTGAAGCCCCTAGTATTCGAAGACCGAAGTTCGGGCGCTATCCACGCCTTTGGCCGGACAATGCCGGTTCCTCGCCTAAGAGGCATAAGTCTTTAGGGACCCGAAAAACCTCTCGAACAGCGATCGCTCTCACCCTATCATGACGGCCAGTTTTAGCTTTTCCACCGAGGTGCTCAACCCAGCTCAACCGGGGCACAATCGCAGTGGTTCTCCCAGTGCTACCTTAGCCGATATAACGGAACGTAAGGTACCAAAACATGGGAGCCGGGCAAACCCAACTATTGACCCAAGACATGATTCGGAGCCGATGCATATAATGCTGTAAGTTCGGGTGCCGACTTGTGAAAGTGTTCGGACTTATCACACCATACTTTTGGGGTACTTAAGCCCCTGGTGTATTGGCCGTACCAAATTGTACGGTTGCACAATGTCATAAATGAACATATATAATGGGAAAGAATGCAATAATAAGCAAGAGCTATATATTGGTTATTAAAAATAAATTGCAAATAAAAGCAGAACGATACAAATTGTGCGATAAGCAAGGGATGGGACTATTTAACATGTCCCCCTCCAGGGGTAAGCTGCGGGATGGTATGTAAAACAGGTATAATGCTCGTAGTAGAGACCACCTGGACACTCGACGCAGTTTTCGCTTCCCTGGCTGTTGCATCGTATTCGGGCGCGAATGCCGACAGGCTTCTTGAGAACAGAGTCCTGAAAGTAAGAAAAAGAAAAAGAAAAAGAAAAGAATGACACAATCGGAGCCCCCGTGTGGTTGATCCGCATTCGGGCGTGCCGTGGTCGTGCCCTCCCTTATGCCCATGGTATCTCCAGCGTAGTTATGTACGCAGTAGTAATGGCTTCGCAATTCCGCGAGGGCTGGGGTTAGCCGGATTGCTACGCGATGCTTGGATCGTGCCAGCGGTCTTGTTGTAGGTTACCCGGCGGCGCTTGATGTTGTCCGGACGCTTAGTGGCCGGACTCGAGAATTGCTGTGAGAGGCTGCGCACCTCCGCCGCGAGGGTCGCCGTGTGCTCCTCCGCTCGGAGAGAGCATTCGTGTTTCCATTGACCGTGATTACTCCTCGAGGGCCTGACATCTTGAGCTTGAGGTATGCGAGTGCGGCACCGCATTGAACTTTGCAATGCGGATCGTCCGAGCAAGGCGTGATAGCCGCCATGAACGGGACTATGTCAAAGATTAACTCTTCGCTGGAAGTTATCCGGGATCCAAGACCACTTCGAGTGTAACTCGAGCCTGTACAATTGGCCTCTACACCTGGTATGACGCCTTTAAAGGTCGATTTGTGGGTTTAATCCTTGAGGGTCTATGCCCATTTTGCGACCGTATCCCGATAAAGCAAGTTCAGGTTGCTACCGCCGCCCATCGACTCGGTGAGGTGAAATCCGTCAATAATTGGGTCAAGAACCAATGTATAAACCGCCGTGGACGGATGCTAGTGGGTGGTCCTTCGATCGAAGGTGATCGGGCAGGAAGACCATGGGTTGAACTTCGGGCGATCGCTCTATCGCATATACGTCCCTTTAGCGCACGCTCCGCTCCCTTTTGGGTATGTGGGTTGCGATATCATGTTCACCGTCCGCACTTGTGCAGGGAAAACCCTTCGTCCTCTATTGTTCGGGCGGTGGGGCTCTTCCTCGCCATCGCTATGCAGCCCCTTGTCATTGTTTTCGCACTTAGCTTGCTGCTTGCTTGAACACCCAACAATCCTTATTGGTGTGGTTGGCTGTTTTTCGGGGTGCCATGTATCCGCACAAGCGATCGAGTACCAAGTTGGACGGGCCCCGGTATTTCTTTTGAATGGCTTTTTCCGCTGACCGGTTTAGAGCCTCAATCCGCATTGACTGTCGATCTTCAGCATTATCGCCAAGCACGCGGTGCTTGTTCTTGTTTCGACGCGACCTGCCATTGCTGTCCTTGGTATCCGAACTACCAGGGTGTTTAGCCAAGTTGTTGCTTCGAGCTAGCCAGCTGTCCTCTCCCGCGCAAAAGCGGGTCATGAGTGTGGTAAGGGCTGCCATGGATTTCGGCTTTTCCTGTCCTAGGTGCCGGCCTAGCCACTCGTCGCGGATGTTGTGTTTGAAGGCTGCTAGCGCCTCTGCATCCGGACAGTCGACAATCTGATTTTTCTTTGTTAGGAACCGAGTCCAGAATTGTCTGGCCGATTCTTCTGGCTGCTGAATTATATGGCTAAGGTCATCGGCGTCTGGTGGTCGCACATATGTGCCCTGGAAGTTATCAAGGAATGCGGCTTCCAGGTCCTCCCAACAACCAATTGATTCTGCTGGCAAGCTGTTAAGCCAATGTCGAGCTGGTCCTTTAAGCTTGAGTGGGAGGTATTTGATGGCATGTAGATCATCATCGCGGGCCATGTGGATATGGAGGAGATAGTCCTCGATCCAGACCGCAGGATCTGTGGTACCATCGTATGATTCGATGTTTACGGGTTTGAAGCCCTCGGGGATTTGATGATCCATTACTTCATCTATGAAGCATAGTGGGTGTCTGGCGCCTCAGATTAATATATCACGACGTAGCTCATATGAGCTTTGTCTACTGTGTTCGGCCCGGCCGGAGTTGCTGTATCCGACGTGACGGTTATCATCACGTGTCGTTGGGTGCCCACGCGATCTATAGATCGATCTTGTATGCTTTGCCTTATCCTCCAATATATCTCGCAAGTCCGGTGCGTTTTCCCGTGCCTTGGTACTTTTTGAGCGGCGTCGGGGTGTGGCTTGAGCGGAGGGCCGAGAGGCTTCTCTGTCGCGGCCACGGGGTGGCCGGTCTGCCATGTCGTGCGTTGGTAACTTGGGTGCTTCCTCCTCTGATCTAGGCAACGTCCTGCGTTTGGGGTAGCTTTTGGAGGGGCGTTCGAGTTCATACTCTTCGGCTGCGAGGACCTCAGTCCATTTGTGAGCTAGCAGGTCTTGGTCAGCTCTAAGCTGTTGCTGCTTTTTCTTGAGGCTGCTTGCCGTGGCCATAAGCCTGCGTTTGAAACGCTCCTGTTCGGCGGGATCCTCGGGCACGACAAATTCGTCGTCGTCGAGGCTTGCCTCATCTTCGGAGGGAGGCGCATAGTTATCGTCCTCTACCTCTCTTTCTGCTGCACTATCGTGCGGACTTGCTTCTCCTCCTCCCGTGCTGAATCCTACCGAGGGGTTGTCTTAGGCACTATCCGGTGTTATTATCTCCGTGCGGAATCACCGTTTTTTGTGTGGCGGATTTAGAGCGGCGCCACGACGTCGGGCGCTTGGGCTGTTTCTTGAGGGGTCATCCTCCGCTGTTCCATCGCTGCTCCCATCTTTTGGGATGTCCACCATGTATATGTCGTATGACGAGGTGGCCTTCCAGTGCCCTGTAGGCGCTGGTTCTTGGTCGTCTCCAGCATCGTCGTCCATACCGTCGATGTATTCGGAGTCGTAGTCGAGCATGTCGGTTAAATCATCGACAGTGGCTACAAAATGGGTGGTGGGTGGGCGTTGAATTTCTTCGTCGTCCGCATCCCAACCTTCCTGACCGTAGTCCGGCCAGGGTTCTCCGGATAAAGGGAGAGACTTTAGTGAATTCAGGATGTCGCCAAAGGGCGAGTGCTGAAAGATGTCCGCGGTAGTGAACTTCATGACCGGCGCCCAATCGGATTCGATTGGCAGGGGCGCGGAGGGTTCGGAGTCCGGAGAGGAGTCCGACACCTTGGAGTCACGGTCTTCGCAGCGACAGGATTGTGTTCGCTCAATCACCGTAGAGATTTCAGTCGAGGTGGTGTCGAACCAACCATCCTCGATCGGCGAGATCGGCTCGAATCAATGTTGGAGCAGACACTAATCTTGACCTCCGTGACACTGTTCGCGGTAGAGTTAGATCATGCCCATCGAGATAGTGCGGCGCGCTTGGCTGCGGCTCGAATCCGTCGAAGATCAAGTCTCCGCGGATATCGGTCGTATAGTTCAAGCTTCCAAATCTGACCTGATGGCCAGGGGCGTAGCTTTCGATCTGCTCCGGATGGCCTAGCGAATTGGCCCGCATGCAAAGCCGCCGAATCTGAAGATCTGTCCGGGAGAAAAGTCTCACCGGACTGCGTCGTTCTTGATGATTGAAGGAGCCATCGGGCCTATCGGTGGCGACACGGAGGAACTCTCAATGAAAGCACCAATGTCGGTGTCAAAACCGGCGGATCTCGGGTAGGGGGTCCCGAACTGTACGTCTAGGCGGATGGTAACAGGAGACAAGGGACACGATGTTCTTACCCAGGTTCAGGCCGTCTCGATGGAGGTAATACCCTACTCCTGCTTGATTAATATTGATGATATGGGTAGTACAAGAGTAGATCTACCACGAGATCAGAGAGGCTAAACCCTAAAGCTAGCCTATGGTATGATTGTTGTTCGTCCTACGGACTAAAACCCTCCTGTTTATATAGACACCGGATAGGGTTAGGGTTACACAGAGTCGGTTACAATGGTAGGAGATCTACATATCCGTATCGCCAATCTTGCCTTCCACGCCAAGGAAAGTCCCATCCGGACACGGGACGAAGTCTTCAATCTTGTATCTTCATAGTCTAGGAGTCCGGCCAAAGATGATAGTTCGGCTATCCGGACACCCCCTAATCCAGGACTCCCTCAGTGGCGGTAGAGCTCGTGGTGGTGGTCTAGGCCGTGGTGGTGGTACAGCTCGTGGTGGTGGTAATGGCCGTGGTGATGGTTTAGGCCTTGGTGATGGTCTTGGCCTTGGTGGTGGACTTGGCCGTGCTAATGGACAAGGGCAAGTTCGTTATAGCGGAATGTTTGGATACCTAGATGGACCTTTTCCGTATGTTCTTGTTTTTCATATGTTCTTGTTTTTCATATGTGCTTCCATTTGTTCTTATTGTCCTTACTAACCATTATGTTTCACTCATTGTAGGTATGGCGGCTTCCCAACCCAACAAACCAACGATGAAGGAGGATGGCGAAGATGAGATGGCGGGATGGTGGGAGAAGGCTGCAAAGAAGCTTAGAGATGAAGATGCAGCCAAGCTAAAGAAGAAGAAGGAAGAGGAGCGTGAGAAGGAGAGGAAGGAAAGAGAGAGCGCCAAATGCGATCTGGCGCTAGGGAGGAAGCGTTGGTGAGGAAATGTGAGGAGGCATGGAAGAAGCGCCTAAAGGATTTTCAAGAAAAAACCATGAAGCTTTGGGCAATTGCAGCTGAAAAAGAAGAGAGGAACAATCAGATATTCATGGAAAGGGTGGTTAAGGAGGCTCACCTCATAAGAAAAAGGGAGGAGGAAGAGGAAGAAGAGAGGAAGAAGAAGAAGGGAAAGGGGTCTTGCTCTACCCAATAAAGCTACTATGTGTCATGAAGTACTATGTCTCCTCCTGGATTTGGTTGTGAACTACTATGTGTCGTGAACTACTATGTCTCCTCCTCGATTTGGTTGTAATAACTACTATGTGTTGTGAACTACTATGTCTCCTCCTCGATTTGGTTGTAAGAACTACTATGTGTCGTGAAGTACTATGTGTTATGAACTACTATATGTCGTGAACTACTTCGTGCATATGTTCTCTTCACAGTTATTAGATTGCTATGTATCAATCCTACTTCACATCACCTTACAATGTTTGCATATGCTAAAAAAATTCACTAAGTCCAAGTGCAGCGCCTAGACACCAAGCACTGCACTATGGAGTGTGACGCCTCCAAGCTAGGCGCTGCACTGGTCTGTAGCTATCCAGAGAGCAACAGAATGTATGTCAAGCTACACCCTTTGCAGCGCCTGGCACATCAGGCGTCACACTCCATAGTGCAGGCGCTCGGGAGCTAGGCGCTGCACTATGGAGTGTGACGCCCACAGATAGGCGCTGCTGCAGGTCTGTAGCTATCGAGCAGAGCAGAATGTATGTCAAGCTACAGACCTGTGCAGCGCCTGGCTCAGGTGTCACACTCCATAGTGCAACGCCTAGCTCCCGAGGCGCTGCACTATGGAGTGTGGCGCCTCGAGCTAGGCGCTGCCGGGTCTCAGTAGCTATCGCAGAGCAGAATGTATGTCAAGCTACAGACATGCAGCGCCTGCACATGGCGTCACACTCCATAGTGCACGCCTGGGAGCAAGGCGTTGCACTATGGGAATGTGACGCCTCAGGCTAGGGCTTTGCAGGTCTGTAGCTATCCTGTGAGAGCAACAGAATGTAGGCCTCAGTTTGGGCCAAAAATTTCGCTAAGTGTTTGTGCAGCGCTGGCTGGGCGTCACACTCCATAGTGCATCGCTGCAGCTAGGCGTTGCACTATGGAGTGTGACGCCCCAGCCTAGGCGTACACAGGTCTGTAACTATCCAGGGAGCAAGAAAGTTGGACAAATTCTGAGACTTTGTGGCGCTTAGCCTGAGGCGCCACATTATGCAGTGCAAAGCACGGCGGTAGGCGTTGCCTTTGTGGAGTGTGGCGCCTCCGAGCTAGGCGCAACATAGGTTTGTAACTTTTCCAACTTTCTGTTCCTCTTTGTTGCTCCAGTTTTTTTGTCCCTCTAACTGGGTCATTTCAAGTCATAGATAGTTGCATCACAGATAGTTGCATCACAGAATAAGCATTACTAAGAGCTTCTAGTTAAACATTACCACTCAGGGAGTCCCGGATTAGGGGGTGTCCGGATAGCCGAACTATCACCGTTGGCCGGACTCCTAGACTATGAAGATACAAGATTGAAGACTTCGTCCCGTGTCCGGATGGGACTTTCCTTGGCGTGGAAGGCAGGCTTGGCGATACGGATATGTAGATCTCCTACCATTGTAACCGACTCTGTGTAACTCTAACCTATCCGGTGTCTATATAAACCGGAGGGTTTTAGTCCGTAGGACGAACAACAATCAGACCATAGGCTAGCTTCTAAGGTTTAGCCTCCTTGATCTTGTGGTAGATCTACTCTTGTACTACATATATCATCAATATTAATCAAGCAGGAGTAGGGTATTACCTCCATCGAGAGGGCCCGAACCTGGGTAAAAACATCGTGTCCCTTGTCTCCTGTTACCATCCGCCTAGACGCATAGTTCGGGACCCCCTACCCAAGATCCGCCGGTTTTGACACCGACATTGGTGCTTTCATTGAGAGTTCCGCTGTGCTATCGCCATTAGGAGGGATGCCTCATGCCGTCTTTAAAGACGGCTCTGTTGCTAAAGGAGCTTTGGCTATCGGCCAAACTCTCCGGCTAGGTGGTTTTCTTATGACCGCCAGTTCGGCCGCCGCACCGACGATGACTTCTCGAGTCATCGAAACCAATCTTCATGTTAATTCAGAACTTGCCGAAAAGTTAGATCCGATCGAGCTCCCTCCGTAAGCGAGCTCTTGGATCGCATTGCCATACAGGAGTCGCCATTAGACTACGACTCAGATCGGGCCTAAAGCCGATCCGAGAGATCAACTCTCCCCAAGCTACCCATCATGTTGCTATGATAGAGGAGCAATGCGGCGATTCTTCTTCTACCTTAAGGACTAGCTACGTCCGGATTCCCGATCCCTCCATGCCGGATTCACGCAGAGGGACGGATGTCGATCAAGCCCTGAACTTAAAGTCAGGCGGCGGGTTGGACTCATTGGATAGCATTCAAAAATCCAAACTTCCGAGTTCGGAAACTTCTGTCTTAAATTGGACAGGGTTCCGGATCTAGTTCCACCCGCCCACCAAACATTAGCGATCTATCCCGAATTCGGCAAGAGCCAACTGAAACAGTACATCATTACTGGGCCAGATTCCTCCTGGTTATGGACAGGATAAAGGACTACCGAGAGAAGGACGCAATCTCACTTTTTTGCAATAATTGCACGGACAAAGGAATCCTAAATGCCATAAGTCGTCGCGAAATTACACGCTTTGATGACTTGGTGACCATAGTACAAAAGTACTGTGCGATGGAGAGTGCTTGGAAAACCGAAAGTCAATTTTGGGATATTCCGGCCCCGAATACATCCCTAGTCCGGAATAAAAGGGCGCATCATCACCAAGCACCTGGATTAAACATCAAAAAACAAAAAACCCCTAAAGGGTACGGAACCGTACTGGAGGGTTGGCTAAACGGACCCTGCAAAATTCATAGCACAAAGGGCGCAACTCCAACTCATAGCCTTCGAGCATGTTGGATACTACGGCAGGTGGCCAAAAGTGGCGAAGAGCTTCTAGCTTCAGAATCCCAGCCCAGCAATACCAGTACGGTGTTAACAGTCTTCGAGACTTTCGCATCAAATAACATGCGGAAACGAACACTCCGCAACCTTGCCGAAGTCTACCAAGTAGCAACAATACATCCATGGAGTGACACGGCTATTACCTTTAATGCTAGTGACGAACCCAAATTCCGAACAGCCATAGCACCAGCCACATTGGTTCTCAGTCCAATAGTGGACGACTTTCGCCTTACAAAGGTACTCATGGATGGCGGCAGCGGACTGAACCTCATCTACGAGGAAACCCTCCGAAAAATGGAAATTGACTGGAACCGCATTGAGCGAAGTAGCACAACCTTTAGAGGAATAATCCCTAGCCGGGAAGCATGCTGCACAGGAAAAATCACACTGGACGTAGTGTTCGGCTCGCCGGACAATTACAGGTCCGAGGAGGTCACATTTCATGTGGCCCCGTTCAGCAGCGGATATCATGCTTTATTGGGGCAAGAGGCATTCACAAATTTTCAAGCTATACCCCATTATGGGTACATGAAGCTTAAAATGCCCGGACCTAACGGAATCATCACTCCCGCTAGTGATCCGAATATAGTACTCCGCGCCGAAAACAAGACAGCCGCACTAGCCCTCGAGGCACTATCCGAAGACCTAGCGGCCGAGGAACTCACTGCGATGCGCTCCACGGTGAACAGGGACGATGTGATACTTGATAAAAGATCCAAGTCCACCTCTTTTAAACCAGCGGATGAAATAGTCAAGTTCGAAGTCTACCCAACGGACCCTGCAAAGACGGCCTCCATGGGGCACAATTAAACCTGATGTAGACGCGCAGACCACGAAATTTCTACGAGAAATCTGGGACATTTTGCTGGCACCCTTGAGACATGCGGGGAATCCCACGTCGGCCGGCCGATCACGGCCTCAATATCCTAAAAGGATTCAAGCCGATCAAACAGGCTCTTGGCGCTTTCCGAACCCAAGAGACAGGCCATGGGAGAGGAGCTAGCCAAACTTCCGGAAGCGGATTCATCGGAGATATAAAACATCCGGACTGGTTAGCAAATCTGGTGATGGTACCACAGAAGGACAAATCCTGGCGCCTATGTGTTGATTTCAAAGACCTTAATAAGGCTTGCCCAAAGGATCCCTTCCCCCTCCCTCGAATTGATAAAATTATCGACGCTACAGCAGGACACGACTCATTGTGCTTCCTCGACGCGTACTCCGGCTACCACCAAATCAAGATGGCGGAGCCAGACCAAGCTGCAACAGCATTCATCACTCCATACGGCCCATTCTGCTTCAACACAATGCCCTTCGGGCTCAAAAACGCCGGCGCAACATATCGGCGCATGATTCGACATGTCGGCAAACCAGATCAGCAAAACGGTGGAAGCATATGTAGATGGCGTGGTCGTCAAATCCAAGCATGTCGAGACTATAGTAGGCGATTTGAGGCTCACATTCGACAATGTTGAAAATATGACATCAAGCTCAATCCGGAAAAATCGTCTTGGTGTTCCAGCGGAAAGCTCACGGGCTTCATTGTGTCCGGTAGAGGAATTGAAGCAAACCCAACCAAGATCCGAGCTCCGTCACAATTGGATATTCCAAAAGACCTCAAACAAATACAAAAATTGACTGAATGCGTAGCGGCTCTAAGCCGCTTAATTTCCCGTTTGGGAGAAAAGGCGTTACCCCTTTATCGCCTCCTCCGCCGCACCGAACACTTCGAGTGGACGGATGCCGCCACGGCTGGACTAGAAGAGATAAAAGCCATATTGGCAACAAATCCGGTCCTGGCCGCGCGCAACATGGGCGAACCAATGCTATTATATATCGTCGCAACACATCAAGTTGTCAGCGCGGTGCTCGTTGTCGAACGAGAAACGGACGGACACCAGTTCCCTCTTGAAAGACCGGTTTATTATGTGTCCACTGTCCTCACTCCATGCAAGTCCGGTACCCACATTATCAAAAGATAGCATCGCGGTGTTCATGGCATCCGGAAGCTGCGACACTACTTTCAAGAGTGTTCGATAACGGTAGCCTCGAAGTACCTCTTAACGACATTATAAACAACCGCGACGCCGACGGGCGGATTGCTAAATGGGCCATAGAGCTCCTTCCATTCGACATAACCTATAAGCCACGACGAGCTATCAAGTCGCAGGTTTTGGCCGACCGTGGCGAATGGACCGCGAACTCCCTAAAGAGTGCGGCGCATACTCAATTGGATCATGCACTTTGACGGCTCCAAAATGTTGGCGGCCTGGGGGCTGGCGTCGTCTGGCGTCCCCAACCGGGACACATCCAATCGTCCTTGAGATAATGTATACGGACTCCAACAACGCAGGCGAATCGAGGCCCTTCGCACGGCCTCCGGATGGCAGTCTCCATGGGCATTAAGCGCCTAGAGGTGGGCGGATTGAACCTCGCGATATCTCAAAAAACGGAGACTTTGATGCCAAAGATCCGAAAATGGCAGCATACCGCAATGCGGTCCTAAAATGTCAAGACGGTTGAAGGGCTCAATTTCATCATATAGCCCGGATAACAACCAGGCGGCGGACATATTGGCACGCATCGGTGCAAAACGCGATGCCGTCCCGCCCAACATCTTCCTGGAACGGCTGTTCAAGCCATCCGTACTATGGGAAGGGGAGTCCGGAAATAACAATCCGGACCCAACCGCACTGCCTGACGCCAAACACTCTGACACAATCGGAGGCTCTGCCACCGAGATAACACCCTCCGCCCACGAAATAATGGCGGTTATCGCCCCATGGACGGAACCATTCCTAGCCTACCTAACTAGGCAGGAACTCCCCGAAGACCAAAATGAGGCTCGCTGCATAGTACGGCGATCTAAAGCCTATAAAGTCCATGAGGGAGAGCTTTATAAGAAAAGCACAACAGGAGTCCTTCAAAGGTGTATCTCCGAAGAGGAAGGGCGAAACCTCCTAGCTAAAATTCATGCCGGACTGGGTGGGCACCATGCCACAGCCCGGGCCCTTGTAGGCAAGGCCTTCCGTACAGGATTTTATTGGCCGACGGCCCGGGCAGATGCGCAGGATTTAGTCCAACGATGCGTCGGTTGCCAGCTTTTTGCTAACCAAAGCCACATGCCACCCACCGCCCTCAAAACTATACCCATCACCTGGCCGTTCGTGGTCTGGGGGCTTGACATGGTTGGACCCCTTAAGGAGAAACCCACAAGCAAAAATACCTATTGGTCATGGTGGATAAATTCACCAAATGGATAGAGGCCAAGCCTGTTAAAATGGCCAAATCCGGACCGGTGATAGACTTCATATCAGGGGTAGTGCACCGTTATGGCGTCCCCCACAGTATCATCCCGGCACCAACTTCACGGCCGATGAGGTCAAATTATGGTGCAAAAACATGGGCATCAAGCTCGATTACGCCTCAGTCTATCACCCGCAAACCAACGGTCAAGTTGAACGAGAAAACGGTCTAATCATGACCGGCATTAAACCCAGACTAGTGCGGTCCCTCAAGGAATCTAACACGCACTGGGTTGAGGAGCTCGACTCCGTACTCACGGGGGCTGCGGACCACGCCGAATCGTACTACGGATTCACACCATTTTTTATGGTGTACGGCGTAGAGGCAGTCTTGCCCTGCGACATAATTCATGACTCACCTCGCGTGCGCATATATGAAGAAAGAGAAGCCGAGCTCGATCGGCAGGACAGTTTGGACTCATTGGAGGAGGAGCGCGACGTGGCAAAAGCTTGTTCAGCATTTTATCAACAGCAGGCTCGAAGATATCAAAGGAGGGAAGTACGGGCCAAAGCTTACAACGTTGGCGAACTCGTTCTACGCCTGCCGGACAAGAAAAAGGACAAACTCAAGCCCAAATGGGAAGGTCCCTTCATCATCGACCAGGCCCTGACCGGCGGACCATACCGTCTGCGAAACGCATCGCATAACCGACTCGAGCCGAACCCATGGAACGCAGCCCGTCTACAAAGATTCTACGCCTAAGCGCCGGACTCCAAGTTCGTCTCCTTCCTCCGTCCACATTTTCTATTTTTGTTGTCTTTTATTTCTCTCCTTCCTCCCCTTTCTTTTTAAAGCCTTTAGAGGCTCGTTCGCGCTTTGTTCGCACATACTTGACGCACTGTCCGTGCTCATTATACCTCGGGGTTTCTTTAACAGAAGCTTATTTATACGGGCTTCATGCCCAACACATGTGTCCAACTTCCGTATGTACCTTTTATTCACCATTATATGCATTGATATGACTTAAGTTTTGGCCAAGCTGGGTTGCTCGGCTCTGTGCTTACCCCTCGTTCCCGATTGTTCGGCTAGGTGGTAAAGGAGCACCTCTGCGATTATTACTTGCGGGGCAGCGGATGTGCACCTCGGTGGGTGAAGCCGAAAGCTAAGCGTTCTTAAGGGAATATTGGTCGGTGAACTGAAAGATGATTTTAACTATTTATCCATCTGCCCCGGATGATTTTCTGCTTTATTAGCAGTTTTGACATGCACTTTAGGGCATGCATCCCAAATGAAAGGAACCCTTAACTAAACTATTCTCCTGGAAGATGTTTCTTACTATCCATGTAATATAACATAACTAGTTGGGCACTTATGCGATACAGCAATAATGACCCCTACGCCTTGTCTCCATGCATACCCTGGTTCTTATATAACCACGAAGGTATTCGGACACACTCGACTATTGGGTCCCGAGGTCGGCTTAAAAGGTCCGCTATGACAAGCGATCTACAATCCGGCTAGAAGACATTTTTCATGTCATATTTAATTACATAGTCAACTCGACTCATTGTATTCTTCCTCAATGCCATCTAATAGGCTATCTAATTTACAATCTTGCTGGGAATACTTGGCGGCCAACTCTACTTGGCCGTACACTAAGCTTACAGGGATCTCCTTCCCATTAGGCCCCACAGGTCTGACCTCGGTCATGTGGTTTGGGTCAGCCTTCGTGTACTGCGTCTTCACCATGGCCCAGGCCTCCCTGGCGCCCTGATGGCAGGCCGATATCTTCCATAGTCGGAAGCGCCGCCGTGCTCCTTGAAGCCGCTCTGCCAGCTCTCCAATGCCTTCGGGTAGGGAGATAGATGGCCACAAGGCCTGGCCGGCGCCTTTCATCACTGCCGAACTCGTTCGTGCGGTAGCCGACGAGTCGGGAAGAAGATCACCCAAGAAGCTGGGCATCTCCTCTTGGGACGACACTGTGAGCAAACCTACATACATGTTTATGTTAGTCGCCTTCCTCGCCGAACTCTTTCAAAGTTCGCTCAAGCACTTACTGAAAATGCCGCAACGAAGCCGTCGATTCTCCTTTACGGAGTCAGACAACTGGGCACGAACATCCTTTTGTTCCTCACCCAGTTGGGTGTTGGCATCTTGGAGGTTATTTTTCTCCTGCCGCACCCTCGTAAGCACGCTCTCGCCGGCCTTTAGCTGGCGCAGGAGCTGTTGCTTGTCCGGATCTAGTCTGGTGCCATCTGCAATATTATTGTCAGATTTACACACACGCCGCAATTCATAACCTATTTATCTTTTGAAGCATATATTACCAGAGGGGGTCTCTGTGGCTCCCCCTGTAGCGGCTAGTGCGGCCTCAAGTTGGGCCTTGCATTCTTCAAGCTCCTGGGACAGTCGGGTATTCTTTTTTGTAAGATCATGCATAACAAATGATCCTTAAATCAGTTATTCTAACTATTTTAAGTCTCGGGGGCTACTGGCATATATAAACTGTCAAATTTCCTTACCCGTATGTCCTTTACATACTGCTCCGTGGCTCTGGCTAGACCATCTTGAGCGGCACGGAGGTGCGCATCTCCCGAATTGAAGGCATTCAAGGCCTCTTGGGAGAAACATGCGTCACGAAGAACTGTCGGCGGCGCCTGTGATTCATGGCGCTCTCCACCTCGGAGTTGGTGGCGGACAATCTGTCGGCATCCTGTCGGAGGAGCATCCGACGACGCCTCGTGCTCGCCTCCGCTTCGGACCCGACTTTGGAGCCTGGCCGGCGGAGGTTCGATTATAACCCCTCCGGACTCGGTCCGCGGCGCTTTTTCCTGGAAGGAGCACCAGCGTTAGTACACCTCTCCGGAATCAATCCTGGGAATATGGTGACACGCCATACCGTTCTTGGCGGAGTTTCGATCCGGACCGCACTTCTTTTTAACCTCGGGCCGTCTGCCCCTTGTTGGCCAGCCGCCGCGGGCTCGGCTTCCTGCCTCGAAGGTACCCCCTGCAAAACACCATTGGTATATGGTGATCAAGAAATAAGCATGGATAGGTCATTATCAGAGTATTGGGACCTCGGTCTCAGTTACCTGTGCGGCTGGAAGTATTCCGGGCTAATCAGTCGTAATGGCAACCAAAGCATTGTCGATGCTAAGTTGGTGGAACACCCCATCGATCAACTCCACCTTTTTATCCGGATCCTCTTCGGAGGCCGGATCGAGGGACCGTTCCGGATCCTCGGGTTGTGGGGGCGGGCTGTGTATCTTCTCCACGGCCCGGCGCAGTTCCTGCGTAGAAACCATGAAATGAGATATTTAACCACGGGAACTTGGATCGGACTGGCCACTAAGGTATTTGCTTACCCAACTTCAAGGATTATTCGAAGAAAACTCGTTCAGTGGGTTGACGCGGAGAAAATCCTCCTCCTCCCCCTTATACATGGCAGACAAGGTCTTCACCAGTTCGGTGACCGATCCCGGCCCTTGGCGGCCATGGCGGGTGGCATCGTCCTCCCCGTTGAAATCCCACATGGGGTGGCCCCTATATTTGAGCGGCTGCACTCCCCTCATAATGCAGATTGCCATGACTCCAGGCATGGTCAATCCGGCATGAGCCAGTAATCTTATTCGGCTCATCAAGTAAAGGACGTCCCGGTCATTTTCCCTCTGGGGGCTCCGCGGGCGCCAACTTAGGCGCTTCTTCAGAGGAGCATTGCTAAACTCCGGAAGGCCGATCCGAACAGGGTCCGGCAGCGGGATGTCCTCCATGTAAAACCATTCCGAAGGCCAGTCTTCGGACGCCTTCTTCGGGGTTCCGGATAGATATCCGGTCCCAGCGATGCGCCATAGTTCGGCTCCGCCCACTTGATATATTAACCCCTCATGAGAACAGGGTACTAGGCAGAATAATCTCTTCCAAAGCGCAAAATGAGCCTCAATGCCCAAGAACAGTTCACAAAGGGCCACGAAGCCCGCGATGTGTAAAATGGAGGCAGGCGTAAGGTGGTGCAACTGGAGGCCATAGAACTCCAAGAGCCCCCGGAGAAATGGATGAATTGGAAATCCGAGTCCTATTACTAGATAAGAGACGAAGCATACCCGCTCTCCTTTAAAGGGATTGGGGGCACTCTCCGCTTGCTTTATGCCCTTATAGGTGGCAAGTCCGGCTCGAACCGGAACCATAAAGGCCAGGGGAAGAAACCCCTTGGTTTGGAGTATAACTAGCTTGCTATGCGGGACTGAGCATCTCTCCCAATTTCCAGGCTGAGGGCTGGGAGCGCGAGAGGAGGAGCCGTGTCGACTGTCCATGATGGAATGGGTTTTTTGTCAGAGGCGCTTCGATGAAAGCTTGCGGAGGGAGGATGGTGTGACTCAGATCTAGATCCTCGCCCCTTTTATGGGCGGTTCATTTGCGCAGCTAGGGGGGTAAGTGTAAAAATACCCTGGCTTTTCGCATTCATTCAAACACGTGGAAGATGGCCATTATTGGGCGTAGAAGCCAAGGAGCGGAGCATTTATCAGAAGCCGGACACTATTCGACAAGTATATGGAATTCGGATGAGAACCCGCCGCATAATGCGAAGACAATCCACGCTACGGACTCATCGTCATTGAAGACTGGTTCGGGGCTCTTGAGGAGTCCGGATTAGGGGTGTCCGGATAGCGAACTATCACCGTTGGCGGACTCCTATACTATGAAGATACAAGATTGAAGACTTCGCCCGTGTCCGGATGGGACTTTCCTTGGCGTGGAAGGCAAGCTTGGCGATACGGATATGTAGATCTCCTACCATTGTAACCGACTCTGTGTAACCCTAACCTATCCGGTGTCTATATAAACCGGAGAGTTTTAGTCCGTAGGGACGAACAACAATCAGACCATAGGCTAGCTTCTAGGGTTTAGCCTCCTTGATCTCGTGGTAGATCTACTCTTGTACTACCCATATCATCAATATTAATCAAGCAGGAGTAGGGTATTACCTCCATCGAGAGGGCCCGAACCTGGGTAAAAACATCGTGTCCCTTGTCTCCCGTTACCATCCGCCTAGACGCATAGTTCGGGACCCCCTAACCGAGATCCGCCGGTTTTGACACCGACAACCACCAACATAGAGTTCAACACATAGAGTGACCATCACGACAAGTTCGACATTACCACCAACATAGAGTTCAACATAGAGCTACCATTACTACCATTACTAAAAGAGGACGACGACTAGTTCCTTCCGCGCTTGCTGGCTCCTCCCCCTCTCTTGTAGGAAATCTTCTTCACCTTCCTAGGAAGACGAACCCGCTCTGGCTCCGGTTCCTCCACGTCATCCACATCGTCATCCAAATAGTCATCTAAAGCCGCCATCCGCGAGGTGCCGACCGTCCTTTTGCCTCTTTGGGTGAAGTCCTCAGGTGTGTATTTCTTGAATCCCTTCCTAGGCTTTAACTCGTATGCAGACCGAACCTTGTAGGTCCCCAAGGTCATATCATCAGGAACCTATGCATCCACAAAAGATATGGAAAGACCGTGTGTGAGGATATAGTTAGCAATGCATCAACAATTGGATATATATCCTCAGGCCATACCTCAGGCCATACCTCTTGGGTGACCACACCCACATCCTCATCCTCCAAAGGATCTGCATGGCCACAAGTTGGATCTGATGGTGTCGCCGACCTAGAACGTTCTGGTGATACATACTCGGGGTCGCGACAACCGAAAAGATTTGATAGCCGCCTTAACTTTTGGCCCTGGCGCTGCAACATGAACAAGTGAATGAGACATCGAACGTAGCAACACATGTTAAGTGCTAGTTTGAAGGAGATGTGAACCTTAATGAATGCTTGAAGTGCACCTTCCCCATCGCTTTTGCCAGCCGGGGTTGTTTCCAGAATAGTGTCGGTCTCATCAGCTGCTTTCTTGATCTGGGCACGCTATGAACAGAAACGGTATTAACGTGTTAGGCAAGTGAAGATGTGAATAGTGTGAATGGAAAAGCAAAAAGGGCAAATACCACAAAGTTCATCATTGGAGCTGAAGGGATCACTGAGTTGCCTTTCCTGACTAATGCGTTGTATTGGTGCTGGGCTACCTCATCAAAGACGGTGGGTTCTTCCAAAATATCCTCAGCATACGCCGGCTTGCATACCTCCACACGGGTGCGTGGAAGAAACCATGTGAGATAGTTGTTGAACGCGACCGGGCAGTGCTCACGAAGCTGGGCTCGTTTTCCAGCCCTAGCTTGCTCCACAGCAAGCGCGAACTGTATGACATACTTATTGTGATGCTTGGCCCAATCCTTGATCTTCCGCTGCTTTTTCCTATCCAACCTGCAAGTTAGAAACATAATATTAGCATCATCGAAACCGCCGAGAAGCTGCTAATTGCTCAAGGTTGATTAAATCTTACGCGTGTAGCACTATGTCCGTGTCCTCCCACTCCGGCGGGTGTGGCTGGAACAAACCAAACTGACGGTACACCCGATGTGGCAGGTGAAGCTCAACCGCCCAGTTGCATATGAGTGGACACCGCATATGCCGAGATCCCTATCCCTAGTGCACGCCAGTTCAGCCTTAACTCTATAGGGTTCCCAAAACTCTCTCCTTTTCCATACGGTTCCCATACAACCTACAAAATGGGATAAAATGCAAAATTCATATCGAGTTACGATGGAAGCATGATAATCACGTATGCAATGTCGATTCACCTGCTCAGGCGTGATCGCGTCTAGCTCGCTCCTGTACAGCTTGTACATGACCGAGGGATCATCCGTCATCTCATTTAACATATCCCACTTGTAAGCCCAAGTGGGGAGCCGTAGTGGGTCGTCTTTGTCGCCGCAATCCTCGTACTTCACGGTCTTCGGTCGTCCAACCGGCAAACGCTCCCAGCTCCATATGGAAAGTGCGAGCAAACAACCACCAATACCTCCAGATAGCCTACAACAGGCTTCGTCCAACTGCACATAAAAGAGAACATGGTTGAATTAACAGCAAGATCGCATTCATAATGTACCAATGAAGTGAAACAGAAACAACTTCATACCTGTCTATACAAGTAAGCCAGTGTCGCCGAACCCCAACTCCATTTGCTATCGAAGACGGTCAACGCCTTGAGCCACATCCATGGAGCATTCTTGCCTGTGCCATCAGCATACATAGTCCTGGATATCACGTACCACATGTAGACCCGAGCATATGTCTTCACCGTGTCCTCATTAGCATCCTCAGGGAAAATACTGAAGTTCGATACAATCCACGTGTACATAGTCCTGGATATCACGTACCACATGTAGACACGAGCATATGTCTTCACCGTGTCCTCATTAGCATCCTCAGGGAAAATACTGAAGTTCGATACAATCCACGTGAAAGTAGCACCGGCTGCGACTCTTTCCTTCTTCTTGCCTTCTACTTCTGGTTCCCGAGGCTCCGGAGGAACCATACCGATAAGGGCAAGAATTTGCTCGCGCCACCCATCAGAATCGGTGCTCATACATAGAGGATTCCCATCGATAGGAAGACCGGTGATCATAGCTATATCTGAGGCGTCACGGTCATCTCCCGGTCGAAGATGGAAACTGTGTGTCTCCGGCCTCCAATGATCAATAAGCGTGGTGAGTGCTGGAGCATTGTTGGGTGGCGTCGACCGGCTGACCAACTGAATGAAAGGGAGAAGTCCTGTCTCCCTAACATACGGCGTGCACCGCTCATCATAGCGCATCCACCCAAGGTTGACCCCGTGAGCCCGAAGCTTCAGAGGTGCAAGCTCCTACAAGCAAACAAACAAATCATTACATATGGGGGGTATGTGTTTGAAAAAAAAACACGAAATTCATAACACCGGCAACTTTCATTATTACCCGCTGCTTCACAGCCATAGCGTCCGACCGGTGTTGTAGGTCCCAATGATCATTGATAAGACAAACCATCCTAACAATTTGCAAGAAAGCTTTCTTGTCAACACGATTATCTTTTGAATACAAAAAAATAAAGTACGGCTACTACATGCAAATTTCAAAGCATATGTATCCAAACTATTCTTGCCAATACAAATGTGATTTCAATAAACTAAACTAAGCCTACTTCATGCAAGATTCAATACAAATATCTTTTCCATATAAATAAAATGTCAACCTATGTATCCAAACTATATAAATAATATGTCAATCTATGTATCCAAACCACATTCTAATCTAACAAGGGTTCCCCAAATCTAATACATGCAAGATTCAAACAAAAGTTCCCCAAATCTAATACATGCAAGACTCAAACAAAGGTTCCTCAAATCTCTGAAATAGCATACATTCTATGGATAGAAAGAAAGGGATCGGAGAAAAATACCGTCTAGGATGGATTGGTGAAGGAATCCACGGGCCAAATCGTCAGATCTGAAGTATTTGGGAGAGGGGATTGAGATGGGGAGAGGAGAGGGCCGCCGCCGCGGCTTCTTCTGGTTCTGTAACTGGTGGCAATCGGGTGTGTGGGGGAGGAGAGGGCCGCCGCGGCTGGATGTAAGTCACAGTACAACGCCCTAGGGCTAGGCGCCACACCCTACGGTGCAGCGCCTAGCTCGGAGGCGTTGCACTGCTGGGTGCGGGCCCAGGAGCTGCCACGGTGGACTGGCGTGCAACGCCCCCGAGCTAGGCGCTGCACCATAGGGTGTGGCGCCGTCGTGGCGGACGCTACACAAAAAGATCATGGGTGTGAAATAGTTTCACACTCAGTTTATTTTATGAATTGATTGCGTCCACAGGTCAAAATTGTTAAATTTGCCCATGCAAACCGGGGGCATCCGTAGTACTACTGCTCGTACGCATGACTGGAGCTGCCTGCCATTGCGCCTCAAGTAACTGCATCCTCTTGTGCAATGGACGGCCGGGCGGTCTTGATCATTTCCACCTTGGAACCTAGCTAGCTAGCTCAAGTGGTCATTGTATAATCCACTGCAAAAAACAAAGAGGAAGATCTAACTGCGACGACTCTAGGTCTGGGAAGATCTTCCCTTGGGATCCACGACAAGCTAGGGACCGAGATCCATCGCAACCGAAAGAGGTCGGGATCGACGACGTGTCAAGTGTTCAAAGCACGCTGACGAACAGTATACATCGACGATTCAAGGGATGCCCTCGTCGATCGGTCGCGGAGCAGAAGCAGGCGTGCGTGAGGCCACACGTACAGTCCGCCAGCGAAACCAGATGAAGAACAACAAAAGGTTTCCGGCCATGGTTGAACGCTTCCTCGGCAGCTCGTTCACACTATAGCACAACGAGGACGGCTGGTACGACTGCTGTACGTACAGTACATGGATCTATGCTAAGACGGAGATCTGACGTCCCCGAGGAGTTGTAACAGAGTGCTGTGCTGTCGCCAGTGGCAGATCTAGAATTTTGAAGCAGGGTGGTCCACCGTCAAAAAATTGACCACTAATTTGACACAGCAGCGAGGATCCATGATCCAAACTTGGGTGTTTAAAATAATGACCAACATAAATTGTCTGGTGTAATATCTAACAATATTATGTAACAAGAACAATTTTTTTCATAAGAAGGCATGGCACTGTTATCCTTTCATTGTAGAAATATTCTTGTGGACAATGAAAAAAAACTGCATTCAAATAGCAATAGTAATAGGGCATCAATGGGACAAAGAGATTTTGGAAAATCAGCGGTTGTAATTGGGCTGGAGAGTCCACGAGAGGGTAGCAAAAGTTGTAGGTAGTCGCCACTTTGGTAAGCAAAGTCAGGAGGAATCAGCGGACGAATAGAGTGTCTTTCTGGTCGGAACATCGGCACACACCGTGCAGTGTTGAACGTCCTTGTTAATAGACAGTGTTGGACTTTTATTTTATTCATAGTTTTACCTCCTGCAGTATATGGGCTGATCCAAAATCCCAGGGTGGGCCGTGGCCCACCCTGTCCACCCTCTAGATCCGCCCATGGCTGTCGGCAATGCGTGACACTATAAGTGGTTAGTAAAATTTTCCATATCCCCTCCAGTTAGGGTTTATTTTCCTCTCGGCGCCGACGGCGACGTAGAGACCTTCGATCCCTCCTCCACCGATCTGTGTCTTCTTCTCGGGCTGATCCAGGGGCGTCCTTCGGCTCGCAACCCGGCCTTGGAAGGGATCCAGAGTTTTTGGCGGGGATAGGATTAGGTGCTCCCGTGCGGGAGTGTTTCTGTTTCTAGGGTTTATCATGGCGGATCGAGGCAGCACCTCATCAACGAATAAGGGCAAGGGAAACCTGGTGGATATGATGAAGGAACTAGCCCTTGAGGAGGACGACCTTGATGATGTGGTTTTTGAGGACGAAGACGCACCGGTAGATGAGAATCTCCGCTGGATGATCTTGGTCAGGGTTCATATGGATAAAGACTTCAGCAACTACTGGTTTTTCCGCACGATGCGTGCAGCCTGGGATCTGGCGAGGCCGGTGAAGATAAAAACTCTGGAGGAGAACCTCTTCATAATGCAATTTGATTGTCTGGGTGATTGGGAAAGAGTGACCCAGGGAGGTCCGTGGCACTTCAAGGGCAACCCTGTTATCATTGCCCCGTACGATGGATTCACCAAGCCGTCTACGGTTGAACTCTACAAGTTTGAGATATGGGCCTGGATCATTGATCTACCCCCGGCGTATCATGGTAAAGTTAAGGCGTTGGCCTCCAAGTTTGGTGAGTTTGTTGATGCAGAACCCGCTTCTTTCGATTTTGAAGGAAATTTCTTCAGGGTCAGGGTACGGCTGGATGTTCGTAAACCCTTAAAGAAGGCTACCTCACTGATCCGTGGAGGCGAACGAGAGATATTTGCAGTACGCTATGAGAGGCTACCGGACTGGTGCCAGGTGTGTGGTATGATGGGGCATCAGTTCAAGGAACCTGGGGACGGCGTTCACCCACCGTCTGCGTTGGTGTTCAAGAATCTGCGTGCGCCGGCCACCACCAGCTGGGCTACCAGAAGAAGGAATAATAACCAGAAGCAGCAGCCAGCGAGGGGCAACTTCTCCGAAGCTGGAAGTGGTATTGCCAAGGGGGAAGAGAAGGTAGATAGTGCAGTTGATGACCCTGAACTGAGTCGCAAAAGATCCTCAGATGCGGTCCTGACCGAAACACCAAAGGAAGGCACATGCATGGAGCTCGCCCTGGTGGTCAAAGGTGCAGCTGGGACTCAGGTTCCCCTGAGCCCACCCCCAAAGCAAGACCCTAAAAGAACAAAAATCATTATGCAGGCTGAAAAGAATAACTCAAGTGGTGGAAAAAAGGCACTGGCTAGCAAGATCAACAACAACAATGATGCGCGTTTGGCGGCCTCCTCCGGGGAGGACCGCCGTGCGAAATGAATCTCTTGAGCTGGAATTGTCGGGGGATTGGCAACGCCCCGACAATTCAAGAGCTGCAAGAAATCGCGAGAAAGTTTGCCCCTAAAGTACTATGTATTGTTGAAACCCAGATTAGCGGTGATAGAGCAGAAAATCTCAAGTGTACTTTAGGCTATGATAATGCTTTGGCTGTTGATTCCTCCGGTAGGAGCGGAGGCTTATGTATTTTTTGGAATGATGAAATAAAGGCGGATAGTTTAGGTTACTCCAAGTATCATATAGATGTCAAAATCAGTATGCTTGGGGGAACCGTGGAGGCTCTCTTGTTTCTATGGGGAGGCCCAAACGCACCTCTGGCATCACCCCTGGACAACCATGTGTAACCTGGCCACTCTCCATAATATGCCTTGAATGTGCTTGGGAGACTTTAATGAAGTGCTCAGATATGACGAGCATGATGGAATTGGTACTCGCAGTCAAACCCAGATCCAAGGATTCAGGGATGCAGTAGATGTGTGTGGTCTGATAGACCTTGGTTTCACGGGCAGAAAGTGGACGTATGAGAAGAAGGTAGCAGGAGGGACCTTTACAAGGGTGCGCCTGGACAGGGCACTTGGGACGAGCGAGTGGTGCACGCTCTTTCCTAACGCAGCTGGGGAGCATCTATCGGCTGCAACTTCAGATCACTCGCCCATTCTCGTACACCTAGCCACTAACAGTCCAGGAGCAAAGGTTGAGAAGAGGTTTAGATATGAGGTAATGTGGGACACTCATGCGGATTTAAAGCAAACAGTTCGGACTGCATGGGAACCCGGGGGACAGCTAACAGCAAATGAAGTTCGATCAAAATTGGACGCGCTTGCAAACAATTTGGGAGAATGGGCAAAGTCATCTTTCGGAAGTGTTCGAGGGGAGATTCGTAACCTCAAGAAAGAACTTGACAGGCTACGTAATGAGCCGGCGAGGACGGGCCCGTCTCATGCAGAAACTAAAATTAATGACAGGCTCATCGAGCTATATTTACGGGAAGAGCTCATGTGGAGGCAGTGGTCCCGTATTGAATGGTTATCCGCTGGAGATCGTAATACTCATTTTTTTCATATGCGAGCATCGATGAGGCGTAGGAAATATCTGATAATTAAAAGCTTTGCAAAGGGCTGATGGTGAGTTAACAGAGGATATGACGGAGATGCAGCAGCTAGCTCTGGACTTGTACAAAAACTTGTATACGTCAGAAGGAGTACAGGGAGTTGCAGAAGTACTGGAACACGTCCCGGTCAAGGTGACACCAGCAATGAATGCAGTTTTGATGGCACCATATGAGGAGAAGGAAGTGAAAATGGCTTTGTTCCAGATGTTCCCTACTAAGGCCCCGGGGCCTGATGGTTTCCCGGCTCATTTCTTTCAGCGCCATTGGGATGTTTGTGGAGAAGCGGTCACCCGGGCCGTCTTAGGCATTGTTCGTGGGGAGGAGAGCCCATCATGCGTTAACGATACACTTCTGGTCTTAATCCCTATGGTATCTAATCCCACTTTACTGTCACAATTTCGCCCTATCAGTTTATGTAACGTGTTCTACAAGATTGCCTCAAAAGTGTTAGCAAACCGTCTAAAGATCATCCTGCTAGATATAATCTCTGAGGAGCAGTCCGCCTTTGTACCGGGGAGGCTTATTACGGACAATATTATTTCAGCTTATGAGTGCCTACACTTCATGAAGAGGAACAGGGCAAAAAACAATTCCTTTTGTGCGCTCAAGCTTGATATGATGAAGGCGTATGACGGAGTTGAATGGGAATACCTCAGAGCTATCATGGAGAAGCTAGGTTTTGCTACACCCTGGATTACTGTCATCATGAACATGGTGAGCTCTGTATCCTTCTCAGTGATGTTTAATGGAAAAAAGTTGGAAGAATTCAACCCTACACGTGGCATTCGACAGGGAGATCCCATCTCTCCTTACCTTTTCTTGTTGGCAGCGGAGGGCCTTTCGTGCCTACTCAAATCACAAAACCAGTCATCCCAGCTCGGCGGCATAAAGGTGGCACCATCGGCCTCGTCGGTGAACCACCTTTTATTCGCGGATGATAGCCTGCTGTTTTTCAGGGCAAGTGTTAATGGAGCAGAGGAGATATCAAACCTATTGGAGTCATATTGTATGGCATCGGGACAAAGAATCAACAGGGACAAATCATCTATATTTTTCAGTTGGGGAACCCCGGAGATAATTCGTGATGCGGTAAAGGGTTTCCTTCATGTTCCAAACCAATCTTTGAGCGATAGATACTTGGGGATGCCTACGGATGTGGGGCATGCCAAGAATGGTACGTTCAAATACTTGAGTGATCGTGTGTGGGACAAGGTTAAAGGATGGATGAGCAAGTGTTTATTAGCGGGAGGAAAAGAGGTTCTAATCAAATCAGTAGCTCAGGCCATACTAGTATATTCTATGTCATGCTTTAAGCTCCCAAGAGGCTTATGTGAGCACACAAAGTATATTATTCGGAAGTTTTGGTGGGGCTGTAAACAGGGGCAAAGGAAGCAGGCTTGGGTATCGTGGGATGTGATGATGCGGCCAAAACACTTGGGAGGACTGGGGTTCAGAGATTTAGAGTTGTTTAATCTAGCTCTTTTGGCCCGTCAAGCCTGGAGAATTTTTAATGAACCATCTACTTTGAGTGCTAGAATACTCAAAGCTAGCTACTTCCCTGATACTACATTGTTAGAAGCTCAACTTGGTGCTCGCCCCTCTCAGATTTGGCGAGCAATAATCAAGGGAAGAGATGTGATGAAGCAAGGAATCATTAGAAGGATTGGAAATGGTTAAACCACCGATATTTGGATGGACAATTGGATACCAAAAGAACACACACCAAGGCCCATTACGTCCCTCGTGCAAAACCCGCCGACGAAAGTGGCGGAGCTGCTACAGCCATCCACCGGAGGGTGGAACGAGGACTTGGTAAGGTCTGTGTTCATTCGTTTTGATGCTGATGCTATTTTGAGAATCCCAGTTTGTACACGCAATGTTGAGGACTTTTGGGCATGGTATCCTGACAAAAAAGGAAGGTTCTCTGTTTGTTCGGCTTACAAATTTCTGGTAAGCAGAAAACTGCAGCGCGAGGAATGGCTTGAGGGCAGATCGGGATCTTCTTCAAGTGAGGAGGAGGGCAAAGCCTGGTCAGCATTGTGGAAGTTATCTATACCCTCGAAGATTAAAGTTTTTATTTGGCGCTTGGCACGGCACTCGCTGCCTACCACGGATGTCTTACACCACAGAAATATGGCAACCCGGGACACTTGCCCTCTGTGCGGATGTTAGGACTCATGGCGCCATGCTTTGATTTCCTGTACAATGTCAAAGTGTGTGTGGGCACTATCAGATGCAGGTGTGGTGATGGCAATGTCGGAACTAGAAGAACCATGTCACATCCCAGATAGACCATGCATTAGGGTGTGCATCATGTTTAAATTTCATTTGAATTTGAAATGGGGAAGGCAGGAAACCCCAGAACACCCCCCCCCTTAATTCAACTAGGGTTTACTAAAAATTATTTCAATGAATCCGAAATGCCCTTCAAAATGTTCATCCTCTTTACTTTGGTTCAGAACCCATGTCAAAGAAGGTGTACCATTTTCTAGGTCATCCAAGGTTCCTAGGATTAATCCACAAGTTTTGAACTTGAGCATTTCAAATTATACAAAATATTTTAAATGTTCAAAAATTGCCAAACCAAAATGTTTCATGTTGGGAATATTCCAACAAGTGACCAGGAGCATTTTGGTGATTTTTAAAATAGTTTTGGTATTTTTAAAAACCCCACAAAGTTGCAGGAAAATTAGAAAAGATAAAAAAAGGGAAAAACCTTACATGCCGTGCGCCCGCCCACTGCTGCCCAGCCCAGCAGCAGCGCTGGCCAACTGAGCTGCTTGGCTCGCCAGCAGCAGCCTGGTGCCCGCCGGCGAGCGCAGGGCGCGCCACGCAGCTGGCCGCCGCCCTGCTTCACCCCCTCGCCGCTTCGCCGCCCTGGACGGCCTCCACGTCGTCGCCCCGACCCCCAGGACACGCCATTCGCCCCCGGCCTCCTCTCTCGCTCTCCCCAACCTGGCCGACGCCATCGCCGACGCCACCGCTGTCGTGCTCCCGCCGCCCATGCTCCTCCCCACCATGTCCGGGAGCTCGCGCGACTCCACTACCCCTAGCTAGCTGAGTTCCGCTCGCTCTAAGTGCCCCGAAGCCACTACACCGACCTCGACCGAGCTCGAAGCCGCCGGAGATCCCCTTCGCCGTCGCCGCCGCATCAAACCGTCTCCGACCCCGACGAGGCTCTCTACGGGATCGCTGTGAGCCTGGCTACATCCCCATCCTCTCCACTCTCTTCCTCGTGCACCACAACGACCCAACCGCGATCGCCCGAACGCACCGCCGCGGAGCTCGTCGCCGACGAGGCTCCGGCCACCCAACGGCCACGCCACCGTGTCCATCGCACTCACCGAGCTGCGTTGGGTCTAACCCTGCACTCCACGCGCCTCACCTTGCCCCCTAGCGACAAGTCCGACATCACCCGAGCCCCGGCCGCCGCCAAACTCGTCGCCGGTGCCAACTCCGGCCACCCCTACCCAAACTAACCTCACCAAGAGCTGCGGTTCATCTCCAGCTCCACGTAGATGCCTTCCGCGCCCCATTTGGAGGCCGGAAAGTGCAAAAGCACTCTGCTCCGCCGCGCCTGGCCTCGCCGGCGGCTAGACGCCGGCGAGTTGACCACTGACCCCTGACTGTGGGCCCTGTTGACTGCTCTGAGTCAATGACAGGTGGACCCCGGTTAACTAATTAGGATTAGTTCTAATTAAGTTAATTAGTTAAACTAACCCTGACATGCGGGTCCCACTGGTCAGTTTGACCTGGATGACCCCGTTGACCCCTGACGTCACGCTGACCTCATGCTGACGCATTAATTCAAATTCTGGATTTATTTTGATATAGTAAATTCCAGAATATAATTCAAATTTCAAATGCTTATAACTTTTTATCTATAACTCCAAATGCAAAGATTTATATATGAAAAATTATCAGAAAAATACACTCTATCCATTGGTACAGGTTTCATGCATGTTAAAACAAGTTAACTATGCTGAATAACCAGAATAAGATATTGCACCATTAGGACTAACTCAAATGAGCTATCATTTGAATCCTTGATTCAAATGAGTTCATCCCCTATTCTTTCAACTTGCATTAGGCCAACACACATCCATATTGCCATGTCATAGCATGCATCATATTGTTGCATATTGTCTTGTGTGTTTATTTCGGTGTGCTTTCATGATAGGTTACGCCCGAAGATAACCTCGACTACCCATCGAAGGGCGTTCTCTACCCAGTTCCATCGGGCAAGCAACTCATTGATCATTCGATACAAACCCATGTTCTCGCTTCGCTCTCGTTTCTGCATTAAGACAACGCGATTCAACTGTTGTGTGCTGCGGTAGTTGAACCCACTTCCTTTGCATGACTGTCATTGCCACAATAACTAGATGAAACCCACTAGTATGTGTAGGAGTTGATTGAGCCATGTTTGTGATTCCTACCATGCTATGCTTGCTATGCTTAGAGTTGTGTCAGTCGGCTCATCGGGATGATGAACTGGAGTGAAAGGTTGTGTTGGTTCGAGGTAAAAGTGTTGAACACGATTTGGTAAAGGTATCGATGAGAGGCCATGTAGGAGTACATGGTGGGTTGTTTCATTGAAGCGAACTTAAGAACTGAGATCTGTGTTTGTGATCCATGAAACAGTTACTACCACACATTGGGATCCTTAATTGACCCTCTCGGCTTCTTAACCACCCCTGTTCATAGTCCGGAGTTGCAAGTAGTTTACGGTGTTTGTAGCATGTGGGGCCGCACGCAACGCTGACCTTAGGGGTGGGTTGTGTTGCGGTAGGCACCGTGGTTGTGTACCGAGTGCCCGTTTGGTATCTCGGGAACCCTGCACACATCGTTCGGGCTGTATGGGAAACCTCGGCGGACTCCTGCGGATGGAACCCGAATAGGCGATAAACCTGGACTAGGGACTTGAGTGTTTAGGTAGGCTGTGGCCGACACCCACGTTGGGCTTCCGCTTGAAGGTTGCAGTACATGTCGTGTAAACGCGATAAGTGGTGAGCGCGTGTGAAGAAGTACACCCTGCAGGGTTAAATATGATCTATTGAATAGCCGTGTCCACGGAGAAGGACTTCGGGTTACCTATATCAGTTCATAGACAAGTAAATGGATACTACTAAAAGCCTCAAGATAAGTGTGAGTATCGTGGATGGCCCTCTCGGGGATGACGAGAGAGGATCCACGGTGGAGTATTGTGGTGGTGATTAGTGGACTCGTGTACGAAAAATGCTTTACAAAGTGTGTCACGTAGGATAGCTTAGCCAAGAGTCAAAGCTGGCCTGCTGCAAATAACTCCACCTCCTTCCTTGAGAATGTGCATGTATGATAGGATTCTGTGGTAAGACTTGCTGAGTACTTTTGTACTCATGTTTGTAATCAATATTTTCAGAGGACTATACTACCCTCCGACGGATTCTATGTAGATGTTGACTTGACGAGTGAACTAGCCACCCGGTGGCGATCTAAGACTTGTGAAGGGCCATTGTAGATAGAAAGGCTCCAACAAGCTTTCTTTCTTTCTAGAGTCGTACTCAGACTAGTTTGCTTCCGCATGTGCTTGTATGATTGTATGACTTGAGTGTTGGGTCATGTGACCCCTACCTGTATGACTATGTTATGTATGGCTCCTCGGAGCCTCTTAAATAAAGTACTTGAGTTGTAGAGTTTTGTTGTGATGCCTTGTTGTATTTACTCATATCGGGCATATTGCGTGTATGATTGAAATGCTTGGTATGAGTGGGATCCGACAAACTAGTTGTTTATCCTTGGCAGCCTCTCATATGGGGAAATGTAGTCTCGTGCTTACGAGCGATAGTAGTCCGCTACTGCCCGGTTCACGGAGTCCTGCTAGCCCAAAGACTCTGCTTGGACACTTGATGGCGGCATGTGTTTCATTTCGTTCCTATGTCTGTCCTTCGGGAAATGTCACGCGGTGATACTCGAGTCTGCCTAGCTGCTACAGCCGGGATACGGAGTCTGTTAGCCAGTGTTACAGCCCGAGTTCATACGTTGATGACCGACATGCTCAAGTGATTCATGTATGCTGTCCCCATAGGTTAGTGCGCTTTGGGTTCACGACTAGCCATGTCGGCCCGGTTCTTTGTCATGTGGATGCTAGCGACACTATCATATACGTGAGCCAAAAGGCATAAACGGTCCCGGCCATGGTAAGGCGACACCGTGGGAATACCGTGCGTGAGGCCGCAAAGTGATATGAGGTGTTACCAGCTAGGTCGATGTGACTTGGAATCGGGTCTGACAGCGTTGGCATCAGAGCAGGGCTGCCTGTAGGTTCGCTAAGCCAAACTGGTCGAAGTTGAGTCTAGAAATGCTTTAGTTATATGTAGGGGAATTGATTGTGGGAGGGAACGTAAGGCTCTTTTACTTCTTTACCTTATGCCCTCTGATCTGAGTCATCCTCTTCTCATTCGACGTGGGTATAGGACTAGGCTCTCTTCTCTCTATCAGGTTCACGTGTTACTAATCCGTAGTAACTTATAGGATTGTTGGTTACATCCTCAGTTCAGTGCTACTAAATTTTAGTATGCTATCATTTGAACCAGAACCTTGATATGATGTTGTTGAGTGGTTTTGCAATCTGATTTTGAATGTCTCAAATCTGATTTTGAGCATTTACAGATGTTATGCTGCCCGATTTTCCCTAGAAATTCTAATGCCTTTGCATTGTGGCTGTGCTTTCAGATGGCCACCCGTTCCCAGAACCAAGTGGTTCGCCTGACCCGTTGCATTGATGTGTGCGGTCACACGGCCATGTTGGTTAGGGTGATGATTGAGGCTGGTTATCGATGGTATCCTGAATATACCGTCGAGGAGCAGTTTAGGGATTTCAATCAAAGCCAATATCTATGCACGGTTCGGATTTATCCATCTTATCCCGAGCTCTTGAGCCACTTCATCGTTCTTATGGGCTCGGAATCACTATTGGAATGTCTGCAAGATGCAGCCTATTCCATGATGACTATTATTCGAGCGTAACTGCTTTCTTTGAGCAACACCGATTTTCGCTATATGCCAAGATCCTTCACCGGGCGCATGGCTACCTTCGGGTTTGTACAGCGATGCATCCCATGAGGACTCACTCCTTCGCACTACTACTTGAGTTCTTTGGAGGACAAGGACCGTGAGAACCGGCCTTGCGTATGGAGCTTTTAATGCCCGCTCGACCACTGGGCTACTCGACTAGGTTTGCACCTGCCGTGCAAGCGGATATATGGACATGAGAGACTTGTACCTGTGCGGGAAAGTCCGCCGGACTTTATGGAGTGGCGTGAGGTTGGAGGCATCACTCCTCCTCGTGGGCCTCGTCGCCACCGCTTGTTGGTCCACGGCCACATCCGAGTCCTTATGGTCCACAGGCCCCACAGATTGTCATTTCCGGACGATCATGTTCCACTTCAGTGTCTGGGTGGTGACTTCTATGAGGACTACTATGGAGCTGCCACGAGATAGTAGTAGTATTCCTAGTATGGTAATAGTTGTGTTTCCACCGTCCTGCGTGACTCGTGGAATACGACTTAGTGTGTATCGTTCCGGAAGTGTAGAAAAATAATGTATAGAAGTTGGGATGCTTCCGATGAGATGTAACGCCTTTCCTTATAGTTGTACTCCGTCAGGCTTGTACTAAACTATGAATGGTGTGTATGACCGATGGTATATATATATATATGGCAGTTTTATATTACCATGTCATACGGATGAACATCTTTGCATTCCATGCTGTCCATTACCTTCCGCACTTCCTTGTTAAATTCTGCCATCCTGGTTTAAACCTTTGCTTTGTCTCCCAGGATGGTCAACACTCGCAACACTCCTGCTGTTCCAGAGCAGGGAGAAGCCAGTGCAGCCAGAAATGAGAATCTGCCGCAACCGCCATCTTTGGCCGAGGTGATTTGGAAGCGAACGCATAATAAGCTGAAACCAACCGCTTATTGGAGCGGATTGAACAAAACACAGCACGCCAGCCAAGAAACGATGTGGTTTCACTCAATGATTTCGTCAAGCTATATCCTCCAAAATTCAAATATTCCGTCGAGCCTCTCGACGCAGATGATTGGCTCCGCAAAGCATCCACCACAAGCTGCGTTCATAACGTGGCTGAGGCCGACAAGGTTACCTTTGCCGCCTATCATCTTGAAGGCCCTGCTAGCCTCTGGTGGGAAAATTATGAGGCTATCGTCCGGCTGGACAAGTTACAACTTGGGATGAATTCAGTGCCGCCTTCGTGAGCACCATATTCCGAAGGTCTTATGGACCGCAAACGTGAGGAATTCTGCAGTTTCACCCAAGGTAGGTGACGGTGGATGCCTACAACCGTGAATTTGGGAGGTTAGCACGTTATGCTCCCGAAGAAGTTTCTACCGATGCCAAGAAGCGAGGCAAGGTTCCGTAAGGACTTAGCCACGAGCTACGCCGAGATCTCCGTCGCATGAGTGTACCTCTTTCCGAAGCTAGTCAATAAGGCTATCGGCACCAAACAAGGCAGACTGATTTTGAGGCTTCACGCAAGCACATCCATGACTCGATCGTCATCCGCTCTGGATCCCGAAGCGCGGGTTTGGGTTCCAAATACTGCTCTACCACCTAGGTACACCCCGAGGCCATCCTTGAGGCGCCTCGCCCCAACCAACCGTATTTTCCACCCAAGACTTATGGAGGTCCAACTGCTAGTGCTGCTCCACGTCCAAATGTGATAACTTGCTTCAAGTGTGGAGAGACGGGCCACTATATCCGAGAGTGTCCCAGAACAACCCCAATCAAGTGGAAAGTCATTGGCGCGGCAAGCCAGCAGGAAAGGTGCCCTATGCTAAACCAGTTGCCACCGCCGTGGCCATGTCAACTATGTCTCGCTGAAGAAACCTATGAGGATCCCAACGCCGCCCTCGCACGCTTCTTGTTAATTGCCATCCGCAACTGTTCTTTTGATCTTGGAGCATCTCATTCATTTATTTCGAGAGCTATGCTCGATTGCACAACACCACATTACGTGACATGCCTACCTCCATGGAAATTAAACTCCACGGTTCTAGATGGCAAACCTCTAGAATAAGTCATGGAATGAAATTCTTGTCGATGATTAGTCTTTCTTGCATCTCTAATAGCTCTCAAGTCCTCGGACATAAACATCATCTTGGGTATGGACTGGATGTCAGCCCATTATGCTAAGATTGATTGCTCTACTAGAACTGTTCAACTTACCCATCCTTCGGCAAGACGGTGAATGTTTTAACCCGAGTGTCTAAGCGCCACTTTACTCCTTAAATGCCAACCCCTTCGGACCTCAAGATATTCCGGTAGTCCGTGATTTCCGGATGTCTTTCCGAGGAACTGCCAGTGTTCCACCCGGGGATGTCGAGTTCGTGATAGATCTTGTTCCGGAACCGTCCCAATCTCTAGAAGACCTTATAAGATGGCACCCTAGAACTAGCTGAACTTAAGAAACAACTCGATGAGTCCTTGCAAAAGGTTTCATCCGTCCTAGTTCATCTCCATGGGCTTGCCCCGTCCTCTTCGTCAAGAAGAAGGATGGTACGGATCGGATGGTTGTAGATTACCGACCTGTCAATTTGGTCACTATCAAGAACAAGTATCCGCTCCCAGGATCAACGACCTGTATGATCAGCTCGCTGGATCCTCAGTCTTTTCCAAGATGGATTTGAGGTTGGGCTACCATCAAATCAAAATCAAGAACGGGGACATTCCCAAAACGGCCTTTGTCACTCGTTATGGCCAATACGAGTACACCGTCATGTCCTTCGGATTAACCAATGCTCCAGCCACCTTCTCTCGGTTAATGAACTCAATCTTCATGGAGTATTTGGATAAATTCGTCGTGGTATACCTCGATGATATACTCATCTACTCCAAGAATGAGGAAGAACATGCCGAACACCTAAGGCTAGTATTGATGAAACTTCGAGAGCACCGCCTTTATGCCAAATTCTCTAAATGTGAATTCTGGTTACCAGAAGTGACCTATCTAGGACATGTAATCTCTGGTAAGGGTATTGCTGTCAATCCCGAGCGAGTTCAAGCCGTCCTTGATTGGACTCCACCCGAATCGGTCAAGCAAGTTCGAGTTTCCTCGGTTTAGCGAGCTATTGCCGCCGCTTCGTCGAGAATTTCTCTAAAGTTGCTAAACCTCTAACCGAACTCCTCAAGAAAGATAAGAAGTTGAATGGACGCCATAAAGGCGAGATCAGCTTTCAGAGGCTGAAAAGACGCTCGACATCTGCTCCGCATTTGTTCCACCAGATTTCTAAGGACTTTATTATCTATTGCGGCGCCTCGCGACAAGGACTAGGTTGCATACTCATGCAAGATCGTCATGTGATTGCCTACGCTTCTCGGCGATAAGGCGTCCACATGAGGATAACTACCCACACACGATCTAGAGCTTGCAGCGATGGTTCATGCACTCAAAACCTGGCGACATTACCTTCGGGTAATCGTTGCGAAATCTACACCGATCACCAAAGTCTGAAATATATCTTCACCCAACCGGATTTGAATCTCGAGGCAAAGACGTTGGGTCGAGTTGATTACAGATTTCGACTTAGGAATATCCTACACCCTGTGCAAAGCCAATGTCATGGCTGGCGACTAAGTCGCAAATCTTATTGTAACAATCTGATGTTACAACAAAGTCAACCAATTCTCCACGAGGAATTTCGTAAGCTTAATCTTCACATTGTTCCTCGAGGATTCCTTTCCACCACGGTGGCGAAACCTGACCTCACGGATCGAATCATAGCTGCTCAGCAAGTATGATAGGGGATATCTCGGATCAAGGAGAACATTGCTAGCGGAGCTGCTAAATGTTTCTCCATAGATGAACGAGGTGTTGTCTTCTTTGAAAACCGCTTAGTGGTTCCCAAGAAACAACAGCTACGGCAATTGATCCTTAAGGAAGCTCATGACTCTCCTCTCACCATTCATCCCGGTAGTACTAAAATGTATCAAGATCTCGCGGAGGTTTTGGTGGACTAGGATGAAGAGAGAAATCGCTCAATACATTGCTAATCTGCGACGTCGTCGTCGAGTTAAAGCAGAGCATCAACGGCCTGCTGGTACCCTTCAACCTTTGGAAATTCCTGAATGGAAATGGGATAAAATCGGTATGGACTTCATTACCGGGTTTCCCAGGACCAAGAGAGGGAATAATGCCATCTTCGTTGTTATTGATCGTCTTTCCAAAGTAGCCCACTTCCTACCTGTTCGTGAGAGTATAACCGCTAGCCAGCTAGCTGATTTGTACATCTCTCGAATAGTGTCTCTTCATGGTATTCCATTAGAGATTAACTCAGACCGTGGAAGTCTCTTCACCTCTCGATTTTGGGAAAGTTTCCAAAACGCTATGGGAACTCGTCTCTCCTTTAGCACCGCTTTCCATCCCCAATCAAGTGGTCAAGTAGAACGAGTCAATCAAATCCTAGAGGATATGCTTCGAGCTTCTGTCATCTCTTTCGCATGAATTGGGAGAAATGCCTTCCATTCGCCGAGTTCGCTTATAACAATAGTTATCAAGCCAGCTTGGGCAAAGCCCCTTTCGAAGTTCTTTATGGACGAAAATGTCGAACGCCTCTTAACTGGTCAGAAACCGGGGAGAGACAACTCTTTGGCCCGGACATGATTCAGGAAGCAGAAGAGCAGGTTCGCATTATTCGTGAGAAATTGAAAACAGCCCAATCTCGTCAAAAGAGCCAATATGACCGCAAGCATAAGCCTATGACTTATGAAATTGGCGAGAAGGCTTACCTTCGGGTTACTCCTCTAAAGGGAACCCATCGATTCGGTATCAAAGGCAAGTTGGCTCCTCGTTACATTGGACCCTTTCGCATTCTTGCCAAACGAGGAGAAGTTGCCTACCAATTGAACTACCTCCGCATCTTCCAAAGTCCATGATGTCTTCCACGCTTCCCAACTCAGCGTTGCTTCTCGGATCCTATCCGTGGAGTGGACCACTAAACGCTTGATCTCCAAGATAACCTCACCTATCGAGAATATCCCGTTCAGATCCTCGATCAAGCCGAGCGCACCACTCGACGTCGGAATATCAAGTTTCTAAAGGTTCAATGGTCAAACCATTCCGAGCAAGAAGCAACTTGGGAAAGGGAGGATCGTCTTGACTTGAGTATCCCACCTTTTTCAAGCAGATCCTAAATCTCGGGACGAGATTCTTTTGAGTGGGGGTGAGTTGTCACATCCCAGATAGACCATGCATTAGGGTGTGCATCATGTTTAAATTTCATTTGAATTTGAAATGGGGAAGGCAGAAACCCCAGAACACCCCCTTAATTCAACTAGGGTTTACTAAAATTATTTCAATGAATCAAATGCCCTTCAAAATGTTCATCCTCTTTACTTTGGTTCGTAACCCATGTCAAAGAAGGTGTACCATTTTCTAGGTCATCCAAGGTTCTAGGATTAATCCACAAGTTTTGAACTTGAGCATTTTTAATTATATAAAATATTTTAAATGTTCAAAAATTGCCAAACCAAAATGTTTCATGTTGGGAATATTCCAACAAGTGACCAGGAGCATTTTGGTGATTTTAAAATAGTTTTGGTATTTTAAAAACCCCACAAAGTTGCAGGAAAATTAGAAAAGATAAAAAGGAAAAACCTTACACTGTCGCTGTGCCCGCCCACTGCTGCCCAGCCCAGCAGCCCAGCGCCAACAGCTGCTTGGCTCGGCTTGAGCAGCAGCCTGGTGCCCGCCCGGCGAGCGCAGGGCGCGCCACGCAGCTGGCCGCCGCCTGCTTCACCCCCGCCGCCGCCGCCTCGACGGCCTCCACGTCGTCGCCCCGACCCCCAGGACACGCCATTCGCCCCCGGCCTCCTCTCTCGCTCTCCCCCAACCTGGCCGACGCCATCGCCGACGCGCCACCGCCGAAGTCGTGCTCCCCGCCGCCCATGCTCCTCCCCACCATGTCCAGGAGCTCCGCCGCACTCCACTACCCCTAGCTAGCTGAGTTCCGCTCGCTCTAAGTGCCCCGAAGCCACTACACCGACCTCGACCGAGCTCGAAGCCGCCGGAGATCCCTTCGCCGCCGCCGCCGCATCGACCGTCTCCGACCCCGACGAGGCTCTCACGGGATCGCTGTGAGCCTGGCTACATCCCCATCCTCTCCACTCTCTTCCTCGTGCACCACAACGACCCAACCGCGATCGCCCGAACGCACCGCCGCGGAGCTCGTCGCCGACGAGGCTCCGGCCACCCAACGGCCACGCCACCGTGTCCATCGCACTCACCGAGCTGCGTTGGGTCTAACCCTGCACTCCACGCGCCTCACCTTGCCCCCTAGCGACAAGTCCGACATCACCCGAGCCCCGGCCGCCGCCAAACTCGTCGCCGGTGCCAACTCCGGCCACCCCTACCCAAACTAACCTCACCAAGAGCTGCGGTTCATCTCCAGCTCCACGAGATGCCTTCGCGCCCCATTTGGAGGCGGAAAGTGCAAAGCACTGCTCTCCGCCACACTGGCCTCGCCAAGGGCTAGACGCCGCGAAGTTGACCATCGACCCGATGTGGGCCTGTTGATCTGCTTTGAGTCAATGACGGTGGACCCCGGTTAACTAATTAGGATTAGTTCTAATTAAGTTAATTAGTTAAACTAACCACGACATGCGGGTCCCACTGGTCAGTTTGACCTGGATGACCCGTTGACCCTGACGTCACGCTGACCTCATGCCGACGCATTAATTCAAATTCTGGATTTATTTTGATATAGTAAATTCGAATATAATTCAAATTTCAAATGCTTATAACTTTTATCTATAACTCCAAATGCAAAGATTTATATATGAAAAATTATCAGAAAAATACACTCTATCCATTGGTACAGGTTTCATGCATGTTAAAACAAGTTAACTATGCTGAATAACCAGAATAAGATATTGCACCATTAGGACTAACTCAAATGAGCTATCATTTGAATCCTTGATTCAAATGAGTTCATCCCTATTCTTTCAACTTGCATTAGGCCAACACACATCCATATTGCCATGTCATAGCATGCATCATATTGTTGCATATTGTCTTGTGTGTTTATTTCGTGTGCTTTCATGATAGGTTACGCCTGAAGATAACCTCGACTACCCATCGAAGGGCAGTTCTCTACCCAGTTCCATCGGGCAAGCAACTCATTGATCATTCCGATACAAACCCATGTTCTCGCTTCTGCTCTCGCTTTGCATTAAGACAACGCGATTCAACTGTTGTGTGCTGCGGTAGTTGAACCCACTTCCTTTGCATGACCTGTCATTGCCACAAGAACTAGATGAAACCCACTAGTATGTGTAGGAGTTGATTGAGCCATGTTTGTGATTCCTACCATGCTATGCTTGCTATGCTTAGAGTTGTGTCGTCGGCTCATCGGGATGATGAACTGGAGTGAAAGGTTGTGTTGGTTCGAGGGTGAAAGTGTTGAACACGATTTGGTAAAGGTATCGATGAGAGGCCATGTAGGAGTACATGGTGGGTTGTTTCATTGAAGCCGAACTTAAGAACTGAGATCTGTGTTTGTGATCCATGAAACAGTTAGTACCACACATTGGGATCCTTAATTGACCCTCTCGCTTCTTAACCACCCATGTTCATAGTCCGGGAGTTGCAAGTAGTTTCGTGTTTGTAGCATGTGGGGCCGCACATAACGCTGACCTTAGGGGTGGGTTGTGTTGCGGTAGGCACCGTGGTGTTGTGTACCGAGTGCCCGTTTGGTATCTCGGGAACCCTGCACACATCGTTCGGGCTGTATGGGAAACCTCGGCGGACTCCTGCGGATGGAACCCGAATAGGCGATAAACCTGGACTAGGGACTTGAGTGTTTAGGTAGGCTGTGGCCGACACCCACGCTGGGCTTCCGCTTGAAGGTTGCAGTACATGTCGTGTAAACGACGATAAGTGGTGAGCGTGTGTGAAGAAGTACACCCTGCAGGGTTAAATATGATCTATTGAATAGCCGTGTCCACGGAGAAGGACTTCAGGTTACCTATATCAGTTCATAGACAAGTAAATGGATACTACTAAAAGCCTCAAGATAAGTGTGAGTATCGTGGATGGCCCTCTCGGGGATGACGAGAGAGGATCCACGGTGGAGTATTGTGGTGGTGATTAGTGGACTCGTGTACGAAAAATGCTTTACAAAGTGTGTCACGTAGGATAGCTTAGCCAAGAGTCAAAGCTGGCCTGCTGCAAATAACTCCACCTCCTTCCTTGAGAATGTGCATGTATGATAGGATTACGTGGTAAGACTTGCTGAGTACTTTTGTACTCATGTTTGTAATCAATATTTTTCAGAGGACTATACTACCCCCTCCGACGGATTCTATGTAGATGTTGACTTCGACGAGTGAACTAGCCACCCGGGTGGCGATCTAAGACTTGTGAAGGGCCATTGTAGATAGAAAGGCTCCAACAAGCTTTCTTTCTTTCTAGAGTCTGTACTCATACTAGTTTGCTTCCGCATGTGCTTGTATGATTGTATGACTTGAGTGTTGGGTCATGTGACCCCTACCTGTATGACTATGTTATGTATGGCTCCTCGGAGCCTCTTAAATAAAGTACTTGAGTTGTAGAGTTTTGTTGTGATGCCTTGTTGTATTTACTCATATCGGGCATATTGCGTGTATGATTGAAATGCTTGGTATGAGTGGGATCCGACAAACTAGTTGTTTATCCTTGGCAGCCTCTCATATGGGGAAATGTAGTCTCGTGCTTTCGGCGATAGTAGTCCGCTACAGCCCGGTTCACGGAGTCCTGCTAGCCCAAGACTACTGCTTGGACACTTGACTGGCGGCATGTGTTTCATTTCGTTCCTATGTATGTCCTTCGGGAAATGTCACGCGGTGATACTCGAGTCCTGCCTAGCCTGCTACAGCCGGGATACCGGAGTCCTGTTAGCCCAGTGCTACAGCCCGAGTTCATACGTTGATGACCGACATGCTCAAGTGATTCATGTATGCCTGTCCCCATAGGTTAGTGCCGCTTTGGGTTCACGACTAGCCATGTCGGCCCGGTTCTTTGTCATGTGGATGCTAGCGACACTATCATATACGTGAGCCAAAAGCGCTAAACGGTCCCGGCCATGGTAAGGCGACACCGTGGGAATACCGTGCGTGAGGCCGCAAAGTGATATGAGGTGTTACCAGCTAGGTCGATGTGACTTGGAATCGGGGTCCTGACAAACAGCGCAAAGAGGTGGCTGTTTGAGTTATACAGCAGGATGGGCCATGCAAATTTTACATCAATGGCTGTCACACATTGGGCTATTTGGTATGCACGTCGAAAAGCTGTTTACGAGGCAATTTTTCAGTCGCCGCACCAAACTTTTTCTTTTGTGAACAACTTCCTCGCTGACTTGCAAGAACTACCTAAGCCGAACAAGGTGGTTACCAGGACAGCACGGGTGGCTGGGACTCGGCGATGGCTCGCTCCGGGATCGGGATCTGTCAAAGTTAATGTGGATGGAGCAGTAGCTCGAAGCAGAAGGGGCGGAGCTGTGGCTGCACTATGCCGAGATGAGCAGGGCAACTACCTGGGGTCCTCGGCAGTGGTCTATGGAGGTGTTATTGTGCCCACGATCTTGGAAACCCTTGCTTGCAGGGAGGGATTAGCTTTGGCAGAAGATCTAAATGTTCATGAGGTGGTTTTGGCTTCAGATTGTGAGGGAGTTGTCAATGACATCAATGAGGGAACATGTGGACCGAACGCAGCAATCATACATGAAATAACAGCTCGTAGTTCCGGTTTTGCTTTATGCAATTTTATTTTTGAGCGTAGAAACTTCAATTTTGAGGCTCATAATCTCGCAAAGTATGCATGTAATTTAGGCATAGGTAGACATGTATGGTTGGGTAATCCTCATAACCCAACCAGTGTACCTATGAACATTTCTCTGAATCAATAAAGCTTGCGAGACTCTAAAAAAAAAAAAGTGGTTAGTAAAATAAAACCTCAACTGTGCGATGAACGAGTCCTGATTGCGTCCTTGTCGATTTGAAGTCATCAGCATTGCGCTCGCTAGCGATGTACATTGTTCTACAAGTCATCAAGTGGGCAGTGGAGGATGACACAGCATACAGTGTGTATGCATGCAAGCTTTCACTAGGCTCTAGATATATCCACACTAGCTATCTTAGCTAGAGGCACGCAATTTCGTCGTAGCCGTACGTCGTGTCAGCCTGCTGCTGGCCACATTCTAATCTAGCCGTGAGCTGTGTGTGTGTTCGGCTTCAGTGCGCCCAATATATTCTACAACCAACCAGCCAATCGATACTTGTAAAGCCAGACGGTCCAAAAACAAATTCGATACCCTTTCAGTTTATGCAGGCCAAGTATATATAAGCACGTGAGATCTACTCCTGTATATTTCTTGTACATATGCCTAGCTTTAGTCCAGGAAAAACTTTTGCAAACGGCCGGGAATCCAAATCTAGCCCGTCCTGCTGGGCTGCTGCCGGCCTCCTTCCCAGCGCATGCAAACCTTTAATCGGCCAATGTAACTTAAACGAATGTCATCTCCTGTTTCTATAACAGATCGCTTTACAAAAGCAGAATGCTAGCTCCCCTAAAAAAAAAAGCAGAATGCTAGCCCTAGCCGTGATTCCCTCCGGATAAGATTAATTGTTCCTCTTGTGAACAAGCCCGGCAGCTTCGTCTAGTATTGTTATCTGTGTGGCAAATGCATGCGAACACTTGCATGCTATGGTATTGGCCGAATAACTCCACCTTCTTGCAGACACATGCAAATAATATTTGCATATGTGCTCCTGTTAACTTCTTGGCCGGAATTCCAGATAGGAATCGAGAAAGTAATGAAGTATCTGATGACGACAGTAGAATTTGGCTTTTCTGCGCAACTTCAAAGGCTACATGACTGGATCAAAGGCTACATGCATTAGAGCAACTTTAATAGGGCGACTCATTTTGTCTGGCTGCGTCCGTTTGGGTCGGCGCAAACAAAACAGAAGGCTCAACGCGCCCGACTCAAACCCAAATCGCGTCCGCGCTGACCCATTTGCGGCTCAAATTATCGGTCGAAATGCGTCGGCACAGACGCGGAACGGACGCCACGCACGCCTTCTCGGTGTCCGCCGCTCCCCACCTGGCGGCAGTCCAACTACCCGCGGTCATACTGGTCAGCTTAATTTATGATCACAGGCGCATGCATCAGCAACGGCGGCCTTCCTTTTTTAAGCCGAGCGTGCGGCGGGGCCGTCCTCATCCGCTTCCAGAAGCCCCATGTCCCCTTGTCGCCACACTCTACTCCCCCGTCGCCGGCAACCCTAGCCACCCTAGCCTAGCCATACGGGGCTCTTCTCCGGCGCCGGAGTAGCAAAGCCAAGGGCAAGGCCCCCGCGACCCATTCCCTCCCACCCCCCGCCTCCGCCGGCGCGAGCTCTTCGGCTGAGGCAGCACATCAACGTGCTAGTGCATCAGGTGGAGTGGCACTGGCAGCACCGCGTGCCTCTGCCGTACCCGACGTGACCCTGCCGCACGACTGGCATCTGGATCCGGATAGGATCCCAGTGCCGGCGGCACCACGGTCTGCTAGGGCGCACGCGGAGAAGGTGCGGCGCGTGTACGCCTTCGACTCGTCCAACTGGGCTCATTGGTTCGCCTTCGAGCACGAGGAGGCGAGGCGACGCAGCGTCCGCGACGTCGACCGCAGCGTGCCGCCGCCCCCGCTCGTCGTTTACGACGAGGGCGAGGAGGCGGAGGTCGCCTACTAGGCGGCCATTGCGAAGAGCGAGGAGGAGGAGCGGCGCAGTGTGGCGGAGCAGGAGGAAGATGAGGCGGCTTACCAGGAGGCCATGGCGGAGGCCATGGCCCTCTCCGCGCGGGCGACTGCGTCGTGCCGCCGGTGCCCCCCCCCCCCACGTCCCCGGTCAAAGCCGAGCCGGAGCCGGCCCCCATCGAGCGCTACTCCTGGACGGGAGAAGTGCGCGAGTGGGTCAGCGCGCCGCCGGTCTGGTTTGGAGCGGCCCCGGCGCAGGAGACGACGTACCTCGAACAGTGGCGCCAGCAACGGCTCGCCGAGGAGCGCCGCCACGGCGAATACCTCGAGATGCTCGAGCACGACGCCGAGGACGAGGAGGAGGCGCGCTAGGCCGCGGCGGCACAGCCCGCGGCAGCACAGCCAGCGGCCAACATCGCAGCCGCCTGGAACACGTCGTTCCCCTGGGCCGGCCCTGCGCCGACGCCATCGACCTCACTGACCCCGAGGACGATGACGACGATGCCTAGGACAGCGCGACGCCTCGTAGTTTTTTTAATGTTCATTAATGCAAATGTGGACGCATGGACTCTCGCCGGCGTTCGTGGCTGGCTTTAATGTTCAATTAATCTTTGTTTTTATTTTTGAAATGCTTGTATTTTTTTGCGTGCCGTTAAAATGGGTCGGACCAGCGTTAAGCGCTTGCGCCGACCCAAACGCGAAAGCGGATGTTGGTGTCCGCCGAGCTGATCCAAAAAGACAAAATCGTCATCCGTTTGGGTCGGTGTTAGAGTTGCTCTTAGTAGCACATATACCCGCTTTGGCCTCGCAAATCTCTTCAACATTTCCCATACACATCTGCAAACTTCAAAAGAAAAAAAATCAAAATAAAATCTGAACCAAACAATATAGAGTATATATTTGAGGAGTCTCGTCATGTTAGGCCAACTCCACCGCGTGACCCCAAACGGACGTTCGTTTTGTCCGGATTTTGTCCGTTTAGGTAGGGATTTGGGGTCGTGTCGGGGCCTGTCCTGGGATGCGGTGGCCGTGCGCCTAGCGCGCGGCCTCATCCATTTGCCCCATCTTATCCGCGTATATTTCTTTGCAAGTCCTTAAACTTTTTTTATCATTCATTTTTGGTACATGACAATACATCATCACATTTTGACTAGTAAAGCAAGGCCAAAGAAAACGATAACCACAAGAATACATTTGAGAAGATACCCAACTTCCATAACTGCTCCCTTGAGTTGGGTTAGGGCCTTCTCGATACACTCATTGTTGATCTGTGGAGGAGGCACGACGTTGCACCCTCCTTTCTTCTTCAAGCCAGAAGTAGACGTTGCTTCCTCACACGTAGTATCGTGCCTTGTTGCTTCTTCGCACGTAGTATCGTGCCTAGCCTCTAATCTAGCAACAATTGCACTTGTCTCATCTAAAGCCTCTAGGCTAGCTAAAAGTGCACGAACATGCAATACATTTCGCTCTATCAACATATCGATGTACTCTTCTTCCCAATACCAAAACTTGCATCCGTTCTACACAATAAAACTTAAAGTTAGCACCACTAGTCTAATCCAAGAGCACAAACCGAAGCTAAAAAAGCACATACCCCATCTTTTAAGCACTTGATGAACACCCATCCGGAATGCTCCGGCGTTGTAGACACGCGGCGCACGACCACCCTTGGGCAGTGGTCGCACTTGATGAGGGGCAACGGTACGCCGACGAACTTTTGGGCAAGCACCGAGCCCGGCCGGCCGCCATTCGCGTATCTGCCGGCGGGCCACCCTTCGGTGCAGATCCGAGCGGCTAGAGGACGAGCCACTGCCTGCATGTGGCCTTGCGGCCCTGCCAGGGCTTTCCGGCGAGGTTCCTGGCCAGTCCATGGCGCGGCCCGGCCTCCCACAGCCGGGCGAGCTCAAGACCAACCGGATCTGCCCCAAATTCGGCCGGCGGGTGCGCAAACAAGGTGGCCGTGCTTGGGTAGCTCGGCGGCGACGAGAGGAAGGGGCTGGGCAAGCGCGCGTCCGAGTTGCACGGCTGCAATGGCAGCGGGCGGCCGGCGGCGGCGAGGGAAAGAGAAGGGAAGAGTGGAGTGGATGCGGCCGGAGGGAGGGGGGGCGGATAGAAAAAGGCCCGTCCTGTGCCACCGACGGGCGGGCCAGGGGAGGACACGCGCAGACGACCGACGCATCCGGGTGGTGTCCGTTTCACCCCAAAAGCGGCGCAAACTTGGACCGCGGATGGGTCGAAAACGAACACAAAGTGGACAAAAATCCGTTTGAGGCCGCGCGCTGGGCCGCCTCTTTTGTCCCTTTTACCCCAAACGAACGGGGACGGACATGATAGGGTCGCGCGGTGGAGTTGGCCTTATCCCTGCACCAACCAGCCTAACTTTCTCGGCATCTCCTTTTTTGGGAAATCAATCATCGCTTCCATACCATTGTCATCCATCCATCCTCCGGGAATGCTGGAAGAGAGACGGCCGAGGAGAGAAGAGCCATGCGCCGTTTTTGATGCCGGATCTGCGGCCCATGCGCAGTTGGCGTGCAGCAGTAGGGCCGTTCCCCACGAGGAGGGCTCTGGAGAAGATACGAGAGCGGGGACACTACTGACCCATGGCTCTACTACGTACGTACTGTAGTCTGTGGCCCTCACACGAACACACCCAGTGGCCATGTGAGATGCAGTGCAGGGGCGCGATCCAAGTACATGGACACACCCATGACCCGTGAGGCTAAATTTCGTGTTTTGACTTTTTTTAAACCTATTCGAGATCTGACCCTAGTTTGAAATTTTTTCAAGACCTGACCCTTTTGCTACCGCCAGAGACTATGGCCGTAGGGTATAACAGCCTATCGTCAAGGACCCTGGCGGCAGGGTTGCATGCCCTACCGCCAAAAACCTCCTAAGTATTGAACACAGTGCGTGTTCGTGCCTACCGCCAAGCACCTTGGCGGTAGGGTTGTGCAGGCTACTGCCAGCCCGTTAGGCGGTAGTGATGTTTCCTAACGCCAATGTCCCTGGCGGTAGGCTGTTAGACCCTACCGCCATGGACTCTGGCGATAGCAAAAGGGTCAGATCTTGAAAAAAATTTCAACCTAGGGTCAGATCTCGAATAGGTTTCAGAAAAGGGTCAAAACATGAAATTTTGCCGACCCATGAATGGTGGAGTGAGTGAGATCATGGTGGTACGGATATGATCGATACAGTGTCCTTTCATCACGGGGTACTGCGGCGTTCATGTGCATGACGGGCGACCATGCCTGCATACAATATCATGCCTGCCGTGCGCACGTTTTAGCCCAGTCGAAACGTGAATTTAGATGTAGTCGAATACACCACAAAAACACAGTGAACCTTCTTTTTTTCCGAAACGGATGCATTCTTCTCTTTTCGGGACACAAGAATTTACCTGCGTGCCATTTATATTGTGGATATGTTTACTGCCCACATCTTCCGCTCTCTGCTACGAAGTGGACCACGGCGACGAGGTGCTGGCCTTTCTCGGACGAGGGCCAGCCGGTGACGCTATAGTCCATGGCTTGATGGCGGATCTGTTCCCCTCCGGCGGCGTTCCTAGGGTTCTTCTTGCGCCAAGACGGGTTTTGTTTGATGACCGGCCCTTATTGATCTGGTCGTTGACGAGTTTCGAAAGCCTCCGTCAGAGATATTGGGTGCTTGGCACCTGTAAATTGTTGGATCGGATGGGATTTGATCGCGTGCAATCCTATTTCAACTCGTGTGGCTTCAGGACGACGTGACGCGAAGCTTCGTTGTCCGGTCACAATATGAGACATGTCGGTATTTCAATTTTCATGATGAAGATAGTGGCGAAGAACGTCATGATGGCTGATGTCTGAGGCCTAGTAATGGCGAATCGAGTTTTGGTGGCGATGAGGACTTTGCTTGGTCATTCTTGACTCGTAACAACGGCATCGACAAGTGGGGGCGGCAACATAGGCGGAGTACAGAGTCTTAGCTTTCAGGATGAAAACTCAAGGTCTGATTGGTTCTGCCTGGCAGTGACCTTGTTGAAGGCATTATTTTGCGAGCGAGGATCTTCTCGTGGTGAAAACCTAAGATCTAGGATCGGGCGATGGTGGTGATTGTATACTGTTTCCTTTTTGGAGGCATCGCTTTTGGAGAATTTGGACTTGGTGTTGTCTAGGTGGTGGTTTGTGCTGCAGCTACACGGAATTGATCACTGTAGTCTTCTTCTTCTTCTTCTTCTTCTTCTTCTTCTTCTTCTTCTTCTTCTTCTTCTTCTTTTTGTCTTTTGGTTGTGTGCATCCGTAATATCTTTATGACATTACGTTGTTGCAGAGGCCGGGTGTAATTGGTATCTCCGCGATATTAATATATTCCCGTTGTTGTTTATCGTGTGCATAACAAGCAAGACATAAAACGGGAAAAAGAAGAATATGACAATGTGCTTTGTACCAAAAATGGTAGACCTACGTAAACCTACGGTTCCTTCTTGGGCCTCATTCGGTTTGGAGGAAACCACAATATATGATTTAGGAATAGTAGAGCAAGTTGATAGGATGACACGGTCATCCTAAGGAATCGTCTTGCCTTGTTCATACGTGTAAAATAAGCTTTAGTGGGTGTGTAGATTCTCCAAAACATAGAAGTTGAATAGCATTCCTACGAAATTCCCGTGCGTGTTTCTTACAAATCGAATGCATCTATTGGAAATTTTTCTGTGGGGTGTTTGTTCATATGCTTTTCCTGTGAAAATACTTCAAACTAAATGAGGCCCCTAAACTAACCAGCCCCCTCCCCCAACCCGCACACCTTCTGAATTTCATGGTGTGGGCTTTGGCCTTTTCTTTCTTCCAACCAAACCAGCCAAGACAACTTCATAGTTTTTTATGGCTTTGAAGCCTTGCATCGATGGTATCAAAGCAGGGTGCCGTCCATATTTGAGCATAGACTCATCATTTTTGACAGGCAAGTGGAATGGTCAGTTGGCAGCATGCAATGCTCTAGATGAACACAACTGGATGTTTTATTGCTGTTGGCTTGTTTGATCGAAACAGAGGCTTCATGGACATGGTTCATGATCCAGTTGAAAAGATGCCTAGGGCCAGTGTCACCTTTGGCTATACACACAGATGCACGTAAGGGGCTGGAAAATTCAGTGAAAAATGTTTTCCCACATGCTGAGCAGAGGGAGTGCTTCGGTCATTTGTGGATGAATTTGATCAAAAATTTTAGAGGAGAAGAATTTGGGTGCATGTGGCCAGCAGCAAGATCTTACACTAGACATACACACAAATATCATCTTGATAGGGTAATGGTATCATGCGATGAGGTTGGTCCATGGCTGAACACCTACCATTCTTTGTTATGGTACAGGTCAGCATTCAACACTGCCATCAAGTGTGACCACATCAACAACAATTTGGCAGAGAGTTTCAACAACAAGGTGAAGGAGTTAAAAGATTTGCCTGTCCATGACATGGTTGACCAAATCAGGATCATGCTCATGCGGATGTGGGAATTGAGAAGAAGGATAGGTGATTGTCTACAAGGTGATAAGCTTCCAGCAGTGGTACAACAGGTGGTCAATAGGAGCAGATGTCTTTCACATTTGTTAGTTGAAAAATCTTCACCTTGGGGTGCTGAAGTTACAGATAACAAAACTGGAAGGAGACATGTTGTTAACACTGAATTACATGATTGCACTTGCCAACGTATCTACTTTTCCAAACACTTTTGCCCTTGTTTTGGACTCTAACTTGCATGATTTGAATGAAACTAACCCGGACTGACGCTGTTTTCAGCAGAACTGCCATGATGTTGTTTTATGTGTAGAAAAGAAAAGTTATCGGAATGTCCTGAAAATCCACGGAGACACTTTTTGGAATTTATAAGAATTATTGGGCGAAAGAAATACACTAGGGGGCCCACACCCTGTCCACGAGACAGGGGGGCGCGTCCCCTCCCCCTGGGCGCGCCTCCTATCTCGTGGGCCCCCTGGACCTCCACCGACCTCAACTCCAACTCCATATATTCACGTTCGGGGAGAAAAAAATCAGAGAGAAAGTTTGATCGCGTTTTACGACACGGAGCCGCCGCCAAGCCCTAATCTCTCTCGGGAGGGCTGATCTGGAGTCCGTTCGGGGCTCCAGAGAGGGGGATTCGTCGCCGTCGTTGTTGGGGATCGTAGCAGAAATTTAAAATTTTCTACGCACTACCAAGATCAATCTATGGAGTCATCTAGCAACGAGAGAGAGAGAGGAGTGCATCTACATAACCTTGTAGATCGCGAGCGGAAGCGTTCAAGAGAACGAGGTTGATGGAGTCGTACTCGTCGCGATCCAAATCACGGATGATCCTAGCGCCGAACGGACACCTCCGCGTTCAACACACGTACGGTTGGGGAAGACGTCTCCTCCTTCTTGATCTAGCAAGGGGAAGGAGAAGTTGATGGAGATCCAGCAGCACAACGGCGTGGTGGTGGAAGCAGCGGGGATCTCGGCAGGGCTTCGCCAAGCTCAGCGAGAGGGAGAGGTGTTACGGAGGGAGAGGGAGGCGCCAGGGGCTTGGTTGCGCAGCCCTCCCCCCTCTATATATAGGGGCCCTGGTGGGGGCGCGCCCCTAGAGATCCAATCTCAAGGCGGCGCCAAGGGGGACTTGCCCCTGTCGGGTGGGCGCCCCACCCCTGTGGTTTCCAACCCTAGGCGTGGGGGGCCCATGGGGCTCACTGCACCACCAGGCTGGTTCCCTTCCCACTTCAGCCCATGGGGCCCTCCGGGATAGGTGGCCCCATCCGGTGGACCCCCGGGACCCTTCAGGTGGTCCCTAAGATAATACCGTGACCCCAAACTTTCCGGTGGTCAAACTGAACTTCCTATATACAAATCTTTACCTCCGGACCATTCTGGAACTCCTCGTGACGTCTGGGATCTCATCCGGGACTCCAAACAACTTTCGGGTTACCGCATACTAATATCTCTACAACCCTATCGTCACCGAACCTTAAGTGTGTAGACCCTACGGGTTCGGGAAACATGCAGACATGACTGAGAAGACTCTCCGGTCAATAACCAACAGCAGGATTTGGATACCCATGTTGGCTCCCACATGCTCCTCGATGATCTCATCGGATGAACCACGATGTCGAGGATTCAATAAATCCCGTATACAATTCTCTTTGTCAATCGGTACGTTACTTGCCCGAGATTCGATCGTCGGTATCCCAATACCTTGTTCAATCTCGTTACCGTCAAGTCACTTTACTCGTTCCATAATGCAGGATCTCGTGACCAACCACTTGGTCACATTGAGCTCATTATGATGATGCATTACCGAGTGGGCCCAGAGATACCTCTACATCATCACGGAGTGACAAATCCAGCCTCGATCCGTACAACCCAATGTACACTTTCAGAGATACTTGTAGTGTACCTTTATAGCCACCCGCTTATGTTGTGATGTTTGGTACACCCAAAGCACTCCTACGGTATCCGGAGTTGCACTATCTCATGGTCTAAGGAAATGATACTTGACAATAGAAAAGCTCTAGCGCATTTAACCACACGATCTTTGTGCTATTCTTAGATTGTCTTGTCCATCACATCATTCTCCCAATGATGTGATCCCATTATCAACGACATCAAATGTCCATGGTCAGGAAACCATAACCATCCATTGATCAACGAGCTAGTCAACTAGAGGCTCACTAGGGACATGTTGTGGTCTATGTATTCACACAAGTATTACGATTTCCGGATAACACAATTATAGCATGAACAATAGACAATTATCATGAACAAGGAAATATAATAATCATTTTATTATTGCCTCTAGGGCATATTTCCAACAGTCTCCCACTTGCACTAGAGTTAATAATCTAGTTACATCGTAATGAATCGAACACCCATAGAGTTCTGGTGTTGATCATGTTTTGCTCGCGGAAGAGGTTTAGTCAACGGATCTGCGACATTCAGATCCGTATGCACTTTGCAAATATCTATGTCTCCATCTTGAACATTTTCACGAATGGAGTTGAAGCGAAGCTTGATGTGCCTGGTCTTCTTGTGAAACCTGGGCTCCTTGGCAAGGGCAAGGGCTCCAGTGTTGTCACAGAAGAGAGTCATCGGCCTCGACGCATTGGGAATAACTCCTAGGTCGGTAATGAACTCCTTCATCCAGATTGCTTCATGTGTTGCCTCCGAGGGTGCCATGTATTCCGCTTCACATGTAGATCCCGCCATGACGCTTTGCTTGCAATCGCACCAGCCATCGCCCCACCATTCAAAATATACAAATATCCGGTTTGTGACTTAGAGTCATCCAGATCGTGTCAAAGCTAGCGCCGACGTAACCCTTTACGACGAGCTCTTCGTCACCTCCATAAACGAGAAACATATCCTTAGTCCTTTTCGTGTACTTCAGGATATTCTTGACCGTTGTCCGTTGTTCCATGCCGGATTACTTTGGTACCTTCCTACCAAACTTACCGCAAGGTTTACATCAGGTCGGTACACAAAGATGGCATACATGATAGACCCTATGGCCGAGGCATAGGGGACGACACTCATCTTTTCTCTATCTTCTGCCGTGGTCGGACATTGAGCCGAGCTCAATTTCACACCTTGCACCACAGGCAAGAACCCCTTCTTGGACTGATCAATATTGAACTTCTTCAATATCTTATCAAGGTATGTACTTTGTGAAAGACCTATGAGGCGTCTTGATCTATCTTTATAGATCTTGATGCCTAATATGTAAGCAGCTTCTCCAAGGTCCTTCATTGAAAAACACTTATTCAAGTAGGCCTTTATGCTCTCCAAGAGTTCTATATCATTTCCCATCAACAATATGTCATCCACGTATAATATGAGAAATGCTACAGAGCTCCCACTCACTTTCTTGTAAACGCAGGCTTCTCCATAAGTCTGCATAAACCCAAACGCTTTGATCATTTCAACAAAGCGAATGTTCCAACTCCGAGATGCTTGCACCAGCCCATAGATGGAGTGCTGGAGCTTGCATACCTTGTTAGCATTCTTAGGATCGACAAAACCTTCCGGCTGCATCATATACAATTCTTCCTTAAGAAAGCCGTTAAGGAATGTCGTTTTGACGTCCATTTGCCATATCTCATAATCGTAGAATGCGGCAATTGCTAACATGATTCAGACGGACTTAAGCTTCGCTACGGGTGAGAAGGTCTCATCGTAGTCAACCCCTTGAACTTGTCGATAACCCTTAGCGACAAGTCGAGCTTTGTAGATGGTAACATTACCATCCGCGTCCGTCTTCTTCTTAAAGATCCATTTATTTTCTATCGCTCGCCGATCATTGGGCAAGTCTGTCAAAGTCCATACTTTGTTTTCATACATGGATCTTATCTGGGATTGCATGGCTTCAAGCCATTTGTTGGAATATGGGCCCGCCATCACTTCTTCATAGTTCAAAGGTTCACCGTTGTCTAACAACATGATTTCTAGGACGGGGTTGCCATACCATTCTAGTGTGGAACCTGTCCTTATGGACCTACGAAGTTCAGTAGTAACTTGATCCGAAGTACCTTGATCATCATCATTAACCTCCTCTCTAGCCGGTGCAGGCACCACAGGAACATCTTCCTGAGCTGCGCTACTTTCCACTTCAAGAGGCAGTACTTCATCAAGTTCTACTTTCCTCCCACTTACTTCTTTCGAGAGAAACTCTTTCTCCAGAAAGGACCCGTTCTTGGCAACAAAGATCTTGCCTTCGGATCTGATGTAGAAGGTATACCCAATAGTTTCCTTAGGGTATCCTACGAAGACGCATTTTTCCGACTTGGGTTCGAGCTTTTCAGGTTGAAGTTTCTTGACATAAGCATCGCATCCACAAACTTTTAGAAACGACAGCTTAGGTTTCTTCCCAAACCATAATTCATACGGTGTCGTCTCAACGGATTTCGACGGAGCCCTATTTAAAGTGAATGTGGCAGTCTCTAAAGCATAGCCCCAAAATGAGAGCGGTAGATCAGTAAGAGACATCATAGATCGCACCATATCCAATAGAGTGCGACTACGACGTTCGGACACACCATTACGCTGAGGTGTTCCAGGCGGCATGAGTTGTGAAACGATTCCACATATCCTTAAGTGTGTGCCAAATTCGTGACTTAAATATTCCCCTCCACGATCTGATCGTAAGAACTTTATTTTTCTGTCACTTTGATTTTCAACCCCACTCTGAAATTCCTCGAACTTTTCAAAGGTCTCAGACTTGTATTTCATTAAGTAGACATACCCATATCTACTCAAGTCATCAGTGAGAGTGAGAACATAACGATAGCCACCGCGTGCCTTAACGCTCATTGGACCGCACACATCAGTATGTATGATTTCCAATAAGTTGGTTGCTCGCTCCATTATTCCGGAGAAGGGAGTCTTGGTCATTTTACCCATGAGTCATGGTTCGCACGTGTCAAATGATTCGTAATCAAGAGACTCCAAAAGTCCATCTGCATGGAGCTTCTTCATGCGTTTGACACCAACGTGAGCAAGGCGGCAGTGCCACAAGTATGTGGGACTATCATTATCAACCTTACATCTTTTGGTATTTACACTATGAATATGTGTAACATCACATTCGAGATTCATTAAGAATAAACCATTGACCAGCGGGGCATGACCGTAAAACATATCTCTCATATAAATAGAACAACCATTATTCTCGAATTTAAATGAGTAGCCATCTCAGATTAAACGAGATCCAGATACAATGTTCATGCTCAAAGCGGCACTAAATAACAATTATTGAGGTTTAAAACTATCCCGTAGGTAAATGTAGAGGTAGCGTCGACGGCGATCACATCGACCTTGAACCATTCCCGACGCCAAGATCGTCACCTCGCCCTTCGCCAGCCTCCGCTTATTCCGCAGCTCCTGTTTTGAGTTACAAATATGAGCAACCGCACCGTATCAAATACCGGGAGCTACTACGAGTCTTGGTAAGGTACACATCAATTACATCTATATCACATATACCTTTGGTGTTGCCGGCCTTCTTGTCCGCTAAGTACTTGGGGCAGTTCCGCTTCAAAGGACCACTTCCTTGCAATAAAAATACTCAGGCCTCGTGCTTGGGTCCATTCTTTGGTTTCTTCCGCAGCTTGCTTGCGGACACGCACCTCCCTTGCCGCCTTTCTTGAAACCCTTTTACCCTTGCCCTTCTTGAACTTAGTGGTTTTATTCACCATCAACACTTGATGTTGCTTTTGATTTCCACCTCCGCTGATTTCAGCATTGAATATACTTCAGAATGGTTTTCCATCCCCTGCATATTGAAGTTCATCACAAAGCTCTTGTAGCTTGGTGGAAGCGATCAAGGATTCTCATCAACAATCGCGCCATCCGGAGATTAACTCCCACCTGAGATAAGCGGTTGTGCAACCTGCATATTTTGAGTATGTGCTCACGATGTAACTATTCTCCTCCATCTTACAAACTGAGAACTTGTCGAGACTTCATATCTCTCGACCCGGCATGAGCTTGGAAAACCATTCTCAGCTCTTGGAACATCTCATATGCTCCGGCTGCTCAAACATTTTTGGAGCCCCGATTCTAAGTTGTAAAGCATGCCGCGACCGAACGAGGGAGTAATCATCAACACGCGACCGCCAAGCTGCTCATAACGCCTTGGTTCTGGCTGTCACAATTGGGCTATTTGGTATGCCGCGTCAAAACTTTTCCCGAAACAATTTTTCGTCGCCCCCAAACTTTTTTCTTTTGTGAACAACTTCCCGCTGACTTGCAAGAACTACCTAGGCGAAAATTGGTTACCCGGGGACAACCGGGTGGCTGGGACTTCGGGATGGCTCGCTCGGGATGGGATCTGTCCAAAGTTAATGGGATGGAGCAATGGCTTCCGGAAGCGGAAAAGGGCGGAGCTGTGGCTGCCCCTATGCGAGATGGGAGGAACCTTCCGGGTCCTGGCGGTTGGTCTATGGAAGGTGTTTTGTGCCCCGATCTTGGAAACCCTTGCGCAGGGGAGGGTTAACTTTGGAAGAATCTAAATGTTCATGAGGTGGTTTGGCTTCCAGATTGTGAGGGGAGTTGTCCAATGACATCAATGAGGAACATGTGGACGAGCAAGCAATCATACATGAAATTAAATTTCGTAGTTCGGTTTTGCTTTATGCAATTTTATTTTTGAGCGTAGAAACTTCAATTTTGAGGCTCATAATCTTCGAAAGTATGTGTAATTTAGCATAGGTAGATATGTATGGTTGGGTAATCCTCATAACCCAATCCAGTGTACCTATGAACATTTCTCTGAATCAATAAAGCTATAGTAGACTCTAAAAAAAAAAAGTGGTTAGTAAAATAAAACCTCAACTGTGCGATGAACGAGTCCTGATTGCGTCCTTGTCGATTTGAAGTCATCAGCATTGCGCTCGCTAGCGATGTACATTGTTCTACAAGTCATCAAGGGCAGTGGAGGATGACACAGCATACAGTGTGTATGCATGCAAGCTTTAACTAAGCTCTAGATCGATCGACACAAGTTATCTTAGCTAGAGCCACGCAATTTCGTCGTAGCCGTACGTCGTGTCAGCCTGCTAGTCGCCACATTAGCATCCAGGCGTTAGCTGTGTGTGTTCGCCGTCATAGCGCCCAATATATTCTTAACCAACCCAATCGATACTTGTACAGCCAGACGGTCCAAAAACAAATTCGATACCCTTTCAGTTTATGCAGGCCTAATATATAAGCACGTGAGATCTACTCCTGTATATTTCTTTGTACATATGCCTAGCTTTAGTCCAGGAAAAACTTGCAAAACGGCCTGGAATCCAAATCTAGCCTGTCCTGCATAGCTGCTGCCGGCCTCCCTTCCCAGCGCATGCAAACCTTTAATCGGCCAATGTAACTTAAACGAATGTCATCTCCTGTTTCTATAACAGATCGCTTTACAAAAGCAGAATGCTAGCTCCCTAAAAAAAAAAAAAGCAGAATGCTAGCCCTAGCCGTGATTCCCTCCGGATAAGATTAATTGTTCCTTCAGAACAAGCCCGGCAGCTTCTGTCTAGTATTGTTATCAGGTGGCAAATGCATGCGAACACTTGCATGCTATGGTATTGGCCGAATAACTCCACCTTTCTGCAGACACATGCAAATAATATTTGCATATGTGCTCCTGTTAACTTCTTGGCCGGAATTCCAGATAGGAATCGAGAAAGTAATGAAGTATCTGATGACGACAGTAGAATTTGGCTTTTCTGCGCGCACTTCAAAGGCTACATGACTGGATCAAAGGCTACATGCATTAGAGCAACTTTAATAGGGCGACTCATTTTGTCTGGCTGCGTCTGGCTTGGGTCTGGTCGCAAGAACAAAACAGAAGGCTCAACGCGCTCGACTAAATCCAAATCGGTCGTCCGCTGACCCATTTATGCTCAAATTATCGGTCGAATAAGGCCAGACAGACGCGAACGGACGCCACGACGCTTTCCGTGTCCGCCGCCTCCCACCGGGCGGCAGTCCAACTACCCGCGGGTCATACCGGTCAGCTTAATTTATGATCACAAGCGCATGCATCAGCAACGGCGGCTTCCTTTTTGCCGAGCGCGGGCGGGCCGCCCTCATCCGCCTGTGGCCCCATGTCCCCTTGTCGCCACATTCTACCCCCGTCGCCGCAACCCTAGCCACCCCAGCCTAGCCATACCGGGCTCTTTCTCCGCGCCGAGTAGCAAAGTTAAGGGCAAGGCTCCCACCCATTCCTTCCACTTCACCGGGCGCGAGCTCTTCGGGCTGAGGCAGCACATCAACGCGTTAGTGCATCGTGGAGTGGCACTGCAGCACCGTCAGGCGTTTCGCTGCACCCGACGTGACTTCTGCCGTGACGACCGCATCTGGATCCGGATAGATCCTCAGCCGGGCGGCACCACGGTTCGCTAGCGCGACGCGAGAAGGTGCGCGCGTACGCCGATTTCGCCCAACTGGGCTCATTGGTTCGCCGAGCACGAGGGAGGCGAGCGACGCAGCGCCCGCGACGCCGATCGAAGCAGTTGCCGCTGCTTCGCCGTCACGCTGTACGACCAGGGCGAGGAGGCGGAGGTCGCTTACTCAGGGCTGGGCTGCGGCGAGCGAGGGAGGAGGAGCGGCGCAGCGTGTGGCGGAGCAGGAGGAAGATGAGGCGGTAAATCAGAGGCTATGGCGGCGAGGCTATGGCTCCTTCCGGGCGATATCGCTGCAAGCCGTCACGGTGCCCCCCCCCACGCCCCCGGGTCAAAGCCGAGCCGGAGCCGCCCTCATCGAGCGCTACTTCCTGGACGGGAGAAGCGCGCGAGTGGGCCGCCGCCGTCTGGTTTGGAGCGCCCCGCGCAGGAGAGACGACGCATCAATGCTGGCGCCCAGAACGGCTCACGCCGAGGAGCGCCACGTAATACTCGAGATGCTCGAGCACGACGCCGAGGAGGAGGAGGCGCTTAGTCGCAAGCGGCACAGCCCGCTGCAGCACAGCCAGCGCCAACATCGCAGTCGCTCGAACACGCCGTCTTCTCGCCGCCCCGCGCCGACGCCATCGACCATCGACTTCGAGGACGATGACGACGATGCTCTAGGACAGCGCGACCGTAGTTTTTTTTAATGTTCATTAATGCAAATGTGGATTTATGGACTCTCGCCGCGTCGTGGCTGGCTTTAATGTTCAATTAATCTTTGTTTTTATTTTTGAAATGCTTGTATTTTTTATGCGTCGCTAAATGGGTCGGACCAGCTGCTAAGCGCTATACCGACTCCAAACGCTGAAAGCGGATGTTGGTGTCCGCCGAGCTGATCCAAAAGACAAAATCGCCATCCGCTTGGGTCGGTGTTAGAGTTGCTCTTAGTAGCACATATACCCGCTTTGGCCTCGCAAATCTCTTCAACATTTCCCATACACATCTGCAAACTTCAAAAGAAAAAATCAAAATAAAATCTGAACCAAACAATATAGAGTATATATTTGAGGAGTCTCACATGTTAGGCCAACTCCACCGCTGCGGACCCCAAACGGACGCTCGCTTTTGTCCGATTTTGTCCGCTTAGGTAGGATTTGGGGTCGTCGGTCGGGCCTGTCCTCGATGCGGTAGGCAAGCGTTTCAGCGCCAGCTGCCTCATCCATTTGCCCCATCTTATCCGCAGATATTTCTTTGCAAGTCCTTAAACTTTTTTTATCATTCATTTTTGGTACATGACAATACATCATCACATTTTGACTAGTAAAGCAAGGCCAAAGAAAACGATAACCACAAGAATACATTTGAGAAGATACCCAACTTCCATAACTGCTCCCTTGAGTTGGGTTAGGGCCTTCTCGATACACTCATTGTTGATCTGTGGAGGAGGCACGACGTTGCACCCTCCTTTCTTCTTCGCCGAAGTAGACGCTGCTTCTCTCACACGTAGTATCGCGCCTTGTTGCTTCTTCAAGACGTAGTATCGCGCTCAGCCTCTAATCTAGCAACAATTGCACTTGTCTCATCTAAAGCCTCTAGGTTAGCTAAAAGTGCACGAACATGCAATACATTTCGCTTCTATCAACATATCGATGTACTCTTCTTCCCAATACCAAAACTTGCATCCGCTCTACACAATAAAACTTAAAGTTAGCACCACTAGTCTAATCCAAGAGCACAAACCGGCTAAAAAAGCACATACCCCATCTTTTAAGCACTTGATGAACACCCATCCGAATGCTCCGCTGCTAGAGACACGCCGCGCACGCACCACCCTTGGGCAGTGGTCGACTTGATGAGGGGCAACGGCACGCCGACGAACTTTGGGCAAGCACCGAGCCCGCCGCCGCCATTCACAGATCTGGCTGGCTGGCCACCCTTCGGTGCAGATCCGAGCGGCTAGAGGACGAGCCATCACCGCAGATGTGGCCTTATGCCCTGCCTGTGGCTTTCCGGCGAGGTTCCTGCCAGTCCATGGCGCGCCTGCCTCCCCAGCCGGGCGAGCTCAAGACCAACCGGATCGCCCTAAATTCAAGCCGGGCGGTGCGCAGAACAAGGTGGCTGCGTTTGGGTAGCTGCGGGCGCGCAGAGAGGAAGGGCTGGGCAAGCAGGTCCGAAGTTGCACGGCTGCAATGGTAGCGATGTCGGCGCGGCGTAGGGAAAGAGAAGGGAAGAGGGAGGATGCGCCGGAGGGAGGGGGGGGATAGAAAAGGCCCGTCTGTACCACCGACGGGCGGGCAGTGAGGACACGCGCAGATTTAATCGACGACTGGTGGTGTCCGCTTTCACCCCAAAAGCGCGCAAACTTGGACCGCGGATGGGTCGAAAACGAACACAAAGTGGACAAAATCCGCTTGAGTTGCACACGCAGCTTTTTTTCCCTTTTTTACCCCAAACGAACGACGGACACGACAGGTCGCACGCTGAGTTGGCCTTATCCCTGCACCAACCAGCCTAACTTTCTCGGCATCTCCTTTTTGGGAAATCAATCATCGCTTCCATACCATTGTCATCCATCCATCCTCCGGGAAAGCTGGAAGAGAGACGGCCGAGGAGAGAAGAGCCAGGCGCCGTTTTTTATGGCGGATCTCTGGCCCATGCGCCGTTAGCGTGCAGCAGTAGGGCCGTTCCCCACGAGGAGGGCTCTGGAGAAGGTACGAGAGCAGGGACACTACTGACCCATGGCTCTACAACGTACGTACTGTAGTCTGTGGCCCTCACACGAACACACCCAGTGGCCATGTGAGATGCAGGGGCGTGATCCAAGTACATGGACACACCCATGACCCGTGAGGCTAAATTTCGTGTTTTGACTTTTTTTAAACCTATTCGAGATCTGACCCTAGTTTGAAATTTTTTCAAGACCTGACCTTTTGTTACCGGGCCAGACTATGGCCGAGGGTATAACAGCCTATCGTCAGGACCTCGGGCGGCAGGGTTGCATGCCTACCGCCAAAAACCTCCTAAGTATTGAACACAGTACAGAACAGGTTTACCGCCAAGCACCTTGGCGGTAGGGTTGTGCAGGCTATCGCCATTCAAGTTAGGGCGGTAGTGATGTTTCCTAACGCCAATGTCCCTCGGCGGTAGGTTGTTAGACCTCACCGCCATGGACTCGGGCGATAGAAAAGGGTCGATCTTGAAAAAATTTCAACCTAGGTCGATCTCTAATAGGTTTCGTAAGTGGTCAAAACATGAAATTTTGCCGACCCATGAATGGTGGAGTGAGGAGATCATGGTGGTACGGATATGATCGATACAGTGTCCTTTCATCACGGGGTACTGCGGCGTTCATGTGCATGACGGGCGACCATGCCTGCATACAATATCATGCCTGCCGTGCGCACGTTTTAGCCCAGTCGAAACGTGAATTTAGATGTAGTCGAATACACCACAAAAACACAGTGAACCTTCTTTTTTTCCGAAACGGATGCATTCTTTCTTTTCGGGACACAAGAATTTACCTGCGTGCCATTTATATTGTGGATATGTTTACTGCCCACATCTTCCGCTCTTCTCGCTACGGTGGACCACGGCGACGAGGTGCTGGCCTTTCGGACGAGGGCCAGCCGGTGACGCTTATAGTCCATGGCTTGATGGCGGATCTGTTCCTCCGGGCGCGCTCCTAGGGTTCTTCTTGCGCCAAGACGGGTTTTGTTTGATGACCGCCCTTATTGATCTGGTCGCTGACGAAGTTTCAAAGCCTCCGCTGAGATATTGGGTGCTTGGCACCTGTAAATTGTTGGATCGATGGGATTTGATCGCGGCAATCCTATTTCAACTCGTGGTGGCTTCAGTGACGACGTGACGCCAAGCTTCGTTGTCCGTCACAATATGAGACATGTCGGTATTTCAATTTTCATGATGAAGATAGTGGCGAAGAACGCCATGATGGCTGATGTCCGAGGCCTAGTAATGGCGAATCGATTTTTGGTATGGCGAGGACTTTGCTTGGTCATTCTTGACTCGTAATAACGCATCGACAAGTGGGGGCGGCAACATAGGCGGAGTATGAGTCTTAGCTTTCAGGATGAAAACTCAAGGTCTGATTGGTTCTCGCCTGGCAGTGACCTTGTTGAAGGCATTATTTTGCGAGCGAGGATCTTCCGTGGTGAAACCTAAGATCTAGGATCGGGCGATGGTGGTGATTGTATACTGCTTCCTTTTGGAGGCATCGCTTTTGGAGAATTTGGACTTCGGGTGTTGTCTAGGTGGTGGTTTGTGCTGCAGCTACACGGAATTGATCACTGTAGTCTTCTTCTTCTTCTTCTTCTTCTTCTTCTTCTTCTTCTTCTTCTTCTTCTTCTTCTTTTGTCTTTGTTGTGTGCATCTGTAATGTCTTTATGACATTGCATTGTTGCAGAGGCTGGGTGTACTTGGTATCTCCGCTGATATTAATATATTCCGTTGTTGTTTATCGTGTGCATAACAAGCAAGACATAAAACGGGAAAAGAAGAATATGACAATGTGCTTTGTACCAAAAATGGTAGACTCTACGAAACCCACGGTTCCTTCTGGGCCTCATTCGGTTTGGAGGAAACCACAATATATGATTTAGGAATAGTAGAGCAAGTTGATAGGATGACACGGTCATCCTAAGGAATCGCCTTGCCTTGTTCATACGCAAAATAAGCTTTTAGTGGGTGTGTAGATTCTCCAAAACATAGAAGTTGAATAGCATTCCTACGAAATTCCTGCATGTGTTTCTTACAAATCGAATGCATCTATTGGAAATTTTTCTGTGGGTGTTTGTTCATATGCTTTTCCTGTGAAAATACTTCAAACTAAATGAGGCCCCTAAACCAACCAGCCTCCTCCCCCCAACCCGCACACCTTCCGAATTTCATGGTGTGGGCTTTGGCCTTTTCTTTTCTTCCAACCAAACCAGCCAAGACAACTTCATAGTTTTTATGGCTTTGAAGCCTTGCATCGATGGTATCAAAGCAGGTGCCGCCCATATTTGAGCATAGACTCATCATTTTTGACAGCAAGTGGAATGGTCAGCTACAGCATGCAATGCTCTAGATGAACACAATCGGATGTTTTATTGCTGTTGGCTTGTTTCAGTCAAACAGAGGCTTCATGGACATGGTTCATGATCCAGCTTGAAAAGATGCCTAGGGCCGTGTCACCTTTGGCTATACACATGATGCACGAAGGGGCTGGAAAATTCAGTGAAAATGTTTTCCCACATGCCGAAAGCAAGAGGGAGTGCTTCGTCATTTGTGGATGAATTTGATCAAAAATTTTAGAGGAGAAGAATTTGGTGCATGTGTACAGCAGCAAGATCTTACACTAGACATACACACAAATATCATCTTGATAGGGTAATGGTATCATGCGATGAGGTTGGTCCATGGCTGAACACCTACCATTCATTTGTTATGGTACAGTGTCAGATTCAACACTGCCATCAAGTGTGACCACATCAACAACAATTTGGCGAGAGTTTCAACAACAAGGTGAAGGAGTTAAAAGATTTGCCTGTCCATGACATGGTTGACCAAATCAGGATCATGCTCATGCGGATGTGGGAATTGAGAAGAAGGATAGGTGATTGTCTACAAGGTGATAAGCTTCAAAGAAGGGTACAACAGTGGTCAATAGGAGCAGATGTCTTTCACATTTGTTAGTTGAAAAATCTTCACCTTGGGGTGCCAGTTACAGATAACAAAACCGAAGGAGACATGTTGTTAACACTGAATTACATGATTGCACTTGCCAACGATCTACTTTTCCAAACACTTTTGCCCTTGTTTTGGACTCTAACTTGCATGATTTGAATGAAACTAACCCGGATCGACGCTGTTTTCAGCAGAACTGCCATGATGTTGTTTTATGTAGAAAAGAAAAGTTATCGAATGTCCCAAAATCCACGGAGACACTTTTTGGAATTTATAAGAATTATTGGGCTAAAAGAAATACACTAGGGGCACATTCTGTCCACGAGACAGGCGCGGCCCTCCCCCGGGCGCCTCCTATCTCGTGGGGCCTCGGACCTCCACCACCTCAACTCCAACTCCATATATTCACGCTCGGGAGAAAAAATCGAGAGAAAGTTTGATCGCGCTTTTATTACACGGAGCCGCCGCCAAGCCCTAATCTCTCTCGGAGGGCTGATCCGAGTCCGCTCGGGCTCCAGAGAGGGGATTCGCCGTTGTTGGGGATCGAGCAGAAATTTAAAATTTTCTACGCACTACCAAGATCAATCTATGGAGTCATCTAGCAACGAGAGAGAGAGGAGTGCATCTACATAACCTTGTAGATCGCGAAAGGAAGCGCTCAAGAGAACGAGGTTGATGGAGTCGCACTGTCATGATCCAAATCACGGATGATCCTAGCGCCGAACGGACACCTCCGCTCAACACACGTAGACGGGTTGGAAGACGCCTCTCCTTCTTGATCTAGCAAGGGAAGGAGAAGTTGATGGAGATCCAGCAGCACAACGGCGTGGTGGTGGCAGCGGGATCTCGGCAGGCTTCGCCAAGCTCACGAGAGGGAGAGGTGTTACGGAGGGAGAGGAGGCGCCAGGCTTGGCTGCCCTCCCCCTCTATATAGGGGCCTCGGTGGGAAGGCCGCCCTAGAGATCCAATCTCAAGGGCGGCGGCTAAGGGGGACTTGCCCTCTGTCGTGGGGCGCCCACCCCTGTGGTTTCCAACCCTAGGCGAGGGGGGCCCATGGGGCTCACTGCACCACCAGGCTGGTTCCTTCCCACTTCAGCCCATGGGCCCTCCGGATAGGTGGCCCCATCCGGTGGACCCCGGGACCCTTCAGTGGTCCCAGATAATACCGTGACCTCAAACTTTCCTGGGTCAAACTGAACTTCCTATATACAAATCTTTACCTCCCGACCATTCTGAACTCCTCGTGACGTCTGGGATCTCATCCGACTCCAAACAACTTTCGGGTTAATGATACTAATATCTCTACAACCCTATCGCCACCGAACCTTATGTGTAGACCCCACGGGTTCGGAAACATGCATATGACCGAGAAGACTCTCCGTCAATAACCAACAGCAGGATTTGATACCCATGTTGGCTCCTACATGCTCCTCGATGATCTCATCGGATGAACCACGATGTCGAGGATTCAATAAATCCCGTGATACAATTCCCTTTGTCAATCGGTACGTTATTTGCCCGAGATTCGATCGTCGGTATCCCAATACCTTGTTCAATCTGCTATCGCAAGTCACTTTACTCGCTCCATAATGCATGATCTCGTGACCAACCACTTGGTCACATTGAGCTCATTATGATGATGCATTACCGAAAGTGGGCCCAGAGATACCTCTCATACGGAGTGACAAATCCCAGCCTCGATCCGTACAACCCAATGCATACACTTTCAGAGATACTTGTAGTGTACCTTTATAGCCACCCAGTTATGTTGTGATGTTTGGTACACCCAAAGCACTCCTACGGTATCCGGGAGTTGCACTATCTCATGGTCTAAGGAAATGATACTTGACAATAGAAAAGCTCTAGCAGACGAACTACACGATCTTTGTGCTATTCTTAGGATTGGGTCTTGTCCATCACATCATTCTCCCAATGATGTGATCCCATTATCAACGACATCAAATGTCCATGGTCAGGAAACCATAACCATCCATTGATCAACGAGCTAGTCAACTAGAGGCTCACTAGGGACATGTTGTGGTCTATGTATTCACACAAGTATTACGATTTCCGGATAACACAATTATAGCATGAACAATAGACAATTATCATGAACAAGGAAATATAATAATCATTTTATTATTGCCTCTAGGGCATATTTCCAACAGTCTCCCACTTGCACTAGAGTTAATAATCTAGTTACATCAGATGAATCGAACACCCATAGAGTTCTCGTGTTGATCATGTTTTGCTCATGAAGAGGTTTAGTCAACGGATCTCGCGACATTCAGATCCGTATGCACTTTGCAAATATCTATGTCTCCATCTTGAACATTTTCACGAATGGAGTTGAAGACGCTTGATGTGCCTGGTCTTCTTGTGAAACTGGGCCTTGGCAAGGGCAAGGGCTCCAGTGTTGTCACAGAAGAGAGTCATCGGCCTCGACGCATTGGGAATAACTCCTAGGTCGGTAATGAACCTTCATCCAGATTGCTTCATGTGTTGCCTCCGAGGGTGCCATGTATTCCGCTTCACATGTAGATCCCGCCATGACGCTTTGCTTGCAATCGCACCAGCCATCGCCCCACCATTCAAAATATACAAATATCCGGTTTGTGACTTAGAGTCATCCAGATCTGTGTCAAAGCTAGCGCCGACGTAACCCTTTACGACGAGCTCTTCGTCACCTCCATAAACGAGAAACATATCCTTAGTCCTTTTCGTGTACTTCAGATATTCTTGACCGCTGTCCGTTGTTCCATGCCGGATTACTTTGGTACCTTCCTACCAAACTTACCGCAAGGTTTACATCAGGTCTGGTACACAAGATGGCATACATGATAGACCCTATGGCCGAGGCATAGGGACTACACTCATCTTTTTCTATCTTCGCCGTGGTCGGACATTGAGCCGAGCTCAATTTCACACCTTGCACCACAGTGCAAGAACCCCTTCTTGACTGATCCATATTGAACTTCTTCAATATCTTATCAAGGTATGTACTTTGTGAAAGACCTATGAGGCGCCTTGATCTATCTCTATAGATCTTGATGCCTAATATGTAAGCAGCTTCTCCAAGGTCCTTCATTGAAAAACACTTATTCAAGTAGGCCTTTATGTTTCCAAGAGTTCTATATCATTTCCCATCAACAATATGTCATCCACATATAATATGAGAAATGCTACGAGCTCCCACTCACTTTCTTGTAAACGCAGGCTTCTCCATAAGTCTGCATAAACCCAAACGCTTTGATCATTTCAACAAAGCTTAATGTTCCAACTCCGAGATGCTTGCACCAGCCCATAGATGGAGTGCTGGAGCTTGCATACCTTGTTAGCATTCTTAGGATCGACAAAACCTTCCGCTGCATCATATACAATTCTTCCTTAAGAAAGCCGTTAAGGAATGTCGCTTTTGACGCCCATTTGCCATATCTCATAATCGAGAATGCGGCAATTGCTAACATGATTCAGACGACTTAAGCTTCGCCACGGGTGAGAAGGTCTCATCGTAGTCAACCCCTTGAACTTGTCGATAACCCTTAGCGACAAGTCGAGCTTTGTAGATGGTAACATTACCATCCGCTGTCCGCCTTCTTCTTAAAGATCCATTTATTTTCTATCGTCACGATCATTGGGCAAGTCTCACAAAGTCCATACTTTGTTTTCATACATGGATCTTATCTCGGATTGCATGGCTTCAAGCCATTTGTTGGAATATGGGCCCGCCATCACTTCTTCATAGTTCAAGGTTCACCGTTGTTCAACAACATGATTTCTAGGACGGGTTGCCATACCATTCTAGTGTGGAACCTGTCCTATGGACTCACGAAGTTCAGAGTAACTTGATCCAAGTACCTTGATCATCATCATTAACCTCCTCTCTAGCCGGTGTGCACCACAGAACATCTTCCCGAGCTGCGCCACTTTCCACTTCAAGAGGCAGTACTTCATCAAGTTCTACTTTCCTCCCACTTACTTCTTTCGAGAGAAACTTTCTCCAAAGGACCCGCTTGGCAACAAAGATCTTGCCTTCGATCTGATGTAGAAGGTATACCCAATGGTTTCTTTAGGGTATCCTATGAAGACGCATTTTTCCGACTTGGGTTCGAGCTTTTCAGGTTGAAGTTTCGACATAAGCATCGATCCACAAACTTTTAGAAACGATAGCTTAGGTTTCTTCCCAAACCATAATTCATACGTGTCGCCTCAACGGATTTCGACGGAGCCCTATTTAAAGTGAATGTGGCAGCCTCTAAAGCATAGCCCCAAAATGAGAGCGGTAGATCAGTAAGAGACATCATAGATCGCACCATATCCAATAGAGTGCGACACGACGCTCGACACACCATTATTACCGAGGTGTTCCAGCGGCATGAGTTGTGAAACGATTCCACATATCCTTAAGTGTGTGCAAATTCGTGACTTAAATATTCTCCACGATCTGATCAGAAGAACTTTATTTTTCTGTCACTTTGATTTTCAACCTCACTCTGAAATTCCTTGAACTTTTCAAAGGTCTCAGACTTGTATTTCATTAAGTAGACATACCCATATCTACTCAAGTCATCAAGTGAGAGTGAGAACATAACGATAGCCACCACAAGGTTTTAACGCCATTGGACCGCACACATCAAGATGTATGATTTCCAATAAGTTGGTTGCTCGCTCCATTATTCCGGAGAAGGGAGTCTTGGTCATTTTACCCATGAGTCATGGTTCGCACGTGTCAAATGATTCGTAATCAAGAGACTCCAAAAGTCCATCTGCATGGAGCTTCTTCATGCGTTTGACACCAACGTGAGCAAGGCGGCAGTGCCACAAGTATGTGGGACTATCATTATCAACCTTACATCTTTTGGTATTTACACTATGAATATGTGTAACATCACATTCGAGATTCATTAAGAATAAACCATCACCAGCGGGCATGACCATAAAACATATCTCTCATATAAATAGAACAACCATTATTCTCGGATTTAATGAGTAGCCATCTCAGATTAAACGAGATCCAGATACAATGTTCATGCTCAAAGCGGCACTAAATAACAATTATTGAGGTTTAAAACTATCCCCGAGGTAAATGTAGAGGTAGCGTGTCGACGGCGATCACATCGACCTTGGAACCATTCCCCACGCCAAGATCGCCACCTCGCCCTTCGCCAGCCTCCGCTTATTCCGCAGCTCCTGCTTTTGAGTTACAAATATGAGCAACCGCACCGTATCAAATACCGTGAGCTACTACGAGTATCGGTAAGGTACACATCAATTACATGTATATCACATATACCTTTGGTGTTGCCGGCCTTCTTGTCCGCTAAGTACTTGGGGCAGTTCCGCCCAAAGGACCACTTCCTTGCAATAAAAATACTCAGCCTCGTGCTTGGGTCCATTCTTTGGTTTCTTCCCGCAGCTTGTTTGCCGGACACTGCACCTCCCTTGCCGCCTTCTTGAAACCCTTTACCCTTGCCCTTCTTGAACTTAGTGGTTTTATTCACCATCAACACTTGATGTTGCTTTTGATTTCCACCTCCGCTGATTTCAGCATTGAATATACTTCAGAATGGTTTTCCATCCCCTGCATATTGAAGTTCATCACAAAGCTCTTGTAGCTTGGTGGAAGCGATCAAGGATTCTGTCAACAATCATGGCCATCCGGGAGATTAACTCCCACCTGAGATAAGCGGTTGTGCAACCTGCATATTTTGAGTATGTGTCACGATGTAACTATTCTCCTCCATCTTACAACTGTGAGAACTTGTCGAGACTTCATATCTCTCGACCCGGCATGAGCTTGAAAACCATTCTCAGCTCTTGGAACATCTCATATGCTCCGTGTTGCTCAAACATTTTTGGAGCCCCGATTCTAAGTTGTAAAGCATGCCGCGACCGAACGAGGGAGTAATCATCAACACGCCGATCGCCAAGCTGCTCATAACGCCTTGGTTCGCTAGCGGGTGCATCACCTAGCGGTGCTTCTAGGACATATGCTCTTGGCAGCTATGAGAATGATCTCAAGTTCGGACCCCGTCTGAGATAGTTGCTACCATCGCCTTTCAGCTTGGTTTTCTAGGACCTCGCTGAAGTTGAGGTTGACATGAGCTGGCCATTTGATCTACAAGATATATTTGCAAAAGTTTTAGACTAAGTTCATGATAATTAAGTTCATCTAATTAATTTTTAATGAACTCCCACTGCATGCACATCCCTCTAGTCATCTAAGTGATACATGATCCGAGTCAACTAGTCCGTGGTCCGATCATCACGTGAGATAGACTAGTCATCATCGGTGAACATCTTCATGTTGATCGATCTTCTATATGACTCATGTTCGACCTTTCGTCTCTTGTGTTCCGAGGCCATGTCTGTACATGCTAGGCTCGCAAGTCAACTTAAGTGTTTTGTATGTGTAAATCTGGCTTACACCCGCTGTATGAACGTTAGAATCTATCACACCCGATCATCACGCGGTGCTTCGAGACAACGAACTTTCGAACGGCGCACAAGTTAGGGGAACACTTTCTTGAAATTATTATGAGGATCATCTTATTTATGCTACCGCCGTTCTAAGCAAATAAGATGCAAAACATGATAAACATCACATGCAATCAAATAGTGACATGATATGGCCAATATCATTTTGCTCCTTTGATCTCCATCTTCGGGCGCCATGATCATCATTGTCACTCGCATGACACCATGATCTCCATCATCGTGTCTTCATGAAGTTGTTTCGCCAACTATTACTTCTACTACTATGGCTAACGGTTTAGCAATAAAGTAAAGTAATTACATGGCGTTATTCATTGACACACACGTCATACAATAAATTAAGACAACTCCTATGGTTCCTGTTGTCATACTCATCGACATGCAAGTCGTGATTCCTATTACAAGAACATGATCAATCTCATACATCACATATATATCATTCATCACATCCTTTAGCCATATCACATCACATCGCATATGCTGCAAAACAAGTTAGACGCCTCTAATTGTTGTTGCAAATTTTTACGTGGCTGCTATAGATTTCTAGCAAGAACGCTTACCCACGCCAAAACCACAACGTGATATGCCAATTTCTATTTACCCTTCATAAGGACCCTTTTCATCAAATCCGATCCGACTAAAGTGGGAGAGACAGACACGACTAGCCACCTTATGCAACTAGTGCATGTCACCGGTGGAACCTGCCTCACGAAGTGTACGTAAGGTCGGTCCGGCCGCTGATCCCATGATGCCGCCAATCAACATAAGACTAGTAACGCAAGTAAATTGACAATATCGACGCCCACAACAAACTTGTGTTCTACTCATGCATAGAAACTACGACAGACCTAGCTCGATACCATCGCTGGGATCGAGCAGAAAATTAAAATTTTCAATGCATCACCAAGATCAATCTATGGAGTCATCTAGCAACGAGAGAGAGGAGTGCATCTACATACCCTTGTAGATCGCGAGCGGAAGCGCTCAAGAGAACTTGGTTGATGGAGTCGACTGCCGTGATCCAAATCACCGATGATCCTAGCGCCGAACGGAAGGCACCTCCGCTGCTCAACACAAGTACGGTTGGGAAAGACGCCTCCTTCTTGATCCAAAGAAGGGGAAGGAGAGGTTGATGGAGATCCAGCAAAGACGACAGCGTGGTGGTGGAAGCAAAGGGATTCTGCAGGCTTCGCCAAGCTCAACAGAGAGGGAAAGGTGCTACGGAGGGAGAGGGAGGTGCCAGGGCTTGGGCGCAGCCCTCCCTCCCCCGCTGCCATATATAGGGGCCTTGGGGGCGCCGCCCCTAGAGATCCAATCTCAGGGGGGGCAAGGGGGACTTGCCCTCAAGTCGTGGGCGCCCCACCCCTGTGGTTTCCAACCCTAGGCGCAGGGGAGGCCCATGGGGGTGCACCAGCCCACCAGGCTGGTTCCTTCCCACTTCAGCCCATGGGGCCCTTCGGGATTGGTGGCCCCACTGATGGACCCCTGACCCTTCCGTGGTCCCAGATAATACAGTGACCTCAAACTTTCCCGTGGTCAAACTGACTTCCTATATACAAATCTTTACCTCCGACCATTCCGAACTCCTCGTGACGTCCGGGATCTCATCCGAGACTCCAACAACTTTGGTTACCGATACTAATATCTCTACAACCCTAGCGCCACCGAACCTTATGTGTAGGCCCTACGGTTCGGGAGACATGCGACATGGCCGAGACGATTCTCCAATAATAACCAACAGCGGATCCGGATACCCATGTTGGCTTCTACATGCCCTCGATGATCTCATCGGATGAACCACGATGTCGAGGGTTCAATAAATCCTGTATACAATTCTCTTTGTCAATCGGCACGCTATTTGCCCGAGATTCGATCGCCGGTATCCCAATACATTGTTCAATCTCGCTATCGCAAGTCACTTTACTGCTCCATAATGTGATGATCCCGTGACCAACCACTTGGTCACATTGAGCTCATTATGATGATGCATTACCGAAAGGGCCCGAGATACCTCTCTCATACGGAGGACAAATCCAGCCTCGATCCGTACAACCCAATGACACTTTCGGAGATACCGTAGTGTACCTTTATAGCCACCCAGCTTACGCTAGACGCTTGGTACACCCAAAGCACTCCTACGGTATCCGGAGTTGCACGATCTCATGGTCTAAGGAAATGATACTTGACATTAGAAAAGCTGTAGCGCATTTAACCACACGATCTTTGTGCTATGCTTAGGATTGGGTCTTGTCCATCACATCATTCTCCCAATGATGTGATCCCGTTATCAACGACATCAAATGTCCATCGTTAGGAAACCGTAACCATCCATTGATCAACGAGCTAGTCAACTAGAGGCTCACTAGGGACATGTTGTGGTCTATGTATTCACATATGTATTACGATTTCCGGATAACACAATTATAGCATGAACAATAGACAATTATCATGAACAAGGAAATATAATAATCATTTTATTATTGCCTCTAGGGCATATTTCCAACAGTCATCATCATCAACCATCCTCCATCACCAATTTCATGATGCTCAGCGCCGTGCGCGAGTAATTCCATCGTAGGATTGCTGGACGGTGATGGGTTGGATGAGATTTACCATGTAATCAAGTTAGTTTTGTTAGGGTTTGATCCCTAGTATCCACTATGTTCTCGAGATTGATGTTGCTATGACTTTGCTATGCTTAATGCTTGTCACTAGGGCCCGAAAGCCATGATTTCAGATCTGAACCTATTATGTTTTCATGAATATATGTGTGTTCTTGATCCTATCTTGCAAGTCTATAGTCACCTATTATGTGTTATGATCCGACAACCCCGAAGTGACAATAATCAGGATACTTCTCAGTGATGACCGTAGTTTGAGGAGTTCATGTATTCACTATGTGCTAATGCTTTGTTCCGGTTCTCTATTAAAAGGAGGCCTTAATATCCCTTAGTTTCCGCTAGGACCCCGCTGCCACGGGAGGGTATGACAAAAGATGTCATGCAAGTTCTTTTCCATAAGCACATATGACTATTTACGGAATACATGCATATATTCCATTGAAGAATTGGAGCTAGTTCTGTGTCACCCTATGTTATAGCTATTGCATGAGGAATCGCATCCGGCATAATTATCCATCACTAATCCATTGCCTACGAGCTTTTCATATATTGTTCTTCGCTTATTTACTTTTCCATTGTTACTGTTACAACTACTACAAAAACCCAAAACATTTATCTTTACTTTTGCTATCATACCATTATTATCATACCACTTTTGCTCCTAAATACTTTGCTGCTGATACTAAGTTATCCAGGTGTGGTTGAATTGAAAACTCAACTGCTAATACTCATGAATATTCTTTGGCTCCCCTTGTGTCGAATAAATAAATTTGGGTTGAATACTTTTCCCTCGAAAGCTGTTGCGATCCCCTATACTTGTGGGTTATCAAGACTAATTTCTGGTGTCTGTCGGGAGCATAGCTCTATTCTATGAGTCACTTGGGATTTATATCTCTGATCACTATGAAGAACTCGAAAGACGCTAAAACCAAGATTTTGCCTCAACTACGATGGGAGGTAAGGAACTGCCATCTAGCTCGCACTAGATTCTCCTTCCGTTATTAGTAGGCTTATACACCTAAACTCGCCACGCTATGAATTCCGATATGTCGATGTTATTAATGATGCCACTTCTGCTATGCATGATGAAACTACTGTGAGCGATACTACTTTGCCATTAGGTGAATTTCTTGATGAACAACTTGCTAGAGTTAGGGGGAATGAAATTACTGAAAATCCTATTACTGATGATAGTGATGATGAAAGTTCTCCCAATGATTATGTATTGCCTGTTGTTCCTAAGGGTTATGTTATGAATGAAGAAGCTGCTAGGGAAATCTTTGCTTGCAATGATAGATATGATCTTAAGAAATTATTAGCTAAATGGAAGCAGCAGTCTCTTAATGCTAGAATGAAACCTGACCCTACTTTTTGCTACTTCACCTATCTGTGTTACTGATAAGGATTATGAATTCTCTGTTGACCCTGAAATTATTACTTTAGTTGAATCTGATCCTTTTTATGGCCTTGAATCTGAAACTGTTGTGGCACATCTTACCAAGTTGAATGATATAGCCACCCTATCTACTAATGATGAGAAGTCTCGCTATTTTTATATCCTTAAGATATTTCCGTTCTCATTAAAGAGTGATGCTAATACTTGGTTTAATTCCTTGTTCCTGGTTGTGTAATGTAGTCCCCAAGATATGATTTATTACTTCTCGCTAAATATTTCCTGCTCATAAGAAACAAGCTGCCTTATGGGAAATATATAATTTTGTGCAAATCAAAGAAGAGAGTCTTCCACAAGCTTGGGGAGGCTTTCTGTTACTTAATGCTTTGCCTGATCATCCTCTCAAGAAAAATGAAATACTTGATATCTTTTATAATGGACTAACCGATGCTTCCAAGGACTACTTGGATAGTTGTGCTGGTTGTGTTTTGAGGGAAAGAACAATGATTTAAGCTGAAATATTATTGAATAATATGTTGACTAATGAAAATAATTGACTCTTCCCGAGCCAATTCCTGAACCAATTGAGCCAACTCTCGAGCCTATTCCTAAACCCATTCAAGAAGAGAGGTGTTTTATTCTCAGTCCTAAAGATATGCAAGAGGCAAAGAAATCAATGAAAGAAAAAGGTATTAAAGCTGAAGATGTTAAGAATTTACCTTCTATTGAAGAAATACATGGTCTTAATATACCGCTGTTGAAGAACCACATTGTCTTGATAACCCAACTACAGTAGTAAAGGTAAATTCTCTATAGATATGATAAAGTTGAAGTTCCTCTACTAAATTTCATAACCCATGCTTAGATGAATTTGATGATTTTATGGCTAGACAAGAAAGTTTTAATGCTTATGTTGGTAGAGAGTTAAAGAATAATGCATTCGAGATAGGACGCGTAGTTTATAATCGCTAGAGTTAAAGATGAACTCAAACTCGTTAGAAAATATGCTTCTATGGTTGCTACTCGCTGAGCAAGTACTTAAAGCTCAAAATAATTTGCTTGATGAATTAAATAATAAAAATGACTTTGCTGTTAGAGTGGCTACTAGAACTGGTAGAATGACTCACGAACCTTTGTATCCTGAAGGACACCCTAAGAGAATCGAGCAAGATTCTCCGAGAAATAATTTTGAGGAACCTAGTTCTTCTAAAAAGAAGAAAAAGAAAAATCATAGGACTTTGCATGCTTATAGTGAACCTACTGTAGACACACCTGAGAATCCCAATAATATTTCTATTTCTGATGCTGAAACACAATCAGGTGATAAACATGAACCTAGTGATAATGTTAATGATAATGTTCATGTTGATGCTCAACCTAGCAAAAACAATGATGTAGAGATTGAACCTGCTGTTGATCTTGATAACCCACAATCAAAGAATCAATGTTATGATAAGAGAGATTTTGTTGCTAGGAAGCACGGTAAAGAAAGAGAACCATGGGTTCAGAAACCCATGTGCTTTCCTCCTAAACCATCCAAGTCAAAGGATGATGAGGATTTTGAGCGCTTTGCTGAAATGATTAGACCTATCTTCTTACGTATGCGCTTAACTGATATGCTTAAAGTAAATCCTTATGCTAATTATATGAAGGATATCATCACAAATAAAAGAAAGATACCGGAAGCTGAAATTTCCACCATGCTTGCTAATTACACTTTCAAGGGTGGAATACCAAAGAAACTTGGAGATCCGGGTGTACCAACTATACCATGCTCTATTAAAAGAAATTATGTTAGAATTGCTTTATGTCATCTTGGAGCCGGTGTTAGTGTTATGCCTCTCTCTTTATATCATAGACTTGAATTGAATAAGTTGACACCTACTGAAATATCTTTGCAAATGGCTGATAAAACAACTGCTATACATGTCGGTATTTGTGAGGATGTGCCTGTTGTGGTTGCAAATGTCACTATTTTAACGGACTTTGTTATTCTTGATATTCCCGAGGACGATAGTATGTCTATTATTCTTGGTAGACCTTTTTTGAATACTGCAGGGGCTGTTATTGATTGCAAAAAAGGCAATGTCACTTTTCATGTTAATGGTAATGAGCATACGGTACACTTTCCGAGGAAACAATCTCAGGTTCATAGCATCAATTCTATTGGAAAAGTTCCAACCATTAGTATTGGAGGTTTTGAATTTCCTCTCCCTACTGTCGAGAAAAAGTATAATATTCTTATTATTGGGGATTTTCATATCCCCGTTGAGGTAACTTAGTGTTATTCGAAATTTCTCCGGTTCCGTGCTATTCGGAATGAGTTGTTAACAAGACTTGATCAACCTTGTTAGTGGATTCATTTTGATGATCACGAGATGGATGAAACTAGAAGGCACAACCTTCTGTACCCTCCTTTTACTTTCTGTTATTTAGAATAAATAAAGCAAAAATAGTATTATCTATCTGTTTTCTGAATTATCCGTGCATTTAAAATAGTCCAAAATAAAAGTGCTCCAAATGCCTCGCAAATGCAGAGATGATTTTTCCTGAATATTTAGGATTTTAGGCATCGAAAACATCGCAGAGGGGCAAGCACCAGGCCATTTAGAGTGGAGGGCCCCTATAGGGCGCCTTCTATCTCGTGGGCCCCGTGGACCCTCCACTTATGCCAGACCCACACACTTCATCTTCTACCCAAAAAATCCCCATCCAGCTCAAGCACGAGTTCTAGCTCTGCTTTGCTGCGATTTTCGATCTCCTTGCTCAAAGCTCCATTCACAAAACTGCTTTGGGAGATTGTTGCTTGGTATGTGACTCCTCCATTGGTCCAATTGGTTTTTGTTCTAGTGCTTTATTCATTGCAAATTTTTCCTACATAGGTGACCATGTTCTTGAGCTTGCATGTTAAATTTTTGAGGTCCCAAGCAATTCCAATGCACGATATAGGCTCTAGGCACTTGTAGGAGTAGTTCCTATCAATCTTGTTTAGTTTTATTCACTTTTATTTTGAAGTTACTAAAATTTCAGAATTTTTCAGAAATTTTCAGAAAAAGAATTATGCTTAGAAGAATGTACCAAGGTGGTTCCTCGGCAAAGAAAGGGCCAAGGATTGCTATACGTGAGCAAGATGTTGAATTGCCGAGGGACGCAATTGTACGGGCTTGTGAGTGGCCATCCGATGATTTTATGGTTGAAGAAGGCTTCAAGGAGGAATTTGACGCCAGACAAAAGTAATGCCGAGCCGGAGGACTTCTTACAAGATAAGTGTCCTCAAGACTATCAATTGACTGATTCCTTTGTGCGGAGGTTCTGATATAACTGTACGCGTAATTCTCCTAGTGTCATGTTTGATATTTATGATATATCGTATACCATGGATTTAGAGGATTTAACAACTGCTTGCAAACTCCCGCAGTGGGCCGGGGTAATATTAATGATCCTCGCAAATCTGAATTTAGAGATTTTCTTGCTAGTATTACTGTGGGAGAATCTAGGGACATAGCACAAGCTACCATAGGGAGCATTCATTTTCCTGCTATACATTATTTTGCCCTCTTTATTGGTAGATGCATTAACGGTAAGACGAAGCTTGTCATATGTGTGTCCTCGATCCGTGTGTCCTCAAGAGTGCTGTTTCAGGTTATAAAGGTTATAACTTGGGGCAATAGTTGCAACGAGGTTGCAGAATAATAGTAGAAAGGAGATTTATTTGGAGGAATTTATGCAACTCGTGTGGCTAATTATCTTAATATAGCCCCACTAGAGGGGGATATGATTTTACCTCCTGTTTATTTGGATAAAGAATCTATGTTCAATCATCATTTTCTTGAGAGGAATGCACAATTCCTCCATTATCGATTAATCTATGACAGACGCTTAACGTCCGTCCTCAGCATTCTTCCTGCTCCCTACCTTTTTGATTATCGTGCAAAAGGAAGATATGTTGTCACCAGTGGAGGAAGCAGCTGAATACGAGAGGGGAGTGGAGGCAGCTCGCCAACACGCTGCAGCTCAGAGGCGTTGTCGCCTGCATCTCAAGACAACCCTGTTTCACTTATTGATATCAGCCAGCGATCCTTGGTATAAGACCAACTTCGCCAAAAGCCTAAGCTTGGGGGAGTACGATTTCACCGACTTTACATTCATGTTCACACACTAGTCGTCGGGTGCTCATACTCTTTCATTGTATTATCCTTGCTAGTTTAAATTTATTTTCTAGTTTTTTCTTGTGTGCTTGATAAACCTTAAGAAAACCAAAAATTAGTTAGTTTAATTTCCATGCTTGTAGTAGAAATTAAAATGAATACCCAAAAGATTTCTCGCCCTTCTTTACTTGTTGGGAGCTTTCCGTAAATAGTTTTTCTTTCTTTGGGGGTCAAAAGACCATATTGAAAATGCTTAGTGGCTCTTATATGCATGATTGTTTATTTAACTTAGAGCCCATATTACCCTGTCTTTCTCTTGAGTTGAATGCTTGCGATTCCAGCTTAGTCCAATGCACGGCACTCTTATTATTATACACATCGCTCGGGTCGAGCGAGTGAAAGGCAATAATGACGTATATATGATGGACTATTGTAGGAAATAAGCCCTAGAGGAAATAATAAAGTTATTATTTATTTCCGCATATCATGATAAATGTTTATTATTCATGCTAGAATTGTATTAACCGGAAACATGATACATGTGTGAGTACATAGACAAACTTAACGTCACTAGTATTCTCTACTTGACTAGCTCATTGATCAAAGATGGTTATGTTTCCTAACCATAGACATGTGTTGTCATTTGATTAATGGGATCACATCATTAGGAGAATGATGTGATTGACTTGACCCATTCCGTTAGCTTAGCAATTGATCGCTTAGTATATTGCTACCGCTTTCTTCATGACTTATACAAGTTCCTATAACTATGAGATTATGCAACTCCTGCCACCGGAGGAACACTTTGTGTGCTACCAAACGTCACAACGAATCGGGTGATTATAAAGGAGCTCTACAGCTGTCTCCAAAGGTACATGTTGAGTTGGCATATTTCGAGATTAGGTTTTGTCATCCGATTGTCGGAGAGGTATCTTCCGGCCCTCGGTAATGCACATCACATTTAGAATAAATAAAGCAAAAATAGTATTATCTATCATTTTTCTGAATTATCCGTGCATTAAAAATAGTCCGAAAATAAAAGTGCTCCAAATGCCCTGCAAATGCAGTATGATTTTTTCTGGAATATTTAAGGATTTTAGGCACTGAAAACACTGCGGGAGGGGCAAGCACCAGGCCACGAGTGGAGGGTGCCCCCTATAGAGGCGCGCCCCTATCTCGTGGGCCTGGTGGACCCCTCCACTTATGCCGCACCACACACTTCATCTTCTACCAAAAAATCCCCATCCAGCTCAAGCACGAGTTCTAGCTCGTTTTGCTGCGATTTCGATCTCCTTGCTCAAGCTCCATTCACAAAACTGCTTTGGGAGATTGTTGCTTAGTATGTGACTCCTCCATTGGTCCAATTGGTTTTGTTCTAGTGCTTTATTCATTGCAAATTTTTCCTACATAGGTGACCATGTTCTTGAGCTTGCATGTTAAATTTTTGAGGTCCCAAGCAATTCAATGCGATATAGGCTCTAGGCACTTGTAGGAGTAGTTCCTATCAATCTTGTTTAGTTTTATTCACTTTTATTTTGAAGTTACTAAAATTTCAGAATTTTCAGAAATTTTCAGAAAAAATTATGCTTAGAAGAATGTACCAAGGTGGTTCCTCGGCAAAGAAAGGGCCAAGGATTGCTATCGTGAGCAAGATGTTGAATTGCCGAGGGGCCGCAATTATCTGGGCTTGTGAGTGGCCATCCGATGATTTTATGGTTGAAGAAGGCTTCAAGGAGGAATTTTGGCGTATGTGCGTAATGCGAGCTGGAGGACTTCTTACAAGATAAGTGTCCTCGGTACTATCAATTGGTGATTCCTTTGTGCGGAGGTTACGATATAAGCATGCGCGTAATTCTCCTAGTGTCATGTTTGATATTTATGATATATCGTATACCATGGATTTAGAGGATTTAACAACTGCTTGCAAACTCCCTTGATGGGCGGGGTAATATTAATGATCCTCGCAAATCTGAATTTAGAGATTTTCTTGCTAGTATTACTGTGGGAGAATCTAGGGACATAGCACAAGCTACCATAGGGAGCATTCATTTTCCTGCTATACATTATTTTGCCCTCTTTATTGGTAGATGCATTAACGGTAAGACGAAGCTTGTCATATGTGTGTCCCTGATCTGTGTGTCCTCAAGAGTGCTGTTTCAGGTTATAAAGGTTATAACTTGGGGGCAATAGTTGCACGTAGGTTGCAGAATAATAGTAGAAAGGGAGATTTATTTGGAGGAATTTATGCAACTCGTGTGGCTAATTATCTTAATATAGCCCCACTAGAGGGGGATATGATTTTACCTCCTGTTTATTTGGATAAAGAATCTATGTTCAATCATCATTTTCTTGAGAGGAATGCACAATTCCTCCATTATCGACTAATCTATGACAGACGCAACGTCGTCCCTGTTACTCTTCCTGCTCCCTACCTTTTTGATTATCAGGCAAAAGGAAGATATGTTGTCACCAGGGAGGAAGCAGCTGAATACGAGAGGGGAGTGGAGGCAGCTCGCCAACACGCTGCAGCTCAGGAGGCGGTTGCCGCTGCATCTCAGTACAACCCCGGTTTCACTTATTGATATCAGCCAGGCGATCCTTGGTACAAGACCAACTTCGGCCAAAAGCCTAAGCTTGGGGGAGTACGTATTTCTCACCGACTTTACATTCATGTTCACACACTAGTCGTCGGTGCTCATACTCTTTCATTGTATTATCCTTGCTAGTTTAAATTTATTTTTCTAGTTTTTTTCTTGTGTGCTTGATAAACCTTAAGAAAAACCAAAAAAATTAGTTAGTTTAATTTCCATGCTTGTAGTAGAAATTAAAATGAATACCCAAAAAGATTTCTCGTCCTTCTTTTACTTGTTGGGAGCTTTCCCGTGTAAATAGTTTTCTTTTCTTTCTTTTGGGGGTCAAAAAGACCATATTGAAAATGCTTAGTGGCTCTTATATGCATGATTGTTTATTTAACTTAGAGCCCATATTACCCTGTCTTCTCTCTTGAGTTGAATGCTTGCAGATTCCAGCTTAGTCCAATGCACGTGCACTCTTATTATTATACACATCGTTCGGTCGAGCGAGTGAAAGGCAATAATGACGATATATGATGGACTATTGTAGGAAATAAGCCCTAGAGGAAATAATAAAGTTATTATTTATTTCCGCATATCATGATAAATGTTTATTATTCATGCTAGAATTGTATTAACCGGAAACATGATACATGTGTGAGTACATAGACAAACTTAACGTCACTAGTATTCCTCTACTTGACTAGCTCATTGATCAAAGATGGTTATGTTTCCTAACCATAGACATGTGTTGTCATTTGATTAATGGGATCACATCATTAGGAGAATGATGTGATTGACTTGACCCATTCCGTTAGCTTAGCAATTGATCGTTTAGTATATTGCTACTGCTTTCTTCATGACTTATACAAGTTCCTATAACTATGAGATTATGCAACTCCCGTTTACCGGAGGAACACTTTGTGTGCTACCAAGCGTCTAGCGTAAGCGGGTGATTATAAAGGAGCTCTACAGCTGTCTCCAAAGGTACATGTTGAGTTGGCATATTTGAGATTAGGTTTTGTCACTCCGATTATCGGAGAGGTATCTCTGGCCCTCTCGGTAATGCACATCACTATGAGCCTTGCAAGCAATGTAACTAATGAGTTAATTACGGAATGATGCATTATGTAGCGAGTAAAGAGACTTGCCGATAGCAGATTGAACTAGGTATTGAGATACCGGCGATCGAATCTCGGGCAAGTAAAATACCGATGACAAAGGGAACAACGTATGTTGTTATGCGGTTTGACCGATAAAGATCTTCGTAGAATATGTAGGAGCCAATATGAGCATCCAGGTTCCGCTATTGGTTATTGACCGGAAACAGTTCTAGGTCATGTCTACATAGTTCTCTAACCCGTAGGGTCCGCACGCTTAACGTTACGATGATAGTTATATTATGAGTTTATAGTTTTTTGATGTACCGAAGGTTGTTCGGAGTCCCGGATGTGATCACGGACATGACGAGGAGTCTCGAAATGGTCTAGACATAAAGATTGATATATTGGAAGCCTATATTTGGATATCGGAATCATTCCGGGTGAAATCGAGATTTTTCGGATGCAGGGGTTACTGGAACCCCCCTCCGGGGTTAATGGGCCTACATGGGCCCTAAGGGAGAAAGAGGGAGCCGGCCAGGTGCAGGTCGCGCGCCCCCTCCCCCTAGTCCGAATAGGACAAGGAAGGGGGGGGGGCGCCCCCCTTTCCTCTTTCCCCCTTCCCCTTTCCTTCTCCAACAAGGCAAGAGGAGGGAGTCCTACTCCCGGTGGGAGTAGTACTCCTCTAGGCGCACCCCTAGGGGCCGGCCGCACCTCCCCCCTCCCTCCTTTATATACGGGGGCAGTGGGGCACCCCATGACACACAAGTTGATCTTCGTGATCGTTCCTTTGCCATGTGCGGTGCCCCCTTCCACCATATTCCACCTCGGTCATATCGTTGCGGTGCTTAGGCAAAGCCCTGCGTCGGTAGAACATCATCACCGTCCTGCGCCCGTCATCTTGTGGAACTCATCCCGACACTTTGCTGGATCGGTCCGGGGATCGTCATCGAGCTGAGCGTGTGCTAGAACTTCGGAGGTGCCGTAGTTTGATTGCTTGATCGGTCGGGCCGTGAAGACGTACGACTACATCAACTGCGTTGTTATAACGCTTCCGCTTTCGGTCTACGAGGGTACATGGACAACACTCTCCCCTCTCGTTGCTATGCATCACCATGATGTTGCGTGTGCGTAGGATGTTATATGCACGAGTAGAACACAAGTGAGTTGTGGGCAATACAAGTCATACTGCTTACCAGCATGTCATACTTTGGTTCGGCGGTATTGTTGGATGAAGCGGCCTGGATCGACATTACGCGTATGCTTAAGCGAGACCGGTTCTCCGGACGTGCTTTGCACAGAGGTGGCTAGCGGGTGTTAGTTTCTCCAACTTTAGTTGAACCGAGTGTGACTACGCCCGGTCCTTGTGAAGGTTAAAACAGCACTAACTTGACGAACTATCGTTGTGTTTGGATGCGTAGGTAAGAACGGTTCTTGCTAAGCCCGTAGCAGCCACGTAAAACTTGCAACAACAAAGTAGAGGACGTCTAACTTGTTTTTGCAGGGCATGTTGTGATGTGATATGGTCAAGACGTGATGCTATATTTTATTGTATGAGATGATCATGGTTTGTAACCGAGTTATCGGCAAATGGCGAAACCATATGGTTGTCGCTTTATTGTATGCAATACAATGCATACTGTAATGCTTTACTTTATCGATGGCGGTGGCGATATCGTAGAAGCATAAGATTGGCGAGGCGACAGCGATGCTACGATGATGATCAAGGTGTCGGCGCGGTGGCGATGGTGATCACGATTGTGCTTCGGAGATGGAGATCGCAAGCACAAGATGATGATGGTTGAGGAGTCCTGGATTAGGGGTGTCGGATGGCGGACTATGACCTTTGGCGGACTCTGGACTATGAAGATACAAGATTGAAGACTTCGTCCGTGTCCGGATGGGACTTTCCTTGGCGTGGAAGGCAAGCTTGGCGTCTGGATATGTAGATCTCCTACCATTGTAACCGACTCTGTAACCCTAACCCTCTTGGTGCCTATATAAAGCCGGAGGGTTTTAGTCCGTGGGGCGAACAACAATCATACCATAGGCTACCTTCTAGGGTTTAGCCTCTACGATCTCGTGGTAGATCTACTCTTGTACTACCCATATCATCAATATTAATCAAGCAGGAGTAGGGTTTTACCTCCATCGAGAGGGCCCGAACACAGGTAAAACATCGTGTCCCTTGTCTCCTGTTACCATCCGCCTAGGCGCTTGATTCGGGACCCCCTACCGAGATCCGCGGTTTTACACCGACATTGGTACTTTCATTGAGAGTTCCTCGTGTTGTCATCTTTAGGCCCAATGGCTCCTCCGATCATCAACAACGATGCGCTCGGGGTGAGACTTTTCTCCCGTACAGATCTTCGTATTGAAGGCTTTGCTGCGGGCCAATTAAGCAGCCATCTGGAGCAGATTGAAAGCTCGCCCTAGCCACTAGGTCAGATTTGGAAGTTTGAACTACACGGTGGCGTCGCGAGACTTGATCTTGACGGGTTCGGGCCACAGCCAAGCGCGCCCGCCTTTATCACGAGGTCATGATCTAGCTCTGCCGCGAGCAGTGTCTGGAGGCCGCACCGGTATCCTCAACCTTTAGCTCGGTGCCGATTGCGCCGATCGAGGGCAGGTGGCTGGACACGCCTCGGGGCTGCGATCTCTCGGCGATTGAGCGTACACCTACCAAATCCTGCGGCTTCGTGACTCAAGGTGCGGACTCCTCTCCGGACTCCGAGCCTTCAGCGCCCCAATCGAATCTGATTGGGCGCCGATCATAAATTCACTGCCGCGGACATCTTTCGGCACTCGCCCTCTGGCGACATCCTAAATTCACTAAAGTCTCTCTCTTTATGAGGAGAGCCCTGGCCGGATTATGGTCAGGAAAATTGGATGCGGATGACGAAGAAATTCAAAGCCCACCCACCACCCACTTCGTAGCCACTATCGATGATTTAACCGACATGCTCGACTTGACTCGAAGACATCGGCGGTATGGACGACGATGCGAGAGGCGACCAGAACCAGCACCCACGAGCCTTTGGAAGGCCACCTCGTCATACGACATATACATGGTGGACATCCCAAAAGAAGGGAATGGCGATGGAATAGCGGAGGATGACCCCTCCAAGAAACAGCCTAAGCGCCCGGCGTCAGCGGCGCCGCTCTAAATCCCGCCACAGCAAAAACCGTGATTCCGGCACGGGAGACAATAACACCCCAGACAGTGCCGAAGACAACCCCCTCAAGCAGGATTCAGCGCAGGAGGATGGAGAAGCCAGCCCTCATGAGAGAGCGGCAGATAGAGAGGTGAGCGGCGATAATTACATGCCTCCCTCCGAAGATGAGGCAAGCCTCGGCGACAGCAATTCGTCGTGCCCAAGGATCCCGTCGAACAAGGCGTTTCAAGCGCGGGCTTATAGCCACGGCAAGCAGCCTCAAGAAAAAGCAGCAACAACTTAGAGCTGACCAAGACTTGCTAGGCGACAGATGGACTGAAGTCCTTGCGGCGAAGAGTATGAACTCGGCGCCCTCAAAACTACCCAAAGCAGGCTGCTACCCGATTAGAGGAGGAAGCACCCAAACCTGCATCACCAGCGCATGATCGGTGACCGGCCACCTCGTGGCGCGATAGAAGAGCCTCTCGGCCCTCAACTCAAGCCGCACCCGGCGCCGCTCAAAAAATACCAAAGCGGGGAAATCGCCGGACCTGCGAGATATATTGGAGGACAAGGCAAGGCAAACAAGATCGATCTACGGATCGGCGTGGGCGCCCACGACACATGGCGATAAGCATCACGCGGATATGGCAAGTCCGGCGGGCGAACACTGATGAACAAAGCTCATTTGAGCTGCGTCGTGATATAATAAACAGGCGCCGCACACCTACTATGCTTCACAGATGAAGTGATGGATCATCAAATCCCTGAGGGTTTCAAACGCGTAAACATTGAATCATACGATGGCACAACAGATCCTGCGGTTTGGATCGAGGACTATCTCCTTCACATCCACATGACCCTGCGGTGATGATCTACGCCATCAAATACCTCCCACTCAAGCTTAAAGGACCATCCGGCATTGGCTTAACAGCTTGCCGGCGAGTCAATTGGTTGTTGGGAAGACACGGAAGCCGCATTCTCGACAATTTCGAGGCGCGTATAATGCGACCACGACGCCGATGACCTAAGCCACATAATTCAGCAGCGGAGAATCGGCGGAACAATTACGGACACGGTTCCTAACCAAGAAAAATCAAATCGTCATTGTCCAGAATCGAGAGGCCCTTGCAGCCTTCAAACACAACATCCGGACGAGTGGCTTGCCCGGCACCTATGACGAGGAAAAGCGAAATCCATGGCAGCCCTCACAACACTCATGACCCGCTTTTGCGGGAGAGGACAAGCTGGCTAGCTCGTAGTAACAACATGACCAAGAGCCACAGTAATTCAGATACCAAGGACAGCAATGGCGGTCGGCGTCGCAACAAGCACAAAGCGCGCGTAATGGCGATAATCTTTGAGGATCTGACGGTCAATGCGGATTCGAGGCTCTAAACCGGTGTGGAAAAAGCCGTTTAAAAGAAATACTCGGGCCTCAATTTGGACCGAATACTCGATCGCTCGTGCGGATACGGCACCCCAAAAACCAGCCAACCACACCAACATGGATTGTTGGGTGTTCAAGCAGGCAGGCAAGTTAAATGCTGAAAACAATGAAAAGGGGCTGCATAGCGATGACGAGGAGGAGCCCCGGCCGCCGAACAATAGAGGACGAAGGGCTTCCCCCACAAGTGCGGACGGTGAACATGATATCGCAACCCACATACCCAAAGGGGGCGAGCGTGCACTAAGGGGCGTATATGCGATGGAGCGATCGCCCCAAAGTTCAACCCGTGGTCTTCTGCCCGATCACTTTTGATCGAAGGACCACCCACTAGCATCTGCCATGGCGGATTCACGCATTGTTCTAGACCCAATCATTGGCCAGTTCCGTCACTAGAGTCCTAATGGATGGCGGCAGCAGCTTTGAACCTGCTTTATCGGGATACGGTCGCAAAATGGGCATAGACCCATCAAGGATTAAACCCACGAAGGCGACCTTTAAAGGCGTCATACCAGGTGTAGAGGCCAAGCTATACGAGCTCGATTACACTTGAAGTGGTCTTGGATCCCGGATAACTTCCGAGCGAGGAGTTAATCTTGACATAGTCCCGTTCGCGGCGGCTATCACGCCTTTGCTCAGACGAACCGCATTGTAAAGTTCGATGCGGTGCCGCACTACGCATATCTCAAGCTCAAGATGTCAGGTCCTCGAGTCATTACGGTCAATGGAAACACGAACACTCTCTCCGGACGGAGGAGCATCTGACAGCCCTCATGGCGGAAGTACAAAGTAGCCTCTTAAGGCAATTCTCGAGTCCGGCTATTAAGCGTTCGGACACCATCAAGCGCGCTGGAGTAACCTACAACAAGACCGCACTGCACGTTCGAAACACGCATAGCAATGCGGCCCAAACCCACCCTCGCGAAATTGCTAAACCAGATTACTACGCGTACATAATTATGCTCTGGAAATACCATGGGCATAGGGAGGGAACACGACCACGGCATGCCAGAATGCGGCTCAACCGCACCGGGGCTCCGATTGTGTAATTCTTTTCTTTTCTTCTTTCTTTTTACTTTCGGGACTCCGTTCTCACGAAGCCTGTCCGCGATAGAATCGCCGAACACGATGCAACAGCCGAGGAAGCAGCAAGCTCGTCGAGTGTCGGTGGTCTCTATTACGAGCAGTATACCTATTTTACATACCATCCATAGCTTACCCCTGGAGAGGACATGTTAAAAGTCGAGTCCCTTGCTTATCGCACTATTTGTATCGTTACGCTCTTCTGCAGCCCTTTTGAATAAACAATACATAGCTTACGCCTATTATTGAATCCCTATATATATATATATATATATATATATATATATATATATATATATATATATATATATATATATATATATATATATATATGTTGATTATGACATTGTGCAACGTACACTTTAGTGCAGGCAATACACCGAGGGCTTAAGTACCCCACAATATGGTGTGATAAGTCTGAACACTTTCACAAGTCGACACCCGAACTTATAGCATTATATGCATCGGCTCGAATCATGTCTTGGGTCAATAGTTGGGTTTGCCCGGCTCCCATGTTTTGGTACCTTATGTTCCGTTATATCGGCTAAGGTAGCGCTGGGAGAACCACTGCGATTGTGCCCGGTTGAGCTGGGTTAAGCACCTCGGTGGAGAAAGCTAAAACTGACCGTCATGATAGAGGCGAGAGCGATCGCTGTTCGAGAGGTTTTGAGTCCCTAAAGACTTATGCCGCTTAGGCGAGGTCGGCATTATCCAGCCTAGGCGTGGATAGCGCCAAATCGGTCTTCGAATACCAGGGGCTTCGCCGAAATTTAAAATTATAGAATTCTATGGCTAAGTGAGAGTGTTCAAGCATTATATTTCGGTTGCCTTGTTCGTTGCATTGAGCGCCTCCCTCGAAGGACCCAAGAATGGGAACAAGAGCGCTCAAGTTTATCCCAAACACCCCAGCACTCGTGGCATGGGGGCTGAAGCCAACGACTCGCCATCTCTCAAATTTAATACACGGCCGCACAAAAGGTAATATTTTAAATTCAAAAGTGTTGCTTAGCGCATATGAACAAGTTTTCAGCGTACAGGATAACAAATGCGAGTCTACTAAAAAATTACATCTTTGGAGCATTCACCCGCTATAAGGCGGGCACCCTTCAGGACGCCCTCATAATACATTTCAGGCTTGTGATGCTCCTTGCCCGGTGGTGGTCCGTCCGTCACAAGCTTCTCAGCGTCCATCTTGCCTCAGTGCACCTTAGCACGGGCAAGGGCCCCACGGGCACCTTCGATGCAGACGGAGCACTTGACGGCTTCAACCCATGGACAGGCGTCCACCAGCCACCTCACCAGCCCGAAGTAGCTCCCAGGCATGTCTTCCTTAGGCCACAACCGAACTATGAGGCCCTTCATGGCCTGTTCGGCCACCTTATGGAGCTCGACCAGCTGCTTCAACTGGTCGCTTAAGGGCACCGAGTGTCCGGCCTCAGCATACTCAGACCAGAACACCTTCTCCGTCGAGCTTCCCTCCTCGGATCGGTAGTATGCGGCAGCATCGGACACACTGCAGGGCGGATCTGCGAATGCTCCTGGAGAGCTCCGGATTCGGGTAAGTAACAGATAATTCACTTGCACATGCTTTCTTTGCATAAAGAATGCCTTACCCGCCGCTATCTTCTTCATCGCCTCAATTTCTGGAGGGCTTTTGGGCTTGGCCTTAGGGCTTTAGGCGCTCTCAAGGGCGAGGCGAGCTCGGACTCTCGAGTCTTTGAGTCACGCTCCAAACTCTCGTGTTTTTCCACGAGAGCCTGGAGCTCTTGCCGCACCTCCGCCACCCGCGCCTCCTGCTTCTCTCGCTCGGTGCGCTCCGCGTCCGCATTGCTTTCGGCCTTGGACACCACTTCCTTCAGGGTCGCCACCTTGTTCGTGGCCCCTGCAGTATTGACGTTATTCCTGTCATTTTTTGCAACCACATCTTTTAAATACTGCCATAAGGTATTACTTACCTTCCTTGTCCTCGAGCTGCTTTTTGGCAAGGCCAAGCTCGTTCTCGGACCGCTCGAGGCTCTGCTTCAATGCATCAACCTCCATGATCGGTCTGGCGAGAGGTTAGCAGCGCAGCCTGCATTCCCATATTGACATACTTATGTTAGACTCCTGCGTATATCTTTTAGATCCTCAGTTCGGCTTTTTCTTTCCAAACACCAAACTGAGCATCAGGGGCTACTGTCTATGCGGTAATATTTTTACATATCTTAAATACATACCTCAAAGCCTGTTAGAAGGCTGGCACAGGCTTCAGTCAGCCCGCTCTTGGTGGGTGAACTTTCGGATCACCACACTCATAGCGATGCGGTGCTCCTCGTCGATGGAAGCGCCGTTAAGCGCCTCCATCAAATTATCCGTGCCTCCGGTTGGAGGGAGGTCACCGGCGTCGCGATCTTGTCCTTCTTACGAAGGGTCGCTGTCGGACTCGGAACCATGAAGGTTCGATGCGGAGTCCGCACAGGGCCGGACTTAAAGCCCTTCGGTGTTTTATCCCCTTTGTGCCCGGAGTCCGGGAGGTCGCCTTGCGGCACCTCCAGGGCCACCTCCTCCTGGCTGGGCCCGTTTTGTGACTCCACCTCGGTTTTATCCGCGGCGGGAGGAGGCGAGGCGGTCGGAAGTGAGTGCTATTCACATCCAGCGAATCCGAGGAGCCGCTTCGTCGGGCGTCGAGCCCGTCCTTGGCGGGCTGCATGGTTATATTCGGCGTTAGAAGATGTTGTGCGACAAATGGAGCGCCATGAGTTATTACGGTGTCCGGACACTTACGATTTCGCCCGAGGCTTGGTCTCGCTGGCCACTCCTCTTATTTGTCGTCGGCGTTGGTGGTGTAGTCCGGAGGAAGGGTCCTTCCTTCTTGGACCCTCCGGCCTCCCCGGTTAGGCGGCCTTTCTTTCTTCTCTACCCCGCCGGAGAGAGGCCTCTTTCCTCCTCCTGGTCTTGGCGGGAGAGTCCATATGAGTCATCGGACGATGAGTCGACAACACTGGGCGGGGAACTCCTTGAGTTCTCGTGGCCTTCTTCTTGGCCTACGCTCCGGCACCACGTAAGGTGCTTGCGAGCGGCAACCCGTCAATCGGGCGTCCGCTGGGTCTTCGGCAAGGGGCCGGACGGTCAACCTGTCGCACGTCTTCTTCGATCTGTCAAAGGTGAGGGAGTTTTAGATCCCGCATAGAGTCAAACTATGAAAAAAGAGTCCCGTAAAGGGTAAAATAGCTTACCTCGCTGGCTTGATGCCGCGAGCTGAATCCGCAATCTTCGGTAGCGGATGCGGGAGCCTCGGCGCCCTTGAACAGCACCTTCCAGGCATCTTCTTACGTAGTGTCGAAGAGCCGGCTCAAGGTTCGGTGCTGTGCCGTATCAAACTCCCACAAGTTGAAGGCCCGTTGCTAGCATGGGAGGATCCGGCGGATGAGCATAACCTGGACTACATTGACAAGCTTGAGCTTCTTGTCCACTAGGTTTCGGACGCAGGTTTGGAGTACGGTCAGCTCTTCCGAATTACCCCATGTCAGGCCCGTCTCTTTCCATGAGGTGAGCCGTGTAGGGAAGCCAGATCGAATTCGGGGCCGCTGCCCATTTAAGTCGCTGGCTCGGTGATGTAGAACCGCCCGATTGCCACCCCTTTATGGTCTCCACAAAGAGCCCTCGAGCCATAGGGCGTTGGCCATCTTGCCCACCATGGCACCTCCGCACTCCGGCTTGGCGGCCGCCCACTACCTTGGCTTGACATTGAAGGTCTTGACCATAAGCTGAAGTGGGGCTGGATGAGAGGAAGGCCTCGCACCTGACGATGAACGCCGAGATGTTGAGGATGAAATTCGGGGCCAGATCATGGAAATCTAGGCCGTGGTAGAATATGAGCCCCCGGACAAATGGGTGAAGTGGAAAACCTAGTCCGCGGAGGAAGTGGGGGAGGAACACCACCCTCTCATGGGGCCTGGGGGTGGGGATGAGCTGCCCCTTGTCGGGGAGCCGATGCACGAAATCGTCGGACAAGTATCCGGCCTTTCGCAGCTTTTTGATGTGCCCCTCCGTGACGGAGGAGGCCATCCACTTGCCTCCCGCTCCGGACATAGTTGGAGAAGGTTGAGGTGGGATGTGCGGACTTGGGTGCTAGAGCTCAAGTGCGCGGAAATGGATGAGCAAAGGAGGAAGAAGGCGTGTGTGAAAAAGTGGATCCTTATCCCTTATATGGACGGACAAAGCTATCGTCCCCACCGCTGATAAAACTCGCTTATCTCCCAAGCGCCGTAATCAATGGCGCGGTTGGGTTACCATGCCCGTATTGATGAGAATCCCGGAATAAGGGGACACGATCTCTGCTTTGACAAGATGTGCCAAGAAACCGCCTCGCTAAGCGCTGAGGTGGGATAGTGAAAACAATTGAATAAAGGCTTGGCTGTGGTGTGATGTCATGCTGCCATGAATACGTCAACAGATTGAGTTTTGTAAATAGTATTCTCTCTACGGTGGTATGTGGAACTTATTTTGCAGAGCCGGACACTATCCTTGTGTTCAAAATCTTCTATGAAGAATTCGGAGGAGGAACCCACCTTGCAATGCCGAAGACAATATGCGCGCCGGACTCGTCGTCGTTGAAGCCTGGTTCAGGGGCTACTGAGGGAGTCCCGGATTAGGGGGTGTCTGGATAGCCGGACTATGACCTTTGGCCGAACTCCTCGACTATGAAGATACAAGATTGAAGACTTTGTCCCGTGTCCGGATGGGACTTTCCTTGGCGTGGAAGGCAAGCTTGGCGATACAGATATGTAGATCTCCTACCATTGTAACCGACTCTGTGTAACCCAAACCCTCTTCGGTACCTATATAAACCGGAGGGTTTTAGTCCATAGGACGAACAACAATCATACCATAGGCTAGCTTCTAGGGTTTAGTCTCTCTGATCTCATGGTAGATCTACTCTTGTACTACCCATATCATCAATATTAATCAAGCAGGAGTAGGGTTTTACCTCCATCGAGAGGGCCCGAACCTGGGTAAAAACATCGTGTCCCTTGTCTCATGTTACCATCCGCCTAGACGCACAGTTCGGGACCCCCTACCCGAGATCCGCCGGTTTTGACACCGACAATGGCAATATCATATCAATTATATTGATTGCATGTGACGTTTATCCTTTATGCATCTTATCTTGCTTTGATTGATGGTAGCATTTTAAGATGATCTCTCACTAATTATCAAGAAGTGTTCTCCCTGAGTATGCACCGTTGCGAAAGTTCTTCGTGCTGAGACACCACGTGATGATCGGGTGTGATAAGCTCTACGTTCAAATACAATGGGTGCAAAACAGTTGCACACGTGGAATACTCAGGTTAAACTTGACGAGCCTAGCATATACATATATGGCCTCGGAACACGGAGACTGAAAGGTCGAACGTGAATCATATAGTAGATATGATCAACATAGTGATGTTCACTATTGAAACTACTCCATCTCACGTGATGATCGGACTTGATTTAGTTGATTTGGATCACGTGATCACTTAGATGACTAGAGAGATGTCTGTCTAAGTGGGAGTTCTTAAGTAATATGATTAATTGAACTTAAATTTATCATGAACTTAGTACCTGATGGTATTTTTGCTTGTCTATGTTTGTTGTAGATAGATGGCTCGTGTTGTTGTTCCATTGAATTTTAATGCGTTCCTTGAGAAAGCTAAGTTGAAAGATGATGGTAGCAACTACACGGACTGGGTCCGTAACTTGAGGATTATCCTCATTGATGCACAGAAGAATTACGTCCTAGAAGCACCGCTGGGTACTAGGCCTGCTGCAGATGCAAATGACGTCGTTAAGAACGTCTGGTAGAGCAAAGCTTATGACTAATCAATAGTTTAGTGTGCCATGCTTTACGGTTTAGAACCGGGTCTTCAACGACGTTTTGAACGTCATGGAGCATATGAGCTGTTCCAGGAGTTGAAGTTAATATTTCAAGCAAATACCCGGATTGAGAGATATGAAGTCTCCAATAAGTTCTATAGCTGTAAGATGGAGGAGAATAGTTCATCGGTGAACATATACTCAAAATGTGCGGGTATAATAATCACTTGATTCAAGCGGGAGTTAATCTTCACGATGATAGTGACATTGACAGAATTCTTCAATCATCGCCACCAAGCTACAAGAGCTTCGTGATGAACTATAATATGCAAGGGATGGACAAGACTATTCGAGCTCTTCGCAATGCTAAAGGCTGCGGAGGTAGAAATCAGAAGGAGCATCAAGTGTTGATGGTCAATAAGACCACCAGTTTCAAGAAGAAGGAAAAGGGAAGAAGAAGGAACTTCAAGAAGAACAGCAAGCAAGTTGCTGCTCGGGAGAAGAAACCCAAGTCTGGACCTAAGCTGAAACTGAGTGCTTCTCTGCAAGGAGGCTGGACCTCGAAGCGGAACTGCCCCAAGTATTTGGCGGATAAGAAGGATGGCAAGGTGAACAAAGGTATATGTGATATACATGTTATTGATGTATACCTTACTAATGCTCACAAGATGCACTGGGTATTTGATATTGGTTACATTGCAAATATTTGCAACTCGAAGCAGGACTACGGATTAGCGAAGATTGGCTAAGGACGAGGTGACGATGCGCGTGGGAAATGGTTCCAAAGTCGATGTGATCGCGGTCGGCACGCTACCTCTACATCTACCATTGGGATTAGTTTTAGACCTAAATAATTGTTATTTGGTGCCAGCGTTAAGCATGAACATTATATATGGATCTTGTTTGATGCGAGACGGTTATTCACTTAAATCAGAGAATAATGGTTGTTCTATATATATGAGTAATATCTTTTATGGTCATGCACCCTTGAAGAGTGGTCTATTTTTATTGAATCTCGATAGTTGTGATACACATATTCATAATGTTGAAGCCAAAAGATGTAGAGTTGATAATGATAGTGCAACTTATTTGTGGCACTGCCGTTTGGGTCATATTGGTGTAAAGCGCATGAAGAAACTCGATACTGATGGACTTTTGGAATCACTTGATTATGAATCACTTTGTACTTGCGAACGGTGCCTCATGGGCAAGATGACTAAAACGCCATTTTCCGGAACTATGGAGCGAGCAACTGATTTATTGGAAATCATACATACTGGTGTATGTGGTCCAATGAATATTGAGGCTCGCGGCAGGTATCGTTATTTTCTCACCTTCACAGATGATTTGAGAAGATATGGGTATATCTACTTGATGAAACACAAGTCTGAAACATTTGAAAAGTTCAAAGAATTTCAGAGTGAAGTGGAAAATCATCGTAACAAGAAAATAAAATTTCTAATATCTGATCATGGAGGAGAATATTTGAGTTACGACTTTGGTTTGCATTTGAAGCAACGCGGAATAGTTTCGCAACTCACGCCACCCGGAACACCACAACGAAATGGTGTGTACGAACGTTTTAATCGTACTTTACTAGATATGGTGCGATCTATGATGTTTCTTACTGATTTACCGCTATCGTTTTGGGGTTATGCTTTAGAGACGGCTGCATTCACGTTAAATAGGGCACCATCAAAATCCTTTGAGACGACGCCTTATGAACTGTGGTTTGGCAAGAAACCAAAGTTGTCATTTCTTAAAGTTTGGGGCTGCGATGCTTATGTGAAGAAACTTCAACCAGATAAGCTCGAACCCAAATCGGAGAAATGTGTCTTCATAGGATACCCAAAAGATACTATTGGGTACACCCTCTATCACAGATCTGAGGGCAAGATTTTAGTTGCTAAATTCGGATCCTTTCTAGAGAAGGAGTTTCTCTCGAAAGAAGTGAGTGGGAGGAAATTAGAACTTGATGAGGTAACTGTACCTGCTCCCTTACTGGAAAGTAGTTCATCACAAGAATCGGTTCCTGTGACAACAATACCAACCAGTGAGGAAGCTAATGATACTGATCATCAAACTTCAGATCAAGTTACTACCGAACCTCGTAGGTCTATCAGAGTAAGATCCGCACCAGAGTGGTACGGTAATCCTATTCTGGAAGTCATGTTATTTGACCATGGCGAACCTACAAACTATGAGGAAGCGATGATGAGCCCAGATTCCGCAAAATGGCTTGAGGCCATGAAATCTGAGATGGGATCCATGTATGAGAACAAAGTATGGACTTTGGTTGACTTGCCCGATGATCGGCAAGCCATCGAGAATAAATGGATCTTCAAGAAGAAGACTGACGCTGATGGTAATGTAACTGTCTACAAAGCTCGACTTGTTATGAATGGTTTTTGACAAGTTCAAGGGGTTGACTACGATGAGACTTTCTCACCCGTAGCGATGCTTAAGTCTGTCCGAATCATGTTAGCAATTGCCGCATTTTATGATTATGAAATTTGGCAAATGGATGTAAAAACTGCATTCCTGAATGGATTTCTGGAAGAAGAGTTGTATATGATGCAACCGGAAGGTTTTGTCGATCCAAAAGGTGCTAACAAAGTGTGCAAGCCTCTCGGAGTTGGAATAAACGCTTTGATAGTGTGATCAAAGCAAATGGTTTTATACAGACTTTTGGAGAAGCCTGTATTTACAAGAAAGTGAGTGGGAGCTCTGTAGCATTTCTGATATTATATGTAGATGACATATTGTTAATTGGAAATGATATAGAATTTCTGGATGGCATAAAGGGATACTTGAATAAAAGTTTTTCAATGAAAGACCTCGGTGAAGCTGCTTATATATTGGGCATCAAGATCTATAGAGATAGATCAAGACGCTTAATTGGAATTTCACAAAGCACATACCTTGATACAGTTTTGAAAAAGTTCAAAATGGATCAGGCAAAGAAAGGGTTCTTGCCCGTGTTACAAGGTGTGAAGTTGAGTCAGACTCAATGCCCGACCACAGCAGAAGATAGAGAGAAAATGAAAGATGTTCCCTATGCTTCAGCCATAAGCTCTATCATGTATGCAATGTTGTGTACCAGACCTCACGTGTGCTTAGGAATAAGCTTGGCAGGTAGGTACCAAAGTAATCCAGGAGTGGATCACTAGACAGCGGTCAAGAATATCCTGAAATACCTGAAAAGGACTAAGGATATGTTTCTCGTTTATGGAGGTGACAAAGAGCTAGTCGTAAATGGTTACGTCGATGCAAGCTTTGACACTGATCCGGACGATTCTAAATCGCAAACCGGATACGTGTTTATATTGAACAGTGGAGCTGTCAGTTGGTGCAGTTCTAAACAAAGCGTTGTGGCGGGATCTACATGCGAAGCGGAGTACATAGCTGCTTCGGAAGCAGCAAATGAAGGAGTCTGGATGAAAGAGTTCATTTCCGATCTAGGTGTCATACCTAGTGCATAGGGACCAATGAAGATCTTCTGTGACAATACTGGTGCAATTGCCTTGGCAAAGGAATCCAGATTTCACAAGAGGACCAAGCACATCAAGAGACGCTTCAATTCCATCCGGGAACAAGTCCAGGTGGGAGACATAGAGATTTGCAAGATACATACGGATTTGAATGTTGCAGACCCGTTGACTAAGCCTCTTCCACGGGCAAAACATGATCAGCACCAAGACTCCATGGGTGTTAGAATCATTACTGTGTAATCCAAATTATTGACTCTAGTGCAAGTGGGAGACTGGAGGAAATATGCCCTAGAGGCAATAATAAAGTTATTATTTATTTCCTAATATCATGATAAATGTTTATTATACATGCTAGAATTGTATTAACCGGAAACATGATACATGTGTGAGTACATAGACAAACTTCATGTCACTAGTATGCCTCTACTTGACTAGCTCATTGATCAAAGATGGTTATGTTTCCTAACCATACACATGTGTTGTCATTTGATTAATGGGATCACATCATTAGGAGAATGATGTGATTGACTTGACCCATTCCGTTATCTTAGCACTTGATCGTTTAGTATATTGCTATTGCTTTCTTCATGACTTATACAAGTTCCTATAACTATGAGATTATGCAACTCCCATTTACCGGAGGAGCACTTTGTGTGCTACCAAGCGTCACAACGATGCTGGGTGATTATAAAGGAGCTCTCTGATTGTCTCCAAAGGTACATGTTGAGTTGGCATATTTGAGATTAGGTTTTGTCACTCCGATTGTCGAGAGGTATCTACGGGCCCTCTTGGTAATGCACATCACTATAATCCTTGCAAGCAATGTAACTAATGAGTTAGTTCTGAAATGATGCATTATGTAGCGAGTAAAGAGACTTGCGGTAATGAGATTGAACTAGGTATTGAGATACCGACGATCGAATCTCGGGCAAATAACGTGATGACCCACAAGTATAGGGGATCTATCATAGTCCTTTCGATAAGTAAGAGTGTCAAACCCAACGAGGAGCAGAAGGAAATAATAAGTGGTTTTCAGCAAGGTATTCTCTGCAAGTACTGAAATAAGTTGTAACAGATAGTTTTGTGATAAGGTAAATGGTAACGAGCAACATGTAACAAAAGTAAATAAGGTGCAACAAGGTGGCCCAATCCTTTTTGTAGCAAACAACAAGCCGGAACAAACTCTTATAATAGGAAAAGCGCTCCCAAGGACACATGGGAATATCGTCAAGCTAGTTTTCATCACGTTCATATGATTCACGTTCGTTGCTTTGATAATTTGATATGTGGGTGGACCGGTGCTTGGGTGCTGTTCTTACTTGAACAAGCATCCCCTTATGATTAACCTCTATTGCAAGCATCCATAACTAAAACAAAAGTATTAAGGTAAACCTAACCATAGCATGAAACATATGGATCCAAATCAGCCCTTACGAAGCAACACATAAACTAGGGTTTAAGCTTACATCACTCTAGCAACCCATCATCTACTTATTACTTCCCAATGCCTTCCTCTAGGCCCAAATAATGGTGAAGTGTTATGTAGTCAACGTTCACATAACACCACTAGAGGCTAGACAACATACATCTTATCAAAATATCAAGCGAATACCAAATTCACATGACTACTAATAGCAAGACTTCTCCCTTGTCCTCGGGAACAAGCGTAACTACTCACAAAGCATATTCATGTTCATAATCAGAGGGTAATAATATGCATAAAGGATCTGAACATATGATCTTCCACCAAATAAACCAACTAGCATCAACTACAAGGAGTAATCAACACTACTAGCAACCTACTAGCACTAATCCCGGACTTTGGGACAAGAATTGGATACAAGAGATGAACTAGGGTTTGGAGATGAGATGGTGTTGGTGAAGATGTTGGTGGAGATTGCCCTCTCCCGATGAGAGGAGCGTTGGTGATGACGATGGTGATGATTTCCCCCCGAAGGGAAGTATCCCAGCGAACAGCTCCGCGGAGCTCTAGATTGGTTCCGCCAAGGTTCAGCCTCGTGGCGGAGTCTCATTCGAAAGGTTGCTTCTTATTTTTTCTCATCGAAAGACTTCATATGGGAGAAGATGGGCATCGGAGAGCCACCAGGGGCCCACGAGGTAGGGGGCACGCCCTAGGGGGCGCCCCACCCTCATGAGCAGGGTGTGGGCCCTGGACTTCATCTTTGGCGAGGATTTTCTTTATTTATTTTAAGGTATTCCGTGGAGTTTAGGACTTTTGGAGTTGCTTGAATAGGTCTCTAATATTTGCTCCTTTTCCAAAGACAGAATTCCATTTACGGCATTCCCCTCCTTATGTAAACCTTGTAAAATAGAGAGAATAGCCATAAGTATTGTGACATAACGTGAAATAACATCCCATAATGCAATAAATATCGATATAAAAGCATGATGCAAAATGGACGTATCAACTCCCCCAAGCTTAGACCTCGCTTGTCCTCAAGCGAAAAGCCGATAACAATAAATATGTCCTCATGTTTAGAGGTATAGGCGTCGATAAAAATAAAATACAGACATGGAGGCATCATGATTATTCTCATAACAACACCATATATAGATTTTTGTCATATGATTACTTATGTTCAAGCGATGATCAATTCACAATGCAAAAGTATGAATCATAAACCTTATTGGGCTCCAACAAACTATACCCTCGCAATTGCAATTTATCATAACATCGGAAAGAGTCTATGTCAGAGCTTAAAAGCAAGTCCAGATACTTAACTATCATCTAGTCCTTCATTATTGCTAACACTCACGCGATACTTGTGGTTACGGAGTTTTAATCGGACAAAGAGAAAGATAGGGGTTTATAGTTTTGCCCCACAACCTTTTACCTCAAGGGTAATGTCAACAATAATGGTTCATGCTCCCCTACGTCCAATTAGATATATATATATATATATATATATATATATATATATATATATATATATATATATATATATATATATATATATCATGTTCTTTCCAACATCTTTGAGCTTGCCAAAGGAAAAAATGAAAAATAAAAGGTGAAGATCACCGTGACTCTTGCATAAGGTTAGAAGATAATAAAGGATAGGCCCTTCGCAGAGGGAAGCAGAGGTCGCCATGCGCTTTTATGGTTGGATGCATAAAATCTCAATGCGAAAGAACATCACTTTATATTGCCCCTTGTGATATGAACCTTTATTATGCAGTCCATCGCTTTTATTACTTTCACATCACAAGATCGTATAAAGCTTATTTCTCCCACACCAATCAATCATACATATTTAGAGCAATTTTTTATTGCTTTGCACCGATGCAACTTACTTGAAGGATCTTACTCAATCCATAGGTAGATATGGTGGAATCTCATGGCAAAACTGGTTTAAGGGTATTTGGAAGCACAAGTAGTATCTCTACTTAATGCTGAGAATTTGGCTAGCATGAGGGGGAAAGGCAAGCTCAACAAGTTAGAGGATCCATGACAACATACTTTATCTCAGATATAAGAAAGACATAACTCATTACGTTGTCTTCCTTGTCCAACATCAACTCTTTAGCATGTCATATTTTAATGAGTGCTCCCAATCATAAAAGATGTCAATGATAATATATCTATATGTGAAACCTATCTTTCCTTATTACTTCCTATTAATTGCAACGATGGCCAAAGCTATGTCTGTCAACTCGCAACAACTTTTAATCATCATACTCTTCCTATGTGAAGCCATTACTCCCAATAAGATCAATATGAACTCTTTGTTTCTTTTTATTCTTTTTCTTTTATTCACCCAAGATCATGGCAAAATACTCAAGCCCTTGACTCAACACTAATCTTTATTATATATAGCTCACGGACTCGATTACAAAGAGAGATCTTAAAGCAAAACTCAAACTAGTTCGTGCCGTAAACTTTATTCTACTAAATCAAGATACTACTGATAGGATCGAACTAAGAAAAACGGTAAAGATAGGAGTTGTGATTGTGATACGATACCGGGGCACCTCCCCCAAGCTTGGCAGTTGCCGAGGGGAGTGCCCATACCCAAGTGATTATGTCTCCTTTGTTGGTGAAGAAGGTGGTGGATAATCGCACATCGAGCATAAGAGGTCCTCCAGCTTGAGGATAATGCCCTTGAGTGCGACAATATGCTCCTTCAACAAAATATTTTCTTGTGTGAGATACTTGTTCTGTATACGAGCTAACTCAATCATCTTGAAAGCTTCGATCTCAGTTGGGGTAAGAAGGTTATGATCAAGTTGAGGGATGTCTTTTGCTGCCGGAACTTGATCCTCCGTGGCCTTCTTGATCCTTTCATCATTGTTGACCTTCATGGGCTCTTCCCTCTTCAGGTCTATCTTCATTAGCCAAGCATCATTGTCACCATTGTTGGAGGAGGGGGACGACATGATGCCTAGCCTCGAAAACCCTGACAGAAAACAGCTCGAAACGAAAACAGAGGAGATTTGCGTGACACGGGAGTCAAAACCTTCGGGAGAATATATAATGAATTTTTACCGACCAAAATACGTAACGTGCAAGAAAACAGAGTCCGGAGGGCACACGAGGTGCTCACGAGGTAGAGGCGCGCCCGAGGGGTAGGGCACGCCCACCCCTCGTGAAGGCCTTGTGTCCTTCCCGGACTTCTACTTATTTTCTATTTTCTAAATATTCCAAAATGGAGAAATATTGCCTTAAAATTGTTTTGGAGTCGGTTTACTTACCCTACCACATACCTATTCCTTTTGAGTCTAAAGCGGTGTTCGGAAAGTGTCCCTTATGTATTCCTCCGGGGTTACGGTTTCAATAATATTGGTTTCAACATTTATGGGATTACCTGAGATACAATGTTTGATTCTTTGACCGTTTACCACCTTCGAGTTAGTGCCTTCGAAGTTGTTGATTTTTATGGCACCGGAACGATAAACCTCTTCGATAACATAGGGGCCTTCCCATTTGGAGAGAAGTTTTCCTACAAAAAATCTTAAACGAGAGTTGTATAGCAATACATAATCACCTACATTAAACTCACACTTTTGTATCCTTTTTTCATGCCATCTTTTAACTTTTTCTTTAAATAACTTGGCATTTTCATAAGCTTGGGTTCTCCATTCATCAAGTGAGCTAATTGTTGGGGAACGTTGTAGAAAATAAAAATTTTCTATGCTTTCACCAAGATCAATCTATGAGTTCATCTAGCAACGAGAGAAAGGAGTGCATCTACATACCTTTGTAGATCGCGAGCGGAAGCGTTCAAGAGAACGGGGTTGAGGGATTCGTACTCGTCGTGATCCAAATCACCGATGATCCTAGTGCTGAACGGACAGCACCTCCGCATTCAACACACAAACATACGGAGGTGAGGCGTCTCCTCCTTCTTGATCCAGCAAGGTCGAAGGAGAGGTTGATGAAGATCCAGCAGCACGACGGCGTGGTGGTGGTGCAGGAGAGCAAGATTCGGCGCAGGCTTCGCCAAGCGACTACGGGAGGAGGAGGTGTAGGGAGGGGGGGCTGCGCCAGTGGATGTTGTGGCAGACCTCCTCCCCCTCTATTTATAGGGAAGGGGAAGGGGCGCCCCTCTAGATGAGATCTAGAGGGGGGCGGCAAGGGGGGGGCTTGCCCCCAGGCAAGTGGGCGCCCCCCCTAGGGTTCCCAACCCTAGGCGCATGGGCCCAAGGGGATGCACCCAGCCCTCCAGGCTGGTTCCCTCCCACTTCAGCCCATGAGGCCCTCCGGGATAGGTGGCCCCTCCGGTGGACCCGGGACCCCTCCGGTGGCCCGGTACAATACCGATATGCCCCGAAACTTTCCGGTGACCGTATGACAACTTCCCATATATAATTCTTCACCTCGGACCATTCGGAACTCGTCGTTACGTCCGGGATATTATCCGGGACTCCGAACAACATTCGGTAATCACATACAAGTCTTCCTAATAACCCTAGCGTCACCGAACCTTAAGTGTGTAGACCCTACGGGTTTGGGAGACACGTAGACATGACCGAGACGACTCTCCGGTCAATAACCAACAGCGGGATCTGGATACCCATGTTGGCTCCCACATGCTCCTCGATGATCTCATCGGATGAACCACGATGTCGAGGATTCAAGCAACCCCCTATACAATTCCCTTTGTCAGTCGGTACGTTACTTGCCCGAGATTCGATCATCGGTATCCCAGTACCTTGTTCAATCTCGTTACCGGCAAGTCACTTTACTCGTACCGTAATGCATGATCCCGTGACCAGACACTTGGTCACTTTGAGCTCATTATGATGATGCATTACCGAGTGGGCCCAGAGATACCTCTCCGTCATACGGAGTGACAAATTCCAGTCTCGATCCGTGTCAACCCAACAGATACTTTCGGAGATACCGTAGTATACCTTTATAGTCACCCGATTCGTTGTGACGTTTGGTACACCCAAAGCACTCCTACGATATCCGGAGTTACGATCTCATGGTCTAAGGAAAAGATACTTGACATTGGAAAAGCTCTAGCAAGCGAACTACGATCTTGTGCTATGCTTAGGATTGGGTCTTGTCCATCACATCATTCTCCTAATGATGTGATCCGTTATCAATGACATCCAATGTCCATAGTCGAAACCATGACTATCTGTTGATCAATGAGCTAGTCAACTAGAGGCTCACTAGGGACTTGTTGTGGTCTATGTATTCACACGTGTATTACGATTTCCGGATAATACAATTATAGCATGAATAAAAGATAGTTATCATGAACAAGGAAATATAATAATAATCCTTTTATTATTGCCTCTAGGGCATATTTCCAACAGTCTCCCACTTGCACTAGAGTCAATAATCTAGTTACATTGTGATGAATCGAACACCCATAGAGTTCTGGTGTTGATCATGTTTTGCTCGCGGAAGAGTTTTAGTCAACGGATCTGCGACATTCAGATCCGTATGTACTTTGCAAATATCTTTGTCTCCATCTTGAACATTTTCACGGATGGAGTTGAAGCGACTCTTGATGTGCACTGGTCTTCTTGTGAAACTGGGCTCCTTGGCAAGTGCAATAGCTCCGGTGTTGTCACGAGAAGAGTTTGATCGGCCCCGACGCATTGGGTATGACTCCTAGGTCAGTGATGAACTCCTTCATCCATATTGCTTCATGCGCTGCCTCCGAGGCTGCCATGTACTCCGCTTCACATGTAGATCCCGACGCTCTGCTTGCAACTGCACCAGCTGACTGCTCCATGATTCAACATATACACGTATCCGGTTTGTGACTTAGAGTCATCCAGATCTGAGCCGAAGCTAGCATCGACGTAACCCTTTACGACGAGCTCTTCGTCGCCTCCATAAACGAGAAACATATCCTTAGTCCTTTTCGGTACTTCAGGATATTCTTGATCGCTGTCCGGTGTTCCTTGTCGGGATTACTTTGGTACCTTCCTACCAAACTTACGGCAAGGTTTACATCAGGTCTGGTACACAGCATGGCATACATAATAGATCCTATGGCTAAGGCATAGGGATGACACTCATCTCTTCTTTATCTTCTGCCGTGGTGGGACATTGAGCCGAGCTCAATCTCACACCTTGTAATAATGAGGCAAGAACCCTTTCTTGGACTGATCCATATTGAACTTCTTCAATATCTTATCAAGGTATGTGCTTTGTGAAAGACCTATGAGGCGTCTCGATCTATCCCTATAGATCTTGATGCCTAATATGTAAGCAGCTTCTCCAAGGTCCTTCATTGAAAACACTTATTCAAGTAGGCTTTAATGTTGTCCAAAAGTTCTATATCATTTCCCATCAAGAGGATGTCATCTACATATAATATGAGAAATGCTACTGAGCTCCACTCACTTTCTTGTAAACGCAGGCTTCTCCATAAGTCAGATAATACCCAAACGCTTTGATCATCTCATCAAAGCGAATTTTCCAACTCGAGATGCTTGCACCAGCCCATAAATGGATCATTGGAGCTTGCATACCTTGTTAGCATTCTTAGGATCGACAAAACCTTCCGGCTGCATCATATACAGTTCTTCCTTAAGATAGCCCTTAAGGAATGCCGTTTTGGCGTCCATATGCCATATCTCATAATCATAGTATGCGGCAATTGCTAACATGATTGAGACGGACTTTCAGCTTCGCTACGGAGAGAAAGTCTCATCGTAGTCAACCCTTGAACTTGCCGATAACCCTTAGCGACAAGTCGAGCTTTATAGATGGTAACATTACCATCCGCGTCCGTCTTCTTCTTAAAGATCCATTTGTTTTCTATCGCTCGCCGATCATCGGGCAAGTCTGTCAAAGTCCATACTTTGTTTTCATACATGGATTCTATCTCGGATTGCATGGCTTCAAGCCATTTGTTGGAATCTGGGCCCGCCATCGCTTCTTCATAGTTCAAAGGTTCACCGTTGTCTAACAACATGATTTCCAGGACAGGGTTGCCATACCACTCTGGTGTGGAACGTGTCCTTGTGGACCTCTGAGTTTAGTAGCAACTTGATCCAAGTACCTTGATCATCATCATTAATTTCCTCTCCGATCGGTGTAGGCACCACAGGAACATTTTCTGAGCTGCACTACTTTCCGATTCAAGAGGTAGTACTTCATCGAGTTCTACTTTCCTCCCACTTACTCCTTTCGAGAGAAACTCTTTTCCGAAAGGATCCGTTCTTGGCAACAAAGATCTTGCCTTTGGATCTAAGGTAGAAGGTATACCCAATGGTTTCCTTAGGGTATCCTATGAAGATGCATTTTTCCGACTTGGGTTCGAGCTTTTCAGGTTGAAGTTTCTTGACATAAGCATCGCATCCCCAAACTTTTAGAAACGACAGCTTAGGTTTCTTCCCAAACCATAATTCATACGGTGTCGTCTCAACGGATTTAGATGGAGCCCTATTTAAAGTGAATGTAGCTGTCTCTAGTGTGTATCCCCAAAATGATAGCGGTAAATCGGTAAGAGACATCATAGATCGCACCATATCCAATAGAGTGCGATTACGACGTTCGGACACACCGTTACGCTGAGGTGTTCCAGGCGGCGTGAGTTGTGAAACGATTCCACATTTCCTTAAGTGCGTACCAAATTCGTGACTTAAATATTCTCCTCCATGATCTGATCGTAGGAACTTTATCTTTCGGTCGCGTTGATTCTTTACCTCATTCTGAAATTCCTTGAACCTTTCAAAGGTCTCAGACTTGTGTTTCATCAAGTAGACATACCCATATCTACTCAAGTCGTCAGTGAGAGTGAGAACATAACGATATCCTCCGCGAGCCTCAACGCTCATTGGACCTTACACATCAGTATATATGATTTCCAATAAGTTGGTTGCTCGCTCCATTGTTCCGGAGAACAGAGTCTTGGTCATTTTGCCCATGAGGCATGGTTCGCATGTGTCAAATGATTCATAATCGAGAGACTCTAAAAGTCCATCAACATGGAGCTTCTTCATGCGCTTGACACCAATGTGACCAAGACGGCAGTGCCACAAGTATGTGGGACTATCGTTATCAACTTTACATCTTTTGGTATTCACACTATGAATATGTGTAACATCACGTTCGAGATTCATTAAGAATAATCCATTGACCATCAGGGCATGACCATAAAACATATATCTCATATAAATAGACCAACCATTATTCTCGGATTTAAATGAGTAGCCATATCGTATTAAACGAGATCCAGATACAATGTTCCAGCTCAAACTTGGCACTAAATAACAATTATTGAGGTTTAAAACTAATCCCGTAGGTAAATGTAGAGGTAGCGTGCGACGGTGATCACATCGACCTTGGAACCATTCCCGCGCGCATCGTCACCTCGTCCTTCGCGAGTCTCCGCTTATTCGCAGCTCTGCTTTGAGTTACAAATATGAGCAACGACACGGTATCAAATACCCGGGAGCTACTACGAGATCTTGGTAAGGTACACATCAATTACATGTATATCACATATACCTTTAGTGTTGCCGGCCTTCTTGTCCGCTAAGTATTTGGGGCAGTTCCGCTTCGGTGACCCTTCCCTTTGCAATAAAAGCACTCAGTCTCGGGCTTGGGTCCATTCTTTGACTTCTTCCGGCAAGCGGCTTACGGGCGGCAACATCCTTGCCGTCCTTCTTGAAGTTCTTCTTACCCTTGCCTTTCTTGAACTTGGTGGGTTTATTGACCCTCAACACTTGATGTTCCTTTTTGATTTCTACCTCTGCTCACTTCAGCATTGAAAATACTTCAGAATAGTTTTCACCATCCCTGCATATTGTAGTTCATCACAAAGCTCTTGTAGCTCGGTGGGAGCGGCGAAGGATTATGTCAATGACCGCCTCGTCAGGAGGTTAATATCCAGTGGGACATGCGGTTGTGCAACCCAGACATTTTGAGTATGTGCTCACCGTGAACTATTTTCCTCCATCTTACAACTATAGAACTTGTCGGAGTCTTCATATCTCGACCGGGCTTGAGCTTGGAAAACCATTTTCAGCTCCTCGAACATCTCATATGCTCCGTGTTGCTCAAAAGCGCTTTTGGAGCCCGGTTCTAAGCTGTAAAGCATGCCGCACTTGAGCGAGGGAGTAATCATCGAGACGCAACCGCCAAGCATTCATAACGTCTTGGTTCTCGGGATGGGTGCTTCACCTAGCGGTCCTTCTAGGACATATGCTTTCTTGGCAGCTATGAGGATGATCCTCGGGTTCGGACCCGATCCGAATAGTTGCTGCCATCATCTTTCAGCTTGGTTTTCTCTAGGAACGCGTTGAAGTTCATGTTGACATGGCGTTGGCCATTTGATCTACAAGACATTTTGCAAATATTTTAGACTAAGTTCATGATAATTAAGTTCATCTAATCAAATTATTTAATGAACTCCCACTCAGATTAGACATCCCTCTAGTCATCTAAGTGTTACATGATCCGAGTCGACTAGGCCGTGTCCGATCTTCACGTGAGACGGACTAGTCATCATCGGTGAACATATCCATGTTGATCGTATCTTCCATCGACTCATGTTCGACCTTCGGTCTCGTGTTCCGAGGCCATGTCTGTACATGCTAGGCTCGTCAAGTTAACCTAAGTGTTTTGCATGTGTAAATCTGTCTTACACCCATTGTATGTGAGCGTTAGAATCTATCACACCCGATCATCACGTGGTGCTTGAAACAACAAACTTTAGCAATGGCGCACGAGTTAGGGGAACACTTTCTTGAAATTATTATGAGGATCATCTTATTTACTACCGTCGGTCTAAGTAAACAAGATGCAAAAACATGATAAACATCACATGCAATCAAATAGTAGTGACATGATATGGCCAATATCATATAGCTCCTTTGATCTCCATCTTCGGGGCTCCATGATCATCTTCGTCACCGGCATGACACCATGATCTCCATCATCATGATCTCCATCATTGTGTCTCCATGAAGTTGCTCGCCAATTATTACTTCTACTACTATAGCTAACGGTTTAGCAATAAAGTAAAGTAATTACATGGCGTTAAATCATTGACACGCATGTCATACAATAATTAAGACAACTCCTATGGCTCCTGCCGGTTTTCATACTCATCGACATGCAAGTCGTGATTCCTATTACAAGAACATGATCTCATACATCACAATATATCATTCATCATTCATCACAACTTTTGGCCATATCACATCACAAAGCAATTGCTGCAAAAACGAGTTAGACGTCCTCTAATTGTTGTTGCATCTTTTACGTGGCTGCAATAGGGTTCTAGCAAGAACGTTTTCTTACCTACGAAAAAGCCACAACGTGATTTGTCAACTTCTATTTACCCTTCATAAGGACCCTTTTCATCGAATCCGCTCCAACACAAGTGGGAGAGACAGACACCCGCTAGCCACCATATGCAACTAGTGCATGTCAGTCGGTGGAACCTGTCTCACGTAAACGCACGTGTAAGGTCGGTCGGGGCCGCTTCATCCCACAATACCGCTGAAGCAAAATAAGACTAGTAGTGGCAAGAAAGTTGACAACATCTACGCCCACAACAGATTTGTGTTCTACTCGTGCAAAGAGAACTATGCATAGACCTAGCTCATGATGCCACTGTTGGGGAACATTGCAGAAAATAAAAATTTTCTACGCTTTCACCAAGATCAATCTATGAGTTCATCTAGCAACGAGAGAAAGGAGTGCATCTACATACCTTTGTAGATCGCGAGCGGAAGCGTTCAAGAGAACGGGGTTGAGGGAGTCGTACTCGTCGTGATCCAAATCACCGATGATCCTAGTGCTGAACGGATAGCACCTCCGCGTTCAACACACGTATGGGCGGAGGCGTCTCCTCCGCCTTGATCCAGCAAGGTTGAAGGAGAGGTTGATGAAGCTCCAGCAGACGACGGCGTGGTGGTGGATCAGAGAGAGATTCGGCGGCTTCGCGTAGCGACTACGGGAGGAGGAGGTGT